>CM060835.1:48482500-48800000 GCA_030762175.1 Metallyticus violacea | reverse complement strand
GAGGTTCGTTTTCGTGCCGTAAGTGTACAACAGGGGACCCATGGCTTTACTTCCCTTCCGAAGGAAGTCATCGCCCGAAAAAATCCATCGGTCCTGGCCTGGTTCGAACCCGCGATATTGGGTGTAGGAGGCAAGAGTATGGTAAACACTAAATCACCAGGGCCGACGTTAGGTTCGTTGGTTAGCAGTGTGTTGCTTACTGATAATATATCCTCCGGCAATCCTAATAATTATTACCACTATAATTATAATAATGCCATAGAATAATTAGTAGCAATATAGTTTTTCTTGGGGCATTCTCTATTTTTTGGAAGTTAAACAGTATGTTTCATCAACACGATCTATTTTTCCACTAGTGGAACTCAACTCTTCAGCACCATTATATGTTACACTGCTGTATTTTAAATGGGTATAATTGAAAAATTTGATTAAATTAAGCAGAAAATAATATAATCACCAAATTATAAATAATGTATATAACAATATATTCGCCCGATGGTGATAAAGTCATAAAAATGTACATGCTGTAAATCATGGGTATACCTAAAGAGACTATAAATTCGTAAATAACTTAATTTTGGTATTTTATACATATGCTTTTTTTTTAAGTTAGCAATTCACACCGCGCACGAACACGCACAAAAATTCTGGATGTATTTTATTAATTCTAAGAATTACATATTTCTTTTTGTTGATTTCCTGTAACTTATCATGGCTTCCACACCACTAGCTGAATTGATGTGAAGTGATGAAGATGAAGTAGCTGTTTGCTGCCATTTTAAGTACATGTAAAGGAAATTATAGATGAACGATTATGAGCAATGAAATTATGTCCGGATTTCTTACGTAATTAAATATAAAAACAGTCATTAATTAATTTAAAATGGATGGATAAATCGTAAATTAACACATGTAACAGAATAATCAAAGATATGCTTTCTTTTTTTCAGAGATAGTAGCAACTAATTCATTCTGTAAGCTCTAGGTAACCATCAACAAGAGAACTGAGTTCTTGGTAGAAACACAGTAATCGGCGACATATTCGCATTAAATGTGATAATGCAATATGAACCCTTACCATGAGATTTGGGGAAGTAAATACATTAATATAAAATTGTAATCTTTCTGACCACAAATTATTTATATATTTTAAATATTGGTAACAATTCTGCCGTCTCAAACAGAATTAGGAAGGAAGCAATCCTTACCTTTAGTAATGTGCATGTAAGTACAGTAATAGCAAAAGGCACATCTTGAACAATATTCTCTTTCTGATCATAATTACATACAGTTCGAACTATATGCTTTAAAGAAAATTAACCTTTCAAAAATACAATAAAACAAACTAGATTTCCCATAAAGAAGACTTTATAATTGAACTACTTAAGAAAACTTTATAATTGAACTATTTAAGAGAGTCAAAAATATTGTAGTACAGACAAGATAGCAAATTCATTAACAGATACGATATTTGACAATTACCACGAAAAATGTTCACTAATAACAAAGTCAGCACGGCAAGCAAAGTTGGTCAAAAAGTATTGCACAGTAAAGGGACTGAGCAATGGAGCTCTTTAATGAAGCAATAAGAAATGGAAACTGAAGGAACGCTTATCATAAAGCCCTCTTAGCCTAAATTGTATATACATAAGTAGATGTAGAGAACGTATAAAACACTTAGAAAGTCACAGATTTAGTATCGCAATGTTTCGAACAGCTCGTGTTCTTCAAAGGTTAGAAGACAAGTCATTGTGTACATATGTATATAATGAAAATGAAATGACACAATGAATAATGTAACTAAAATAACAAATAATAGATAACAGAAAAAGGATAAAAAATTAGAAAGTCTCAGATTTAGCATCGCAATATTTGGAATAGCTTATCTTCTTCAAAGGCAAACAGACAAGTTCATTATATATAATGCTAGAATAACCATCTGGTAAGCTTCTAACAGAAAATCAATAGCCTGGGAGAAGAAATTAAAGTAAGGTAATACAAGGTGTGAATTAAGATTTATGATTGGAGGGGGGTAGAAATACCAGACAGATGAAATCATACATAATGTACAATTAGAATTGTTGTTATTGTTTTTTTTGTTGGCATTAATGCACCGAAATGTAAACATTGGAAGTAAAAATAAACAAATTAATGAATGAACTCACTTCTGTATCACGACGGAATCACAGTTTTAAAAATAATTGATTTGAACGAGTCGAAGACTGCCTTTCCTCTTTCCTGTAAGCTGGATCAGTTGCAGATTGCCAACCTTCCTTTATCACTATCCACATAGCGGTATAGTCTCTTGCAGGGAACTCTTCTAAACACACACCATTAATTATTGCAATGAACATCAAAGATGAGAGTGTTTCAGTATGCCTCCATTTTCTAGTTTTTTGTTAAAGTATTGTTCATTGTATTGAAACCTCGTCAAATTATGATGAGACTGGAATTATTATAACCATTCCAATAAGATTCTTATGACATCCCTATTTCAGTTGCATTCTTAATATCTTTGAATGAAATCTCAAATTATTTGTGAAATTAAATCACCTCTAAAGACGCTGTGTATAATACTTCACAAAGAGTTTTATGTCATTGTCACCATGTAAATCAACTCTGTATCATTAGCAGGCCGCGGTGGAGACTTAGCACCTCACAGTCTTTGAAAAATATGTTGTATCTGAAAATCTTGAATTGATATGGTCAACCAAGCCTGTAAACTGTAACTTCTCATTTTCAGAGGGTGCACTAATGTGCTGTCCTTTATGTTTTCTTGGAAATGTATTTTTCTTCGGCTGATTTCAAATTAATACTGGAAATCTCTTTCATTGCCAAAAGAGTTTTGACACATGTATTGATTTAAGGTATGCCTGTGATGACATTTGATGATCTTGATTGGAGATACAATGATAACTGCAGCAAACTTCCCAAATAGTCTCTGAATAAAACAGCACTATTACAAATTTCCGTGTTTTCATTTTTGTGCATAATTCAATGTATTTTCGTAATGTATAAGCATAGTTACATCTACGCTTCTCATATTCAAATTCTACTATTTCAGGATAGCTTGTCATTATAGCACCAATGGAAGTATAAATAGAAGCAATCCAACGAATGCCAAAATCTCTACCAATTTTCCTAAACTCAGTAATGAGATTTCCAGCAACTTTAGACAAATTCCTTTCATTTTTGGCACTAGTTGGAAAGAGTGTTTACAGAGAATCCATACATTATTTAAAATGAAGCGCAGTCGACTGAGCATTTATAACATTACTTACAGCACGTTCTAGTTTTTAATTCATGCAGTGAATGACAAGCATATTTAGATTGAACTTATTTTTCAAGATAGTTGCAGTACCTTTATATATGCCTTGAAGGCTAGCCGCACCATTTAATAATAGTAATAATAATAACAACAACAACAACAATAATAATAATAATAATAATAATAATAATAATAATAATAATAATAATAATAATAATAATAATAATAAATAGGGCCATTAGTAAATGTAATATATAAGTCATTTGGAGATGATGGGATGCTTCCAGTGTTACAGAACGGGCATGACAAGCGGTCATATTTTTAGGGTAACCCTTCTTTGCCTATATTCCACAAACTTGGAAAATTAGCGGGATAGTATATATTCCGAAGTATGACACTAATTATGGCTATACTAAGGCATATAGAATATAAGCAGTAAAAACTTGCGAACAGATGTATTCCAAATATTGTTATTGGAACACCTCTTCGGCAAAACCAACATGCATACCAGCCAGGGAGATACCGCAATTCGGCACGACATAAACTTGTGACTGGAAATGAGTACACCCTTGTATCGAAAGGGATTTCCTAAGTTGCATCTCTAGACAAACGGGGGGGGGGGGAGCATTTGCAATAGCTCTTTATAATTTCACAATAAGACGCACTCAAAGAAGGGTGTTGAAATCACCGTCTGCAACAGGATTAAGTTCATATTACATATAAATGCATTCAAGCAAAATATCTTGTGAATATATAAAATATTTTCATCACCAGTGGCTGCCCGCACGGAGGAGTGTTATCTCCCATGTTATGGAATAATAACTGATATCCGGCTTCATTTCTCATTTCATTCATTATCTTGAAAGATCTTTGCCGATGGCGGGATGTTACGATTACGCAAATATTACAAAAAAGGGGGGGGGCTCTGGTTTGGTATCACCGTGGCAACGAGACTTGCTGTTTATGCACTACAGGAATCTTCATAATTGTCAACAAAGACACTAAAAGTTCTATTTGATACACCCAGAAGTATTTATTAAAAAAGAAGCTAGATAGACAAGTGTGAGGTCTTGGAGAGTAGAGTTATTAACATCACAGAGCTAAAATTTCTAGAAAAAAATAGAGAGCAGCATGAATTTAATATGTAGTAAAAATGTTTGGATATATAAAGGCACATGGACCAAATTTTTATAAAAATTATGCAAATTACTGCAAAGAATACCCGTCTTTTATAAAATATTTTCGTGTCCCCACTGCCGGCGAACACTTGCAGAGGTTTGAGCCGGCAAAGGCACAGCTGAGACGGCCAAGCGATAAGCCGATGGCTGCGAGGATAGGTTGATCACTTAAGTATTAAAGAGAGTTCTTCAAGTGAACAGATTTATTTACAAGTGTGAAATGATGAATACAGAATAGTTTGAGGCAAATGAGAAAACTTTTAAAGAATTTCTAAAGGAGAAGAATTAGGATAAGTTACTGGAAGTATCAGATAATAAGGAAACCTCCGTATCAAGAGGCACGCGGGATAGCCTGTAGCAAAACTAAGCGTTTGTGCCCGCCCACATGGTAAATCTGGGGGTTTACATACTCTGCCTAAAGATAAGAAGGGTCGAGGCAGACATGTCATAATTAAGAGCGCATGGTTCTTGATACCAGACGGTCGTAAATTAATTAGTTATATTGGATCTTAGTTGTTTAAGAATTATTTTATTCTTATAAGAAAACAAATGAACATGACAAGAATTTCCATTATTTCCTTTCCTTGTAGAATTGCTACAGAGATCATTTAAGTTACCATCTCCTTAGAATACTTGTGTCTTAAGTAGAGGGATTAGGATGTTAATTAAAGAAGAAGACAATTATCTCAATGTTCTGGTCAAAAGTGGGAATTTGAGGGAAGAGAAATGAAGCGTGGTTATAAGCGGCCTCAGGGGCGTATTGCCGTGACAATGCTCACGCTATTAAAAGTATAGTTAAAAGTCTTATTGCTTAATAACATAACAAGGATGAGCTTTTATATACCGGGCTAAAATATTTTATACATTTTGTACTATTACAAGTTAATTCATATTATTTTTTCAATGACAACTGTCTGTTTACGAAGCAGTGAATTAAAAATGTTGTTTTAAATTTTCAAATGAGAAACTGCTTTTATTTTCTCTTAAAATTGCGTAGTATTCACTAAAATTCCTCTACGTCACTGAAAGACGTGGGCGCTGTTCTCAAGCTGGCACATTTTGTGCAGTTATATCCAGACCTTCTTTCACATTTGAAAAAAAGTTATGATACTGGTACTGCACATATCTCTGTATCCTGGATTCTTGGCTAGTATTGTGTAACTTGAGACGGGGACTCCCCGGACTCGATCCTTCTATGCAATTATCGTTGCCGTCTGAATTAAACGTATATATGGATATTATGTATTGTTGCTTAGATTAAGTTTACATATTTCATTCATATATTTTATATTAAGTTTACATACTTATTTCATATGTTTTCCTTAGCACACACGTCTCACAGTGTATATTTCAAATGTACGAAGGTTCCATTCAATAGAAATACCAAAGTGTTTACTGCAGAGGTTTATTGCCAGGGAAACAATAAACACCCAAGGTTCCTTTTGTGATAGGCAGGGCAAGTGAACTGCCGCTCCCTTTGTAATAACTTGTGTATAGTCGCTCCTAAGACCGATACTTTTGTTGGGGTGAGAAGTCTTAAGAATTCTTTTAGAGGAGCGGACCAACCAACACATCCTAAGTTTTGAAGGTTGCACTGGAAAGTAGCATTATTTGTTAGCGGGACGGTATACGAGAGTCGAGCTAATAGAGGCGAGAACAGAGCAGCCGTAGAGACAATACAGGAAAACAGTTTGGCGCGATAGAACAGAGTAGCCGAGGATGACAATACGGGAGAACATTTGGGCACGAAATTGATAGCGAGCTAGCAGAACAAGTGACCTAAAGGAAGAATATTTTGGAATAATTAAGTATTGTCCATCTGTGGTCAGTTATTAGGTAAACGTCAATCGGTAATCAATTATTAGTAGAAAGGATGAAAATTTGGTGCGGAAAACTTTCCTTATAAAAAACTGTTGGCGTGGAGAAAGATAAAAAGTTCGTGTGAGCTTAGTCCGGCGCTTCGAAGAACTTCTTAAGACTTCCGCAATAAAACATTTCCAGATTGTGAACTCTGAGTGAACCCTGAGCCATCCAGAGCAATTGAATAAATCAAGGCTGTTATCGTCAAAACAAGTGTATTCTATCCACAGCCCCCTCTCCATCTTCTTTTCTCTCGAGACAAGAAATTTGTTTCCAAAATTCCAGCTTAACATTAGTCGGAGCTGCGAGGAAACCCCAGGGTTAAGACACCATCAAAGGAGCTGTGACTGGGCTTAGAAGAAAGTCTACACATCATCATTAAGATTAACCTAATTCTTTGTTAATCCAACACATCATCCATACTTTCGCATCTCCCTACTCACCATTGTTGATCCACTCCAAAAGGTTTTCCCAACTTGTGGCTGTCAGCAACAAACAGAAACTGCCACAAACTTCATATGTGTATTTTCCAATGCAAAATTTGAGATATTCCTCCGGGTGTTAAGTTCGGACAGAGCAGTGCTTAGTTTTTGGAGAACGTTTAATGCAATTGTGATGCACGAGAAATTTGCTTGCCTGTTTTTGGTGATGTTTATTGTTTTATCATCCAAAACAGATTTTGTGAATTCAACTGAGATAACGATGGCAGATTCTAAAACACAACACATTCTCAATTACTTCAGCGTTCACTGCATAGTACTACAGTACTATACTGCTGCTAAATTCATTCCCAATCTAGTTATGATTGGTTTCTTGCTAATCAAATTTCATTGAAAAACTAGAACTAGCTTTGAAATCCTGATTCTATTAGATTGTTTTTACATTATCTAACAAGAACGTTTTAAGCTCGTAAAATATCAAAATATTTCAAATAAAATGTTTAATAATGTGAATATTAGGGAAATATTCCTCAATGTGTCAAAACTTATACGATATCCAGACATATAAATAAATATGGCGAAAATGTTTTAAACCACTCCAAATATCCTTATTCATAAACGTATGGCAAACTTTTAATTCTAACTAATGAATTGCAAATATGTTATAACATATCCTAATCCTGATGATCGTAAAAATCTTAAATATGGATTCCTTAGGAAGGGAAGTAAAGCCGTGGGTCCCGTGTCGTAGATATACGACAAGTAAAAGAACCTCAAGCCTGAAAGAAGAGGTCTCTAAGCAAAATTTATCTGGCGCTTTACGCCCTGAATTGAATGGGATGCTGATGACCTGGGATATTAAAGAGCGTCCGTAAATAAATCAAATCAACAACAAGCCCTAATAATAATATAAGTTGATGTGCAAGAGCCTTGACTCAACAATTTCCCATTACTATTTTCTTCTTCTTCTTCTTCTTCTTCTTCTTCTTCTTCTTCTTCTTCTTCTTCTTCCTCCTCCTCCTCCTTCTACTACTACTACTACTACTACTACTACTACTACTACTACTACTGTTACATTAAAAATACAGTCATTACTCTTTTACAGGCATGACTACACGGGGCATCAAATATCTTTAGAATAGCCCTTGACCCCCCCCCCCCAAAGTATCTCTTGAGCGCAAAATTCTGCTAAGTCCTACTCGTTACAGCGCGCTTTTACAAGGTAACCAACAAGGCTGTGTAGCCACCGCAGAGTTGTTTTACATGGCATGCACTAAAGACGCTGTCTAGTATGTGTGTTCCTTAGCTCTTTGGCAGTGTGTGCAGTGATGTCGTGGTCAAGAGCGTAGGTTCGCCTCCCGGCATGAAGCACAAAAAAAAAAAAAAAAAAAACCCTTTGTAATATATTATGATATTTTAGTTTCGTAATATTGTTTCCCATATATAGCTAACTTTATCACAATGGGTATTATTATTTTTCCTTCAGTATTTCTTCTATCTAAATGCAATATGCTATACATGCATTCCCAAAACATCAATTTGTGTTTATTTCTATGTGTTTTCACTTTAGAACATAACTTTTTCTGTTCATATATTTATTTAGTTATTATAAAGAATACTTTTCATTTTGAATATGTTTTTATGTGTGCATAGATAGTGTCATAAAACTCAAAGGAAACGTTAACATATAATAAGCAGAAGAGCAATGCCTTCTAAACCGCTCGGCCACCGCCACTTTGTCCTAACGTTCTCTTTCCAAATGCAAATAATTACGATCATTATGTTTGCAGCCAAAGCGGCCAAGGCAGTGTTCATTCGTTGCATGAGCTTATGAATGCAGCATTTACGTGCATCCCCGAAGCTCTCCGGTTGACACATGGAATCTGGCATGACCCTCTCTCTTTTCAGAGGGTTTACCATTTGCTGCTACTTTCCTATTGAAACATGTATCAACTATGTCCAACAGGCACTTAAATAAAATAAAAACGAGATTTATAGTCCCGGAATTCCACGTTATTCCAAGATGTCTGACATATCTCTGCTGAACTCGTATTTATATCCTTATATCACTGACTTCAGAAATATGTTATTAAACTAATTTATAAAATTCCTGCATGTATTAGATATATTGAACCACATAATTTAAACTTTATAAAATACTATTAATAATAAAAAATCAAAATAAACAAATAAAAAAGGCGCACAACGGCATATATCCGACTTTTGAAAAATTAAAAGCCTGTCGCACTGTTGAAGAATTGTTATTGTTGACATTGTTATTGCTGTACATATAGATTATCTCATGACTATCAAAATAATATGTGTAATGTAATTAAAGCAATATTACAATGTCATTAACTTAGATTAAATTAAGTAGCTACAATCAATTGGAGTTAAAATGACAAAAAAAAAAAAAAAAAAAAAAAAAAGGGAAAAATACGCCAAATGACTCATGATATATCTTCTTCTCTTAATTGATATTTTTATGCTAACAATTACATTGTGATATTGTTACATGATGACTTGACAATTACTTACGGAGTGGAAACGTACGCTATATAAAGGAGTAAAATCATTTTAAACTCTTAATAAAGCGAAGGAAAAGAACAAAGCAAGAGAGAGTGAGTGAATGAGTGAGAAGGAAGGAAGGAAGCGAGAAGGTCGCTTCACAGTTATACGTCCTTGCCAAGAGCGGTGAGGTTAAGAGTTAAAATAATCTGTAATTATTGCTTAAGATTAAACGTGTTCCAAATAGAACGAACTTTTACATGCTTGGCGAGAGTGATATTTGCTTTTACAGACCAGGAAGAGCAAGTGAACTTGAGACGCAAACTGTTAATATTGGTTCCAGCAGCTGTTTGGAATTGGACACCAGTTGTGTTACAACAGTGAACTTGACGTATTTTTGATTAACTACAATAGCGTGTTAATATGACTGAAGAACATTCAATATTACCAAATTGTGATGTTGCTAACATTGAGGTAGCAGAAAAAAATGAAGATATCATTAGTCAGTACGCTAACGCCTTTAAGAATATAGGAGGAAAACATGAAAAAACAGCTCGAAAGCGTTCCTTGCGCACAGGTAATAATCTTAATTTTATATTAATAAATAATGTGTGTGCTAAATTTAACATTACTTTTTTATTCATACTTCTTAGTACCAATTTAGGTAACGGTAATACAGTACACGTCACTGCTTTATATTATCGTGTGATCGTATGTCGTACTATGTGACGTAATAGAACACGTGTATTTGCTCCTGTTTGGATTTGGATCTGCGCAGCCGGCAACGATATCATTGCCCTCTGTTATAAAATTGGGATACTGTCTAGTAGTTTGATGTTTGTAAAATTATGCATATGGAATCCGTGGAATGTTGTCGATTTAACGGATGTTGCGGCTGAAATGGCAATTTAGATGATTAATTCTATAGAAATGGCATGTTTAAACACATTTTGGCTTAAATCACCGTGAGTAGGTATTGATTTTGAGGTACTTAAAATTGCATTGCGATTTATATGTAATTGACTTAAGTGTTCAAGGTAGGGTTGTTTTAAATACATTGCAGGACATTTAAAGAAAAATCAAGGAACAAGCGAATAAACATGTGGTTTTTGTTCATAATGATATATCAACATTTATTAATTAGTATATAAAATAATAAAATACAAATGCTTCCCTTGGAACCCAAAAATAAACACACAGGATATAAAGTGCACACTGCATTTAAATAGCATTTCTTAATTTTGTGAATTATTTATAACATGAAGTTTTTCATATGTGAAAAGTATTATTTATACTTTTTATTGACCATTTTGTACACGCTATAGTGGATGCTTGCTTCAATTACACGCAAGCAAAGGGTAAAAAATGAGCAACTCTGAAGATCATTTGAAATTTCTGAGAAACAAACATAATTTTGCACAAAAGCGCATCCAAAGTACACTTCATAGTTAACAAGTACGTATCTTTAGGACAGCCAAACAGCTGGGAATGCTGGTTTTAAGTAATGTATAATGGTTTTTAGCATTAAGAAATAATGGCAGCTCTCCAGAGGAAAAAGAAAAACTTTGTGAACTTTATATGAATTATGGGGGCAAGATGTAATAGGTATTGCTGTTTATATGAAAGGGAAAGTCATTAACTCATTAATAACAAATTCAGTTTAAAGTATAATGTTTATATCAAAAGCTCATAGTAAATGTGAGTTCTATAAGTATTGCAAAGAGCATTATTTGTAAGTTCACCTTTTCCCAAACACCCATTCACATGCTCTCCATGCATAGGCAATATAATCACTTCCTGTGTGTTAGAAAATCGGTAAACCATATTTTGTAATTATATCTATGTTTTAATGTACAAACCTTTGTTGATCCTTCATAGTTGGTCACTTTTGTGATTGAAGCTTATGGACTGTTCTCTCTTAGTATAACTAATTTGACAGGTTACTGACACTATATTTCTGGAGGGTAAATGATCAGGTCATATACCTACTTACTGAGAATGGCAGTGCTATGTGGATTGTATGTACAAACTGTTCATGCTTTTTTTTTGACAAGTAGTACAGAAATAATAGTATATTACCATTTATTACAAATCTGAATATGTTTTTGTAGATAAAAGAACCAGAAATAACTTGCATAAAAAGTACTTTTCAAAAGGGTGGCGATAAAG
This sequence comes from Metallyticus violacea, assembly GCA_030762175.1. Lineage (NCBI taxonomy): Eukaryota > Metazoa > Arthropoda > Insecta > Mantodea > Metallyticidae > Metallyticus > Metallyticus violacea. The sequence goes on along the minus strand of CM060835.1, from coordinate 48,788,577 downwards.
ATGTTGAAACAGACATATTGATTCTAGAACAAAGATTGCAGTAATGATTTGTACAAAGTAAGTTAATAGTAAATCAGAATAAATCTGTAACCATCTCAATTAGTCATATTCAAAATACCAATCCTCATAAACCACAAATAAAATTAGAAAATTAATTGGTGTACTATAAATCCGCTACTAAATTCCTGGGTGTATGAATTGAGGAACATTTGAAATGGAGTACAACTAATGTTGTAATTTAATGTGTATGTACATCCATGTAAAACTGGTTGAGTGGAAGAAAAGGCCCTAAGACCTTAACTGTTCCATAGTTAATAAATAAATATTGTGCCACATAAGTAAATATTGTGTCTCCAATACTTTTTATAGGCATTCAAGTTCTGTTTTGCATAGGGAGAGGAAGATCATAAATATAGGTCGGTGAACAATAAAAATGTTGTGGTATTTCCAGAAAAATTAGTGGAAGGAATAGGGAATAGGCAGAAGGAATAGAGAATAGGCCTATTTGGGATAAATGCTGAAAGTAATGAATGCATGGCCAACAATTATATAACAAAGCTCCTTATACTTTGAATGGTATTCAAATGGTATAACATTGCTAGCACAATTTCTTGACATTGTCTTGAGAAGTACTATTACAGATAATAATGTTTACTTAAATGTAAATTGGAACTTGCACAGTGAAGCCAATCATATTAATTGATATCATTGTATCATTCAGTTGAACTGCAAACTCGTAAAGCTTCATGTGAAGCTTTAAGAGTGTGTAGTTCAACTGAAAGGTACAATTCCAGGATCGATGGATTTTTTCGGGCGTAAAAATCCTAAGTATGGCTTCCTTCGGAAGGGAAGTAAAGCCGTGGGTCCCTTGTAGTACATTTATGGCATGAAAAAGAACCTCAAGCCTGAAAGAAGAGGCCTCTGAGCAAAATTTGTCGACCATTTCTCGCCCTGAATTGAATTGGATGCTGATAACCTGAGATGTTAAAGAGCATCCATAAATAAACCAAATCAACAAATCAACACAATGATCTTAATATATGATTAGCCTCACCATGTAATGTTCCATTTAACAATTTTAGTTCACAAATTCTATGTCTCTGTGACTACTTTGCAAACTCACTGAATGCTCTAGGAAGTAAACTAAAACTACAAACTGATACACAAGTAGTGTGTAATACACACTGTGCTTCTGTAATACAATTGTTTTGGTTTCAGGTGTCTCCTCACGGCAACCTGCATGGAATCCACAGCCTCAGACTCATACAATGTCGAGGAAGCGTCCCAGGGAAGAAAATTGCACAATTGATAATCCTGATCCAAATTTTTCTTCTTCAGGACTAATGGTATGAAAACTTTTATTTGAGGTCCTTTTTGTTAATGATTTATTAAGTTTATAGAAACTGTTTTCAATTTATGATGGCAGATTAGTAAAGGAAAATTATATATTTTCTATGGCTTTGTACGTATGAAGCAGGTTCCATAAGCTTCCAGTCTGACCAAGTTGCAGAACAGTAATTGGAAATGCTTTTTCATGGAAATAATCTTATCTTTCTAGTTATTATTCAACAATGTGCAACTCTCATGCATATTAGTGTCTTGAAGGGAGCCATATGAGTAACTAGAGGTACTACCTGTAGCCCTCTACATAAAGTGCAAACAGCAATTAAAGGAAAAAGATGCAGTATGCTGAGCCATGGTGTTTATCTTCTGCATGACAATGCACTAGTGCACGCTGCTAGATTACAAAATGTGGTGTAAAAAACCATGTCTTCATCAAATTTGACATTTACCCAATGGCATAGATCTAACCCCAGGCAATTATTATTTTTTCCAAAAATTGAAGAAGTCCTATGATGAAAGAAAGTTAATGGAGATAGTGAGGTGAAAGAAGCTGTTTTAGAACATTTTTCAGTCAAAAATGAAAAGCATAAAAATGCTAATTAAACACATGAAAAGTTTGTTGATATAAATGCAGAATAAAACAATTAAAATCTTCCGAGCTGTTTTGCCATGGTACATGGTTTAATATGTTACCATAGCTTTCACCAACTACTGCAGTTTACATCATCAGTGGATGATGAACAACACCTGATGCTAAAAAATGATAGTAATGTCTGTTTTAGAAGGTCAATCAATATTATTGTGTAGTGGAAGGGGAAGAGGAGGGAGATGGGTAGTTTGTTTTTAAGAACTGGTTTCCATATGCTACTTAGGTGATATCCATCATCTCTATTAAAGTTCTTTAGATGTTGTACTTCCAATGCCTCCCTCCTGACTAGTTTGAAAGCCATATATGGAAAGATATCTAAACACCAGATTGAATCACCTTCACTTCCATTACAGGCTTCATGAATATAATTTTCCTATCCTTGTGTGACAGGTGGATATTTTTATCCATTCACGAGTAAAATAATGTTTTAAATACATCTAATGATGTGTATAAAATCTGAACTAGCCCAGCCTTTCTGGAGTCACCTCAACTACATGTTCCATCTGAGTAGTAAAATGCCAAAAATAAAGTGTTCCAAAAGTGCTCTTACTCCTGAATGTATAAAGGTTTCACCTGTTACACCTATGGCAAAACAGCCTGGAAGATGTTAACTATTTTAACTATAACACCAGCCATGAAAGCCTAAGAAATATTATAAATGCAAAGTATGTTGAAAAGTGGCATGGGTTTTTTTTTTCTGTTCTTTTTGTGCTAAAATAGGCTCAAGACTTATAAATCCCTATCTTGTAGCATATAACATTAGTTTCTGGTAAAACTCCACAGATATCATATAACAAATTATTTATGAGGAAGTCACTCAAATTTCACTAGTTTTATTCCACTTACTTGGACATGTTTCAAAGGCAAATTTCCTTCATCGTCTTTGAGTGACTTCCTCATAAATAATTTGTTATATGATACTATATTTCACCGTGAAAATCCCAAACTATTCATTGTTATACTCCACAGGTATGTTGTCTTTAAGGATTATTGTGGAAAAAATAATTTATAATGTAAATGTATGGGATTTTCGGTTTGGTGGTTTAATTACAATAACAAGTTGATTTGCATTATGTATTTAGTGGGCACTCCATGGTGCAATAAAACCCAGCAGAAGATCTTTCTCGTGCCATCAGGCACCTGGGCCTTGATAGCAGTGGAAGAATTTCTCTTGTACAGCTCCTATAGGAATGTCATGGAAGGTGCTTAGTCACACATTGAACATCCTGGAAATATAAGACTTATAATTAGTCAAAGTGATCTGCTGAGAAACCTTGCATCCTCATGTTTTGCATTCTCTGTCAATGTTGTATTTGCTGGAAAACTTGGATTTATCTGCTAAATTTGTAAATATGTTCAGATATATCCTACATTAATGTGTTCAAGTTGTTAACACTAACTCCACTTACTTTTTAAAACTTAGGACTAGTTTCAGGAGAGGTCCTTCCCATAGGTCCAACATACACTCAATAATAAAAATCATCAATAAAGCTAAAAGACAAAAATCGATAAAGGAAGTTTCCACACTTAAGAACACCGAAGAAATATATAAATTCAAAAGTTTCACATAGCACCGAACTTACCACAACAAATTTAGGAATATATTCAAAGAACATGGAATAATGTTAGCCCCAAAGAACAAATATAATATAAAAAATTTAGTACATTGCACAATGAAAGATACCATCCCTACAGAGCAAAAATCAGGAATATATGAGATTAAATGTGCAGATTGTGAGCAGAGCTACATTGGGAAAACGAAAAGAAATTTAGAAATTGGAAGAAAAGAACATTAGATTGAAACAGGTAGACAAATCAGCAATAGCAGCTCATTTTTGGAACAAAAATCATGAGATAAAACCAGAAATTAAATTACTGAAACTACTTCACAACCCAATAGAACTATACACTTGGGAGAGAATTTACATTTTAAAAAATAAGAAGAACTTAATGAATTTTGATTTTCTGCTGCTGGATGAACTCGGCAAGTTTCTACTAGAACCATGAGATACCACCACAGGAACGAATGGGTATCCATCCACCGTTTTGAACAACTGCATTCAGTCAACAGCAGCCGATGATGGGAGGGACCTCTCCCGAAACTAGTCCTAAGTTTTAAAAAGTAAGTGAAGTTAGTGTTAACAACTTGAGCACATTAATGTATGATATATTATCACTCCATTGTCTACAGCTTCGTAAGTACAATTTTACTTAATGTTCAGATATGCTTGTTCAGAGCACTAACTTTTAACATAACTGAGAGACACTTAACAGATTTTTAGTTGTCACATGGCCAAAATATTTATAATATGGTCACTTTCAAGTGCCTGAAATCTTTCTCTTGCTTAGCCTATAGTGAAAATCTTCATAATTTTCTGCTGCTGGGTGTTTCAAAGTGATCAAAACAAAAAAATTGTAAAAATTATTTTTTTCTTTCTCTGCTGTTTATATGTGCTTATACTTAAATGCAATGGTTTAAAAATTTCTTTATCAAGGTTGAAGCAGTTTGTATAATGTTTTGAAAACTTGTACTTTGCAAAATGCTTCCTCCTGTAATTGGAGAAATTTACATAAAGATTTATGATTAATTAATGCTTCTTTTAAGTCATAGACCAAGCTTTCGACCATCCTAACTCTGTGGCCTTCTTCAGGGAACAGTTCCCTAACCTAAATATTACGTGGCTGCAAACCTATGAAGTCATCCTAAGTAATCACACTAAGAAAACTTTTAAAATCTTACATAAAGATTGTTTCAAATTCTGAAAAATGTGCTGTTAATCAAGACCATTTTATTTTTTCAGTGTTTGCAAATCATCTAGCCTGTAATGTGTAACATTTGGTGTCAACACTGACTAAAGCAAGTGTTGTTGTTTTTTTTTTTTTTTTTTTAAAGAATTAAGTATAACATACTTAATAGTAAAGCCTTTACTGTCCCAGAAAAGCAGAATATGTTGCATATTATAACTTTCCTTGCTGTTTTCTCTAACTGAAAATAAATATATCCAGTATCTGTATTCAATAACTACTATGAACTAAGTTTATATGTTACAGCAGTGTCCATTATAGTAGTAATGTAGGAATTGCACCGTCTTAATAGTTTCATTATGATAGTGCTGTTAACCATATGTACAACTACCAATAACTATTAGGAATAAAATACCTTAAGTTTATCATACACTATAGATGAAATCTGGAACAGAGTGTGTGTCCAATGTGTAGGAATAATGAAAATGCCATTCACATCCTATTTGAACGTCCAGAAAAAAGAGAGTGGAGGAGTCAGTTGATCAAAGTAAAATGGGTTTGTATAAGATCTGAAATAGAAGTAATGAAAATTTTGGGGCTCAAATCTCAATTAAGAAATTTAGGGCAATATTTGTATAGAGTTAAAAATAAATTGCTATGGCTGATTAATAAGTAAATGACCTTTGGTTTTAGCAATTTAAACCTTTTGTACTTTGTTTAATCATTTAGAATTTAGGTAAAGGATTAGTTAAAAATTTATTGTATTAAAACTTTTCATAATTTTGAAGGGTTAAACCTGAAATGGCCTGGGCCTGATAGGTGGAGACCTCTTTGTAGTTTGTATTTTTCTTATCATTTCAATAAATTTCAAATTTCAACAGACTTTTGACATAATGTGTACATTATGTTTGGAAGCAACCAACCATGCTTTTAGCCAGGCAGCAATGCCTCACTGCCAGTTCAGCTACTAAAATAGATCACTTTGTTAATCTTTTTGAATAAAGTGGGACAAAAAGTATAAAATATGGATTAACTTGTTAATCTTTTTGAATAAAGTGGGACAAAAAGTATAAAATATGGATTAACTACTGAGATTCACACTTCAAACAACTTAAAATCACAAAGAAATTTGTTTACATTGACATCCAGTGATGTCAATGTGAATGTCTATTTCTTGGAGACTGGACCTATCGTTGAACACCCCAGTTCAGGAAGGCTGCAGATCAATGCTGTATTACTAAAAGATAAAATGCGGGTACTTACCTAAAAATTCTTCCAGAGGCTGGAGTATGATTCAGGCTTTTGCATTTGCATATTTACTTTTTTGCATTGGTTGTTCTCAGCAAGCCTATAAGTTTTGATCTATACATTTGTTTAATCCTTGGGATTCCATAGATGATGTAGAGGTCAAACCATTAGAAATGACACAGAAAGAGAATTCCTTAAAATTATCACATAAAGTTCATTAGGCTGAACTACTTCTTCTTCTTCATCTTCTTCTTCTTCTTCTTCTTCTTCTTCTTCTTCTTCTTCTTCTTCTTCTTCTTCTTCTTCTTCTTCTTCTTCTCCTCCTCCTCCTCCCCCTCCTCCCCCTCCCCCTCCTCCCCCTCCCCCTCCTCCCCCTCCTCCTCCTCCTCCTTCTTCTTCTTCTTCTTCTCCTCCCCTCCCCCTCCCCCTCCCCCTCCTCCTCCTCACAGGCAGTATTGAATCTATCTTTTATGTTTTAAAGCATGGTAGTGTCATTAATATTTTTTGTTTTTTGAATTTTATTGCTTGTATATTAATTATTGTTTTGCCACTGTATCCGTTTAATGTTGCTATATTAATATATATTGAAATGTTTTATTGCATTCAGCTTTTTTAAGTTGAAATTTGCCTAATCTACATGGTATACTGTTAAAAATGACATTTATGAGGGGTTGTGTTATAACAATTTTTTATGTAATTATCAGCATATGCATCTTTTCTTTGTACCAAAATTGAGCTTATCTGCATTTCTAATTATTTTCAGGTCCAAAAATGGGAGCTCTCCATTTTTCTCTAGTTTCTATTTTGAATTTTATGCTTTATTCTTGTAACTTTAGAAGTTTTAAAGCATCTGTTGTATTTTTCTTGGAAATGATTGCTAATATATCATGTCTATACCAATGTTTAAAGATAAGCAGAAATGCATTAGTAATATATATCTCAAAGAACTCATAAACCAATATGCCAGAAATGAATAAAGTAGGTGTTTTGTAAACATGAAAAAATATTTTCTCTTTTTTTGCATATAAGATGGAAAAAAAATGTTCATTGAAAAAGTAATTCTTTTCTATGCAGGTACTTATGAAATGAAGCGTGGAATTATTTTGATATTGTAGAATGCAGTTCTAATTTAGGTATCAGATTTAAAAAAATAAATTTTGACTGTATGCAAACAAACTATGAATGACAACTAAAATTGTCTAGGGGACAATTTTATGAATTATGTAGTAAATTATCCTTCAAATGCCATACAGTATATAGAGTTATTGTCTGGGTCAGTTTTTCTCCAGATCCTATAGAAGCCATTTCTACGAGGTTTGCTATATTTGTTTTCATGAGCAGGTATCAGGTATGAATGGAAAAATTTGAAGTCACAGCTGGAACTTGAACCATGGATCATCTGCTTAATGTGCCAATTCTCTTATTGTCTGAGCTATAGTGCGCTGTCTAACTATATCTGTGAAACTCCCTCATCTCAGTCAATATACCCTGAAGAATCTGAAGTTATCTTGTTATAGGTATATTTTTTCCCCCCTAAGAGGTTACTTAAAACTTTTCAGCACTTTTAACTGAACTCACTCCATAAGGGTTAATGAGATAACCTTAAAGGTCTCCAGGGTATGCACTCAAATGAGAACATTTGCAACTGTGATGGTATCTTAGATGGTAAGGACATCAGCACATTAAGACAAAAGATCTGTGTTCTTAGTTCCCGCTATGACCTCGAATTTTCCATATCTGAATCTGATTCTTGCCTAACACATGGTTTGTAAGAAAAAAAATTTTACATCATAGAGGTGTCAGGTATGTTTAGTTCAAATTAATTTTGTAAATTATATCATTTGCTGAGAAAGCAATAGTGAATAAAGAAATTAGAAATGCCTATAAAAACATCATCTAATGTTAAAATTTATGCATATGCTAGATGTTTTAGGTTCTGCTGTTATGTTCAAGTTCTTATTTAGGTAGTTGCTGTTTTATTTTGGGGTTTAGTTCTTTGCATTATTTGTTCATGGGCACTGTTTTTAGAGGACTGCTATAGAAAGGTAGTGATTAAAGTAAATCAAAGTCTATGCCAATCAAGGTTGTTATAAAAATACATCATTGATTTTATTTGTGTTCCTAGCCAAAATCAGAGAGCAATTTGTTCTAAATGACTCGTCTTCTGTGCACTAACAGTGATAGTTTACATTGATGCAGGTAATCTGGGCTTACTCCATAGCAAAATATGGTAATATTGTGTGGAATTTATTGCACCAGAGATAATCAGGGCAGTTTTGCAAATCATAGTTTATAATGTAATTTTTTATATTTGAATTTTTCATTTAAGGGAGTACAGTTTGCATTAAGAGATAAAGGACCTTATTTTAATCATTAGGATTAAGCAAAGCTCCAAGAGGTATGAATTTGTTGATTTAAGGTGTATCAAATGGCTCAATTTTTGTTTTTTAACTTCATAGATAATGAAGTTTAGTTGCAATTTTCCTAAGTTTAAAATCTTATCTGAAGTATTTGTCAAATTTTTGATCCAGCCATTCTATATACCTATTTTGAAATTCTTTTAAAAAATGGTTTCTTTATTTATTTATTTTTCCCCCCCTAGGTAATTTCTTGAAAATTGCTTAGTTACAGTTAATAGCTGTATAGTGACAAAGTACAGTACATTTAACTTTGGTTTGCTTTTTGTGAAGCAGAGAAACATAGGATAAGAGGAAGTGTGTCACTGACAAACTGAGTTGGGGTCAGGGAGCAGAGATAATGATTCTGCTTAACTTCTGTTTTGTTAAATATGGTGTGATTTTGGGATCACTCATGTTAGCTTGCATCATGCCACTCTGCCATTTGTAGCTTAACACTGTCCACACGTGCTGCCTGTGTAGTGTGTTTGTGCTGTGCTTATTGTTGATAAATGTTCTACAGTGGTAATTATACAATGTCTGTAAATAAGCACACCTATGTACGAAGGAACTACTATAGAAAGTTTCCAGTAAGGATAAATTAATTGTTGAACTTGAATGAAAAAGAATAGCCTGAACTTTTGTGACAGCCTTTTCATTTACCTTTGTACCAGTTTCTTTGGTTGGTCGTTAAAAAGGCATTGGCAAGAGAATTTTAATAATTCAGTAGTAAATATTGTAGGATCATTGGAGTACACTTATTACGGGCATTTCCATTTTTTAAGTTTTGTTTGATAAACTGAAATGTTTGATAAATGCATTCAAAACATTTTAATGGTTTTGATTCTTTTAAGCTCATTAAGAAATGATTACAAGCTGATCATTTCCATAATAACAAATTTTAGTTTAATTTATCCATTTCAGCTATTTTTTCTGTGCTTTGGAAATCTGACTTTTTAGCTTAAAAATTACATATACTATTTTTATTTTGAGTTAGCTCAGCTTTAGTTGTATAGTTTTCATTTTTACAAGAAATATTTTGCATTGATGTAGTTCTGTAGTAGTTGGAGTTTAAGAGCTCTCGTAAAATATTTAAAATATCATGTTAATTTCATTTATATTATTCTTTGGAAGTAATGCAAATTCAGATTGTATGTCATTTAGAAAAAGAATTACAATTTTAGAATGTTAATTTAGAACCAAGTAAAAAACTATCACCTTAGCTCTGAAACCTAGTGATATGAAAACAGCTCAAAGATGTTAGTTTGATTCCTGGTTTGATTGAGTTATACAAACATTTTGCTTACCAGTGGAAGGAGAATGACTGGCAATTTGGTGTGCTGGCATATTAATATCCCATACATTTAATATGCAATATTAACATTTATTTTAAACACATGTAATTGAGGCAAAAGAGAGTTCTTTCTGCCTGCTTTATTTGTCTTTATCTGGTCTCTGCTGTCTGTAACAAGAATGCTAATAAATCTCTTATAATATATTGAGTGACATAAAAAGTGAAACACCTAATTTTTAAACATATTTTAAAATAAAACTCTGTGTTTAATGAAAAGAAGACATAAATAATAAAATAGAATTTCTTTAACAATTATTTAACAACATTTCTTAATCCAGGTAATGCATAAGGAGCATTTTTAAGCACAAATGTTACCCTATTATTGATTTAAATGCAGAAAAAATCTTCAAACATCACAATAAACATAAATTTTTAAAAATGTTGGAAATTGACAATTTTAATGGCTCTACAGTCCTATAGCTTTTTGTGTAAGATAACCACGTCTTGCCAGTGTTGCCACCTCTAGCCCTAATTACAGCTGCGATTCGGTTACACGGGCTCCGGATGAGATCTGCAATTTTCTCTTGTGATATCAGTTCTCATTCTGCTTGAAGTGCAGCCCGAAGATCTGCCAGTGAGTTGGGCAATCGACCCTTACACGCCTCATATCTATCGGACTCGGGTCTAATCTGCTGCTTGCCATACCATATGTTCAATCCCAACCACATCCAGGAACAGAAACACACCGACCAATGTGTGGACGAGCGTTTTCGTGCATAAGGATAATGTTGTCGCCTATAACGGGTGCAAAAGGCACTACATGATCAAGAATCTCCTCATGCACTGATGAGCTGTCAACGACTCATTCTCCATGAACATCAGTTCCATTCTCGCTTCATTGCTGATCCCTGCCCAAACCAATGCTAAATCTCCATTAAAAGGTGTCCTTGAAGAGAAAGTGCAAGGTGCCTAACGTTCTTCCGGCCTTTTCCATACTCTCTCCCCCCCATCAGGTGCCTTCAAACAGAACTTGCTCTCATCCGTGAAGAGCACCGCGCTCCGTAATCCAGTTTTGATGGTTACGAGCAAATTGCATCTGAGAGATATGGTGTTCCCTGGTCAGCAATGGTCCTTTGGCAGGTCTCCTGAACTGTAAGTTCACTTCATACAACCTTCTAACGGTTCTTTCACTGGTATTAACGTGGTACTTGCTGTAAATTATTCCTGGCCTCCAACAATGTTGCGTGCCGATCGCGAAGAACTTGGAAAGCGATAGCCGCAATCAGATGTACTCCTACAATCAGAACCGGGCCTTCTGGTGTAGATACCATCCCCTCTGTCCTGCGACATTGAAGTCACGACATAACGTAGACTTCGTCCACCCTGCACTAATGCCACAGCCCTTGCTGCATCTTCAGCTCTAAGAGTAATTTCAAAATGTTAAAACTGACTGATTATTAGACAAGCCTGAAATGCTTTAAATTTTCACGCGACAATGCACAACAACACTTTTAAACATTAAAACATCTCTTTGCTTTGATTGTTGTAAAAAGCTGCCTTGCGCGCAAAATTAACGGTTATGTTACCCCCCCCCCCAAAAAAAAAAAAGAAAGAAAGAAAGAAAAAGGAGTTACAAAATGGACCAAAGCTTTTTAAATTCATTGATAAACCATTAGTCATGTTCTTTCGTTGTATGTATCATTCTTTTCGGTATGTTAACATCTTCTTTTAGCGAATTCCGAAGGAATGTAAGCTATTGCGGTTGTATTACTGGAAAAAAAATAATAATAATAATCTGTCCAAATCTGCATCGATCGTACTTACTAGGCACCAACAATTAAAAAGAAAAAGTATTTCGAATATATATCCTTTCTCAAGCGGTACCGCCATGGGTGGCCGAGATCGTTAAGGCGTGAACTCGTGAGCGGAAGGTCTGGGGTTCGAATTCCACCAGGACCATCCTCCCCGACTGAGTTTCCCCCCCTTTTTTCAGGCTTTCCTCAGTCCTCATAAATGGCAAATGCTGGGGAGGTACCCTAAACTTAGGCCTGGAACATTTCCTTCCTTAAAAATATCCTTTGCGATATCTTATTTCATCTCATGTATTATTAGTGTTCACCGTCTGTGGTGCCTCTGTAGTTAAAACGGGCGTTAAACACTATTCCTATTTCTCTAGCATTAGCAGTTTTTGTTTTTTCTAAACGAAACTCTGCGCATAACCACTGATTAACAAACGATTCGTCGAATTCGTTAACCAGCAAAATTGGACCACTGGGGTAGTTAACCTAAAGCGGAAAGGGGGAAAAAAGAAAGGGAAAAGAAATAAATAACCGTTCTGGCAGCCACAATTTTTGGTCTTTCTCAATGAAACTCTGTGGATTTCTTTAAAATAAATTTATATAAGTATTTTTCGAAAATCATGGCAATCAGGTCATTAGAAATGTGGATATGCTAATGAAAAAAGTGGGGATTAAAGCGAAATTTTAAAATTGCTCTGGAGGCTGTTTTTAAAGGAAACTCAGTACAATGCCATTGAAATAAAATAAGAAAATAATTTCTGAAAATCAATGGCAATGGAATATTAGAAAAAGGAGAGGAAACTACCGGAAACCGAACTTTTAAAAATCATTCTGATGGTATTAATGTTTTTTCATAACAGAACACCGTATTCCTATTTATATAGAATAAGAAAAATCGTTTCTGAAAATCAGGGAAATAGGGCTATTAAGGAGGGGGGTTTTACCTGCACCCTAAAATTTAAAAATCCCTCTAGGCATTAATATATATGCTTTAGCAACAAAATTCTCTATTTCCATTTAAATAGAATAAAAAAGATACTTTCTGAAAATCAGGGAAATCGGACCATTAGGAGGGAAAGGGTTACACGAAAATCCAAAATTTAAAAATTGCTCTTGCAGCACCAATAATTGATTGTTTTTTCACAATAAAACTTGGCATATAAAATTTAAATCAAAAAAGAAAAATAGTTTTTGAAAATCATCAGATTATTGGAGGTGGGAGTTAAACCAACAAATTAAAAACTCCTGTAGCAATTTTTTTTTTTTTTGAAGGAAACTCAATACATGGCATTGAAATAAAATAAGAAAAGTAGTTTCTCAAAATCAATGAAATTGGAGCAGCAGGGGGGAGGAGTTTTACCCAAAATTTAAAAATCACTCTAGCAGTATTAACATTTGTTTCACAATGAAACTCCGTACATACCATTTAAATAAAGTAAGGAAAAAATTGTCCCTGGAAATCAGTGAAATCTAACTATTAGAAGGGAGGGATTTCCCTGCACTCCAAAATTTAAAAATCGCTCTAGTGGCATTATATATATTTTTTGCAACAAAACTCCCTGTATACCATTTAATAAAATAAGAAAAAACAGAAGTCAGATTACACCTGAAACCCAAAATTTAAAATTTACTCTAGTGGAAACATTTTCTTTTTCAGAATATAATTTTGCATATACTATGTAAATAAAATAAGAGAAATAGTTCCTGAAAATCAGGGAAATCGGGCCATTAGGAGTAGGGGTATGCCTGAAACCCAAAATTTAAAAATCACTCTAGCAACACCATTATTTGTTTCTTCACAACAAAAATCTGTTATTTTAATAAATAAGAAAAATTGTTTCTGAAAATTAGGGAAAATGGGAATATTAGGAGTAAAGGTACACTTGAAAAAATTTAAAAAGTACTCTTGCGTTTAATTTTCTCTATATTGTTTTAAAATACAACAAGAAATTAATTCAGCATAGAAACTATTTTTATCATCTTGTTGAATTTAACGTAAAACTTCTAAAATCATGCCAATATATTAAACTTTCTTGACGTTTCACGTTTAATATATTGACATGATTTTAGAATTTTTATGTTTAATTCAACAAGATTATGATAGTTTCACTGTGTGGATTCCTACATTCATATTTAATTGTATTTTTATCATTGCATATGTTTTATATTTAACAAAAGCATCGTCATGAAGATAATAAATGTGAAATATTAATCTAATATGTGATTGAGAATTATATTTATATGCAAGAAAGTTCTAAAACAGCCTTCAGAAAAATTGTGCATTATATGTTTTTAATACAGTAGCAGTTAAATTAAATTTCAAAGGCAATTAAAATCTATGAAACTTTCAATTGTTTATTGTTGCACGTGTATATTCTCTTAGTACACCAAAATTGTTTTTAAATAGTAGCATGTTTTTGTTTTATTGAAACATGTGAACATCCTCTTACAAGAGTAACTTCACAAGTTTGAAGTCACTTTTCTTCACAGCTTCCTTTGTAACAAGAGCTGCGGGCACAGGTGCATTTTCATGAAGAAGGCGCACACCACCACTCAGCTTTCCTTGCCTTTTCTCTTTCATGGAAGCATGCAATGCAGTAGGCCAGCATAGTACTCCCCATTTACTGTGGTATTCCTCCCTTTGAAGTCAATGAAGAGCATTCCTTCACAGTCCCAAAAGATTGTGGCCATGATTTTCTTGGTTGACTGAGTGACCTTGGCCTTTAAAGCTTGGCTTCACCATGTTTACGCCCTCCATTGATTCTCTTTTGGACAAGGAATCATACTAGAGGACCATACTTTCATCTCCCGTAACAATGATTTGCAGAACATCTCTCTCGTTGTCACGGCAGAGCTCCAAAAATGCATGACAACAGATGACTCATTGCTGCTTTTGGACTGAAGAAAGAAGTCTAGGCACCCATCTTGCACTAACCTTATTCATGTTTAAATGTTGATGAATAATTAGAAGGACTGTTGTTTTAGAAAGGCCCAACTTTACTGCTATTTCTGTAACTTTGAGCTGCTGATCTTTCATAATTTCTCCTTCCACAAGAGTGATGTTTTCAGGAGTGAGTACTTCCAATGGCCAATCTGCATGCCCTTTGTCTTCAATGCTTTCTTGGTCCATTCTGTTATGATATAATATGAGAGGGATGCTTCTGCATATACACCATCTAATCGCAGTTTAATTTCATTTGGAGCAAGTGCTTCTTTTGTGGAGAACTTAATAACAGCCGGATACTCCATTTTAAACATGTCACAATCTTCTACACATAGCCTTCTTTATGCAACTATATCTGTGCAACTGAACACTGCAGAATGGAGGTTACAGCTATAATTATTTACTTAACAGATTAGGCTTTTATGAAGGCAATAATCCTTATGGGCAAGGTCAGAAACTTATGGACACTCAAAAATACAGAATGTAGCTAAAAATTTATTTTTCTCTATTTTAGAGAATGTAAAGATATTAAGGAGTAGTTCATGAACATGGTTATGTTTAAAAATACCCACACATTATAGCTTTGTTTAGGAGTAGTCATATATTCTGTTTAATTAAATAGTATACCATTAATTCTTGTTATTTAATCTCAGTTAATGATAATTTTAGAAATGTGATTTCTCATTTGTGATACTTATGGATTGAAGAATTCAAATTTTGTTCTCCTAATACCACTCAGCAATGCAGTAACTTATTTTATTTCATAATTAATAAGGCCTAATTTGGATTTTATATTAATTTTATTAAAAGTTTTTCAACTGTGCATTCGCTTAGTTTATGCAGCTCCTGCTTGACAGACTTTATTTCAATATGCATCTTAAAGATTTTTTTCCTTGCCTAACATGATTGGTTATCATTTATTTTACAATTGGTTTTTAATTTGCACCTTGTATTTGTGTGTTGTTCAGTGTGACTTCTTTTACTTTTATTATTTTATTTTTTTAAATTTTTAAACTTTTTTTATTATTTTAATTAGTATAAAAGAATTTAAATATTTATATTTTTTTTCTTCTCTCTATATTTTTTAAAACATGGAAAGTTCCTCTTAGCTCCTTTGGTTTTTAATATCTTCAAAAGATAAAGTGTAGACACGTTGAAACATATTAAACTAATGAGAGCTGCATACATACAACAAATATAAATATGCTCAAGTTGATCACTGTGATTTTTAAAATAAATGCTGATGTTTTCATAATCTTTGACATGTTTATTTTCAGTTTCAGTATATTTTTATAGCTCCTGTTCTCATATTTATTCAAGCTATATGAAGTTCAAAGCCTTTGAAATTAAAGCAGTTGGCTATCCATTTTTATCTTAGAAACAATTAATATGGAGTCACATGATTGTGTGTTGAAGTAAAGTAAATAATTCATAGCTTCACTTCCTCTCCTTTTTTTTTTTTTTTTACTTTTTTTAGTCTGATATATATTCTTTAATTTAATTTAATTTATGAGGCATACTTTTATTCCAACATCCAGAAAAGTTCATATCTTAGTTTAGAGCATATATGTCGGGACAAATATTTTAGTTTGAAGTGACAGATGTTGAGCTGAGCAGTAACCCATATGAAACAAACAGATGATCACAAATTACTAGCTTGTCCACAGAAAGAAAAACTTCTCTCTTTGTTTAAACTAAACAAATTACTATATGTGTTTAAAATTTATGTGAGTTGTATACACTGAATTAAGAAGCAGGTTAGAATAATTCATGTTTTTTCAGAAATTAAAACAGTGGCTTTTTAAAAAAAAATATTAGGTTTTCACTTTACCAGTGGTTAACACAGTAACTAACTGCTTATGTCATACTCTGCAGAAAAATCTTTGAAGCATGCACTTATGTTTGTTATGTTAAACAATCGACAAAAATATAATTTACATATATATATATATATTAACACATAACTACTAAATAGTAATGATGACCCACATATATACATGTTATTTCTGTAATACTATTCAGATCACATACTTTTATAGCATTGAGAAACAACTATGATATGTCTTCAACCCAGTTACTCATCTCACTTCTTGCAATCACCTATATTTTATTGTCAGTACTGTGCTAGCAGCCCCATTTCCAGTAATAAAGCTAGGTGAAATAGGTAATGGATAAGTAATAAATATGTAACTTAAATCATAAGCAGAATGATTTTATTTTGACTTCATTATTTGGGTCACATAAAATTCCTGGGTTTCTGCATAAGAGATGTTGGAGTTGTGCAGGAATGCCTGCTTTTGATTAGCTTGTTTAACTTGCTCAGAATGAAGCTTACTTTGATTGCCTGCCCTTATAAGACAAGTTCAAAGTGCAATATATCCTTATAATTTCATCAGACTACAGCATTATCTTTTATCCTTTAGAGGACTTCATCAAAATGCTGGATGAGCTTTTATTCTTTTGACAGTATTTTGCTGAAATATTCATGGTTGCTTACAGTGCTTCCATAACTACTAGATTTTGCTTTTTTTTTTTTTTTTTTTTTTAAAGTTACCAATATACTTTTGCAAAAGTATTCAGCAATATTAATTTTTCTTGATGGCTACATTTTGTTTAGTTCATGCAGATGTGTTGGTTATTCAGTATCTCAAATTGCTGGAGACAATAGCTATATCATGAGGTAGAACAAGATTTGACAATAATTTAGGTAGTTATTATTATTTGTTTTATTTAAGGATGCTCTTTAACATCTGAGGTCATTAGCATCCCATTCAATTCAGGGCATGAAACGGCAGACAAATTTTGCTCAGAGGCCTCTTCTTTCAGGCTTGAGGTTCTTTATCGTGCCGTGAATGTACGACACAGGACCCGCGGCCTTACTTCCCTTCCAAAGGAAGCCATACTTACGATTTTTATGCCTGAAAAAATCCATCAATCCTGGCCAGTTTTGAACCTGTGATCTTGGGTTTAGAAATCAAGTATGGTTACCACTACACCACCAGGTCCAACTAATTTGGGTAGTAATGAACTGCTGGACCTTTGCATCATGAATAATTTGTGTTTGTAGCAGATGATAAGCCTGAATTTTTATACAATTTGAATGAAATGAAACTGGTGCTATAGCATCAAACACAGAATCTGTTAGCATATTTTTTTTGATGTTGTGCCCTTTTTCTGAAATAATTACAACAGTACTTGCATTGCAGTGATAGATTAAAACAACAGAAATAGATGTAGTTATTATTATTATTATTATTATTATTATAATAACATTTACTAAAAGTTCTAATATCACTTGTACATTTTCAGTCGATTTGCAAGTCAGCACCATTCAGTGATGAACCAGAAGCAGTTCAAGAAAGGGAGAAGTGCGACTACACCACACGCATCACATACAAAATGGCTAAATCTGGTAGAGGTAAATATTTTAAGCAATTGTGTGTGCATAATTAAATACATTAATATCTTTATTTGCCCATAGACTTACAGGAATAAGTTTCAGGCATCATCAGTTTTATATATTTGAACTCAAGGCTATTTCTTATAAAAGCTGAAACAAATGTATGTAATTTACAATTCATCTGTCATATATAAGGTCTGTTGCAAAATGATAAAACCAACGGATGAAACTGCTCGTGAAAAGAGGAAAAAAATATATTTTAAGTACATCAAATTATATCTTCTTTATTGTACGATTAGTAAATAAATTCAGGAATTTATGAAATAAAATGTGCAGATTGTGAGCAGAGCTACATAGGCAAAACAAAGAGAAATTTGGAGGAAAGAACATTTTAGGAATATTCGGTTTAAGCAGGTGGATAAATCAGCAGTAGCAGCTCACTTTTGTACCAAAAATCAAGAAATAAAACTGGAAATTAAACTGCCAAAACATCTTCACAACCCATTGGAGTTATCTTCTGGGGAAAAAATTTTTATATTAAAAAATAGAGAAAACCTATTGAATTTCGAGTTTCCTCCTATGGATGAACTCAGCAATTTCCTACTTCAACCAACAGAGGTCACCACAGAAACATCCAGGTGTCCAGCCATCGTTTCGAGTAATAGCGATTCAGTGAGCAACTGAAGATGGGAGAGATTCTCGGGAAACGCGTCCTACTTTTATGTAAGTAAGTGGAGTTTAGTGTAAAAAAAATGAATGCCTAAGTTTAGGATATATCACCGCTCCATTGTCAACAACTTCGTAAGTACAATATTAATGTCCTGTTGTTTTCCTTTATAAAAAATTTGATAACATATAAATGTCCCAATTTCATTTTGCATATGAAAACTCAAATTTGGTTTCTTATATGTGACAGTAAAGGAATTATTTGGAATCAAGATTAAATGAAGACATGATCTACATGTGGAAATCATTTTGGTTTAAGAATAATGCAGTACATGTTGAGGTAAATAAGTTATTAGTGTCCTGCAATCAAAAATATATAAAAGAATGACAGTGAGGTATGTAGGTGGAAAATAACATTTTATAGAACACAAATGTACTAGTATATGGGTGTATTGATCTCCTGGAGAAGGCAATGTTTTGTGATTTTAAAATTGAAGTTTTGTGAGCTTCTTCTGGTTGGTGTCCACTGTGAGCTATATCTTGCTAATTTAAATATCCAAGAGTGGGGTGAAAGTATCACCTTCTTACTTCTCATTGGTTGAAGTTGGCCAATGGAAGTGCATCCTGTTAATAGTGTTTAACAAATGCACTAGAGCTGTCTGCCATCATTTTTTTAATATTTCTATTCTTTCTCATATCATCCTTCATGTAAAACTGTTGCAGATTCCTAGGAGTTTCTATTGTTGAAGTCTATATGATGTCTTGTTGATGTGACAACTTTTTATGTTGATTTAGTTTTAGGCTATGTATGTCTCATTCTGGAAATTTTAATCGATTCGCCTTCTATTTGATATTGCTTTACCACAGTAATATTAATTTCTATATACACCAGCATTATATAGAAGGTTTCTCATATCTTTGGTTCACCAAGAAATGATTAGAAGATATATCCTGGATTTTAATATTGTGTTTTCAGTGCATTTTAAGGGAGATAGGCCCATTTAGAATCCTTCATTTGCTTCTCCGAAAATACAGTACAACAATCAAACAGGCTGTGGAAGCTTTTGTATCTGTGTAAAAAATATACAAGTTGCATATTTCGAGAGTATATTTTCATAGTAGATCTATAAAGAATAATTTGTAGTGCCTCATTTCTGAACCTCCCTACAATGTGGAAGAACCTATTATGCAGTATACTAATTATCTAAGATATAGTATAAAAACAAACACAAGCATGAATATTTTTTTAATTAGAATAGTGTTTAAGGCATTTTTCATTACTGAGGCACTACAGATGATGGATACTGATGAAACATGAGATGAAATTATAAATTAGGGAAGAATTATGTATTTTTTAGGCTTTCTGGACCTAAGTTTAAGGTGCCTCCCCAGCATTTGCCATTAATGAGTACTGAGGAAAACATGGAAAAAACTTTAATCAAGCATGATAGTCCTGGCAATAATAGAACTGCCAACTTCCCATTTATAAGTATGTGGCTTAGCGACATAGGCCATCTGTGTTGGTCTAGCATGAGTATGTAGTATAATCACCTCTCAAGATGATTTACAGATCATCAGAAAACCTGAAATGCTTAATTAGCAATGTTGAAATTACTGGAAGTGTAGTCATAGATAGCTGCCACACAAGACATATATTAAGTAAATGGTACCATCCATTAATTCCATTAAAATTGGGTCTGTTAGCATTGAAAGAGCAACTTGCTTATAAGAATGGGGGACCTTCATAACTGGTTAGTGTCTATTGCCCATTTTTACTGCTGTAGCATCACAGACAGTGGACACTGATAATTTATGTGATGAAATTATACAATTTATTTTAATAATGTTTAATGCCTGTTTTTACTACTGAGGCACCACAGGCAGTAGATACTGATGATATAGGAGATGAAATGACAAATTGGGGAAGGTAATATCCTTAAGAAAGGAAACTTTCCAGGCCTAAGTTCAGGGTACCTCGCAGGCATTTGCTATTTTTGAGGACTGAGGAAAACCTGGACAAACCCGTCAGGTAAGATGGTCATGGTGGAAATCGAACCCCAGACCTCCAGCCTAATGACCTTGGCCATCTATGGCAGTGAAATGTACAATGGGAAAGAAATATTTGGAGAAGAAAGTATTCCAGGTCTAAGTTTGGGCTACCTCTGCAGCATTTATTATAATAAGGACTGAAGAAAATCTGGAAAAAACTTCGGGGAAAATAGTGCTGGAGGGTTTTGAATCTCAGACCTCCTGCTTGTGAGTTTATACTTAATGACCTCGGCCACTAATATCAGTTTTTGTTGTTCTTTAATGATTATTAAGCTTAACAACAAGCAATAGGTTCAGTAGCAAAATGATACAGAATAGTACAATATACAAGTAATTACAGATGTATTGTTATAGAAAGTTCTGATACAAAAAATAAGATATAGTGTGTAATACAAATAATAAATATATATTACTACAGAAAATTAGGTTGATGGTGGTTGGTTGCTAGTCATTGGGGATGCTGATATTTATAATTTTTTCCATAGCTTCCCAATGAAGAGCTTCCAAATTATTGTTGACTGCATTTTAGTAGATGTTCTTTATTTAGGATAGTATTCAAATCAGTACACAATGTCCTAAATTAATTTCATCCTGAAAAGATGTTCTGATGGGTAATTATGCAATAATTTTTATTTACAGAAATGGTACAAAAATGAATTTGCATGTAATTTAAGTTCTGTATAATACCATTGAGATATCACCTTGAAATTTGCACTGAATATTAGAAGACATGCACATTTATGTATATTATTTTTAAGAAAATTTAAAAATTCTGTTTCTCTAATTCAAAATTTTGAAAAGCAGTGAATTTTGAAAAAAAAAAAAAAAAATGGTGTCTTGTTATATTAAATGAAAACCCTATTCATAAACTTTAAAGTTATACCTGTCTCAAGTATGTATCTCTTATAGTTTTCAAATAAGCAACATTTAAGTGGCAGTTAGCAAATTATGCATTTTTTTGCATTTTAAAAAATAAACATGATGAGGCATTTATAGTGTCGTGACCATTTTCCTCCGAAACGAAGGGGAAAAAATCAAAAAATACTTCTGACAAAATTTGAAGTGTCTTAGAGGGAATAGATGTATTGGAACTTTTATACTGAAAATTTAATGCCCTTTCCATTCCTGGAAAAGAAAATGCACCATTCCATTTGAAAAAATCAATTTGACCTTGAAATGACATTAGCATTTCAAAGACGAGTTAAAGCCGCTATCTTATGTCCCCCTAAAAGCACCTCAAATTTTGTCTGAAGCATTTTTTCATTTTCTCCTTCATTTTGGAGAAAAATGGCTGAGACACTTTAAATGCCTCATCCTGTGTATATAGTATGTATGAATGGTTGAAATTAAAGCAAAATAATAATTTTACTTCATCTTATGGTAAGATACAAATATACAAAAATTAATAAAATCCATGCCACCATGTTCCAAAATTAATTTTTCATAGGTTTATTTGACATGAACTTACTCTATTTTAAAATGAATATAGTGGCATATTTCTGCACCCTTTCTTTCATTTTAATTAATTTTAACATGCTAGAAATGCCCATGTTTTAAACTCCCTTTCCGCATCCATCATTTTCCTGCATTGATCTTTCTTTTTTGCTTATCCCATGGGAAACAATGAATTGAGGTTTCTCTATAGGTTTTTGCAGAAATGGAGAATATGCAATTCAGGTTGATCTGATATTTAAAAAAACCCTATTAGTAT
Source organism: Metallyticus violacea (assembly GCA_030762175.1). Taxonomy (NCBI): domain Eukaryota; kingdom Metazoa; phylum Arthropoda; class Insecta; order Mantodea; family Metallyticidae; genus Metallyticus; species Metallyticus violacea. The sequence goes on along the minus strand of CM060835.1, from coordinate 48,766,332 downwards.
CAATAATTTTTCATCATCATTGTGTTGTAATGTGAACAAAATATTCTCATTTTTTTGTTAAATTCATAGTTAATTTATTTAGAAAGAGCCTAATTTTAGCACTTTCCAATGACAAACTTATTTGTTGATTTAGGCTAATTATAACCTTAGCATACTGCCGCAAGTGGCAAAGGCTGTTAAGGCATGGACTCATGAATGGGGGGTCTGGGGTTTGATTTCTGCCTGGACCATTCTCAACACACTTCTTCCAGGTTTTCCATAGTCTTCATAAATGGTAAATTCTGGGGTTATGCGCTAAAATTAGACCTAAAATGTTTCCTTTCTTTAAAAAAATCCTTTCCTGAATTTATCATTTTATCCCCAGTATCACCTATGTTCATCACCTGTGAGCCTCACTGGTAAAAAATGAGCATTAAACACTAATAAAAATAAACATTACTGGTGTTAAATAGTGGTGATTTACATATAGCACTGAGGTACAAGTTAAATTACATTATAGGCCCTTTAAATAGCTTGTTATTATGGTGTGCAAACATTATATACATTTGTTATATTAATGCTTTCAGTTGTTAACACTAACTCCACTTACTTATTTAAAACTTTGGACTAGTTTCGGGAGAGGTTCCTCCCATCATCGGCTGCTGTTGACTGAGTGCCGTTGTTCGAAACGGGGGATGGACGCCCGTTCGCCCCTGTGGTGGTATCTCGTGGCTCTAATTTCGTTTCGAACAACGGCACTCAGTCAACAGCAGCCGATGATGGGAGGAACCTCTCCCGAAACTAGTCCAAAGTTTTAAATAAGTAAGTGGAGTTAGTGTTAACAACTGAAAGCATTAATGTAACATATATTACCACTCCATTGTCTACAGCTTCGTAAGTACAATTTTTACTTAATTATATACATTACTGAAATAACTTTCAAAATTGAAAAGAATAAAAATCTGCCAAAACAAGATGGTAGTGTTCTAGTATGGCACTTGTGTGAAATAACATTTTCAGCAGGGCAGTAGATGACTCAATATGCTGCTTTTAATGGATTATTTTTATTTTATTAATTAGTGTTTAAACTTTTCGAAAATACTGTAGAAAAAAAATCATCAATAAAGTAAAGGGATAACGTGTGACAATAATATCTGTCTAAATTTTACATATTGCAAATCATTTTCTATATGATGATCTTTTGTGTTTTACAGTGCCTCGACCTATACGGGTTTATGCTGATGGAATATATGACCTTTTTCATCAGGGACATGCCCGGCAGCTGATGCAAGCCAAAAACTTATTTCCAAATGTTTATCTTATAGTTGGAGGTGAGTAAACATGTAACTTCATGATAAGGAGGTAAAACAACCAAAGAACTCATTCAGAGTAGTGGATTGTTTGCTAGCAGCTAGTGTTGCATAACATTATGGCCATCAAAGTATTCTTGCAAAGATTCATAATCCATCAGTACAGTTTATGTGCATTTGAAACATTTTACGTTTAAGGTGTTTGTAAATGGAGGAAAATTATTGAAGCCACTGGAAAAAAGTTCAAAAGAAATAATATTATACTTTTTCCTTCCAAGCCATTAATTAGCTTTCTTGGAAGCAGATTGTAAAAAGAACTGATCTAATCACAAGTGTAGCTGTTTTGAGGTTGCTAAGTGTTTATGATCTCTGATTATACAAGATTATCTCTAAGTTTTAATTTGCAACAAATAGTTCTTTGTCTTTGAATCCCTGGAATCATTTAGGATTCAGTAATGTTCACTGCTTTTGTTAATGTTTTAAATATGTTCTAGATAGAAATGCAACTTTATTTTTCCCCTCTCCCCTCCAAAATCATGTATAGACAACCTCTAATTTTTGTATCAGCTATGTTATCATCTGCATTGCATTTATCTTGTGCTTTACTTGGGCTTTTTTATTTTTTGAGTGAGTTGTTAGTCATCTTAGCATTCCATAATAATAAACATGCACTTATTGAATTGTACTTATAAAGCTGTAGACAATGGAGTGGTAATATATTCTACGCTTATGTATTTAACTTGGTTACACTAAATTCCACTTACTTACATAAAACTAAGACATGTTTTAGGAGCACTCACTCCCACCTTCAATTGTTGACTGATACTGTTACTGGAAATAGTGGTTTGATACCGGAATGCTCCTGTGGCGGTGTCTGGTGGTTGTAGTAGGAAAATGTTGAGTTCATACGTAGGAAGAAAATCAAGGTTCATTAAGTTTTCTTTATTTTTTAAGATGAAAATTGGGTAAAAAGCAAGAATATTTGATCAGATTGATAAATCATCACTTTTGCGTCAAAAATCATTAAATTAAACCAGAGGTTAATCTGTTGAAACATCACAAACCAATGGAACTATTCACTTTGGAAAAAATGTTCATCTTGAAAAACACAGAAAACTTAATAAATTTTGATTTTCCTCGTGTGGATGAACTCAGCAAGTTCCTACTACAACCACCAAACACCGCCACAGGAACATGCAGGTATCAAGTCACCATTTTGAGTAAGAGTAGTCAGTCAACAACTGAAGATGGGAGTGAGTGCTCCTGAAACATGTCTTAGTTTTATGTAAGTAAGTGGAGTTTAGTGTAAACAAATTGAATACATAAGTGTAGGATATATGCACTTATTTTTACACTTCTACAACCATAATCATGTGTTACCAACATTCTTAGAATCTAGAACAACACTTTTTCCAATAAATTCCTCTTGAAGGGCAGAAAGGCCAAGAGGTATAAGTAAAAAACACAGAAATGTTACTGAAACAGTTGGCATAATGAACATAACTGAGCAAGCTTGGAGCTTTAAATTTAGTCTATTTTAATCTAGTTTATCTATTTAATGAATTTTGGTAATTATTATTTTTTTCTCAACTGTACATCCATGTCTGTTGCCTCCAAGTCTGCATGTAAGTGTTAAAAGCCAATTACTGGCTCAGTCAGTGGACGAGTTCTCTTTACATTTCTACTCACACAATGTTGATCATTAATAACATGCACATTGAAATTGAAATTAATTAGAAACATACCCTACAAACTACATAATATGTAACTCATTCAAATGTACATACTTTATACAAATGAAAAAAACACCAATTTATACCCCTTTTAAACTTTTTCTTTCTTACTACTGTTACTGGACCCTAGACTCTGGCTCATCGGTATCTACTGGAATTCCAAGAGCCTAGAGCTCAGTTATCCTAATAAAAAGATCTCTTTAATAATGTAGTATTACATTAATTTATATTCAAATTTATTTCAACAATCATTTGATTATATTTGCATATTACTCAATCTAGTACAAAATAAGATTTAAATTAAAATATCAGTAATGATTAGTTTTAAACAGCGAGAATTTTTGCAGTGTAATATGGTGTATTATCCCAATTTTTATGAGGAAACCACTTAAATTTGATGAAGGCAAACTTTGAAATATGTCCAAGTGGAACAAAATTAGTAAAATTTGAGTGATTTTCTCATAAAAATTGCAATATAATAATAATGTTACTTATCTTTTCTAAATATTTTCTTTCTGAAGTTACTTGCATACATTCTGTCCAAATACACACAACTCCAGGTTATTAGTATATTGGTGACCATGATTAGCATGCACATAGAATTAGTTTTATTTCATAATGAGTAATAACCTGTATTATAGAAGTTGTTTGAATTGACATTTATGTGAAGTCTCACATTTCTAATATTTTTAATGAAATTTGCGTGCAGCTTCTCTAATAATTCTTCCAGTTTCTGTCATATCTTGTTAACAGTTCCTCTACAGTGGAGGTGATTCTTCTAGGCTTTATTTTTTTCTCTGTTCTAAAAGTTGAATGTTCTTTCCTGACATATTGAAACTAACTTGGGTGCAACAATAGCCTGTAATAACACAAAAACTTGAGTTATACTGATCTCTTAACAAAAATTGAATTGTAATAACATTAATACAGAAATAATGCTTACCCTCTTAACAGAAAACTGCAACTGAATGGCCAAATGCAGCCTTCTATGAAGGAACTGCCTGTTATGACAGACAATTGGCATGATCAATTCCAGATGCAGCCCAAAAATAATTTTCGATATAAATGAAAGTATGCTCTGTGTGACATTAATTTTGATATGATAGTTGATAAATACTTTCTATTTGTGTAATTTTATTTTCCTAATTCATTAGCCTTTCTTTTCCTATTTTCTCTTTCAATCTCTTTCTTTGACTTAGCAGTGATCTAAAGTTTGTATTTCAGTATGTAGTGATGCACTGACCCACAGCAAAAAGGGTAGAACAGTAATGACAGATACAGAACGTTATGAGGCTGTTAGACACTGCCGATATGTAGATGAAGTTGTGAGGGAGGCACCATGGGAACTGGATGAGGAATTTGTTACACAGCATAAGGTAATGGTTTATTCTTATTTTGGAGACTGACATTACATTTTTGTAATTTTCACATATTTTGTGAAAATGTTAAACTGTGACACTGGAGAGTTAGGTGAGAAGTTTGTTCATTATTGGTTGTACATTGGGGAGGCCAAGAAAGAAAAATACTGAGGTATATTTAAGAATAATTCTGGAAGGAAACCAGAATTGTCTAGCCCAATTCATTCATTGTTTATTGCCAGCAAAAATGCTTGTTGATTCATCTGTCACTTGGAACACATGTAATGAGAGATTGTAAATGCATCTATGCTTTAATTTTAAAAAGTTGCTTTTAATGTTGCCACAAAAAGCATGGTGATGCTTGCGGCTATTGCAGCATTCATTTAGTAATGGATACTGGTATTAGGAAGAGTTGCAGTACACGTAAACTGAGTTTTAGAGAATGTAGATTAGTAGGAAAGTTCATAAATTATGATCAAAAATAAATAAAGCCAGTATATAAGCAAACACTATGTTTTGCATTTTGCTACCGTGTACATATTTGTTATTGGTCCTGGTGTCCTAGTGGTAACCATACTTGCCTTGTAAACGCAAGATCGCAGGTTCAGTCCCAGCCAGGGTTGATGGATGTTTTTCAGGTGTAAAAATCCTGGGTATGGTTCCTTCGGAAGGGAAGTAAAGCCAAGGGTCCCATGTGGTAGATTTACAACACCTAAAAGAAGAAAAGAACCTCAAGCCTAAAAGCAGGGTCTCTGCACAAAATTTATTGGTCTTTTCACGCCTTGAATTGAATGAGATGCTGATGATCTGATAAGTTAAAGAGTGTCTGTAAGTAAAACAAATCAAAAAAAGTCAAAATTAAAATGTAAATTGGAACTTGCACAGTGAAATCAAAAGTCAAAATGTTTGTCACTTTCTTTGAAAAAAGTTGTTAACTGACATTTTGCTTCTTTGCTGTTTTCTTTCTGTTGCTCACTACCGTCCATACCATCATTGTCATATGCATAAAATACGCTCTTACTGTTTCACATGTTCTCAGAGCTTTGGCAAACCTCTGCATGGCTGTTGCATCATCTTCTTCTTCTTCCTCACTCTCCTCTCCCATATAAAAATACTTGTGACTCCTCCTACTTCGCTGCACACTTCATCAACTCTTTGAATGCTACAAGTGACATTGTCCTCATCCGCTGCCTCATAGGTGTCAAAATTGATGGCATCAACAACTCTGGCCCATTCTTTGCATTGACTTTCATCATTATCCTGCTGTTCTGAAAGTATCGGCAACTACGGATAAAGCATGATGCTGTATGTGCATTGCTTCACTATTCCAGTTTGAAAATGTTCATTCAAGAATAAAATTTCTTTGGAACTGAACTCTTTGAATGAATAATATGGGAAAATGATACTTTGAGGAACAGTTGAAAGCAGATTTTATTTACATAAGATATAAGGTAAAACACTTGGGGCTGCTAATCGATACATCCGGGGAAAACATGGTTCCTGGAATGATAGATCGAGGTTCCATTGTATAATATAGAATAAGGAATAAGGAAGGTAAAAACTAATGGTCCTCTAAGGCAGAAAGAAGAAGAAAAAAATCATGCATAAATAAGTGCTAGAGTTATAAAGTATGATGAAAAAGCACAAAGTGAAATGCATCCACAGTTTATTTCTCGCTCTTCAAAAATGTACAGCTCAATTTAAACGTAATTTAAAGATCAATTTTGATATGGGATTTTGGTCAAAAGTGATTTTTTTTTTTTTTGAGTAGTGTTTAACGCCCGTTTTTACTACTGAGGCACCACAGGCGGGTCAAAAGTGATGAGAATTATCCATCAGTTGATGGTTAGAGACTAGTGTATGCGAAACATGTGCTAAATTTAAACAAGTGGAGCCAATGAGAGTGTGTAGTTTGACTCAATCATACAATGATATTAGTTATATGGTATATTAAACTTGATGTTTTAACCAAATAATTATTCCTTAAAGTTTTGACAGAACTTATGGTACAACTATTAATTTTAATTCATCTACCATTTTTTTATAACTATAACAGCACATTATAATTTAATGAATTTAACATAACAAAGGGTAAATGATTTTTCTAATGCATGAGTAAAAATTATAAAATACATTTAAATAAATGTCCACAATCCTTAACTTTAACCATAATATGTAGAAAACAGAGAAGGGAAGAATAATGGGTTAATTTTGTAAAAAATTGTTGTTCATCTAATGTTTTATTCTTATTGTAGTAGTATTATGTTTTTACTTAATCACCACCAATTTTTTTGCAAAGTAACACTAAGCAATAAGTGCTATATCTGCAGAATTTATTACACTTACTTTTTGCGTAATTCATAATCTATAGCTCTTTCATTTTTTAAAAAAAACATAAATAGTATGACAAGGCTTTAGTTCAATAACTACAACGTATTTAAATACTTTTCATCTGTTTTTGATAGATTGTTCTTTCATGTATTCCAATTCCAAACATTTGACACTGACCAATTTTCAAAATGGTTCTATTTTAACATTTAAGAGAAATTGAGTCGAAATAGTAACATACACACCACTAAAATTGAATTAAATGGAAGACTAGTTTCGGGAGCCATCGCTCCTATCATCAGTTCCTGGTCAGTCGAATGTCAGTGGTGTGTATGTTACTATTTCGACTCAATTTCTCTTAAATGTTAATAATTTACACCACTGTTACAATGGTTCTATTTTGTTTTCACACTTGACTTAAGTGTTTCTGGCCATTCATCTATATCAGCATGCACTACTTTTATTGGGGAATCAGCCACTACTGGCTCCAAGGGTTACTTTAGATCCAATATTACATGCATGTCTTGCAAAATATAGTACATTTTGTAGTTCATTGGGTTTAGATTGGGATTGCTAGAAGGCAAATCTTGAAATCTGGAACATTTCTTTCAAGGCAAGTTTGGGTGGAACTTGCCTTGTGTCCATTGCCTATTCTTGAACAAAGCGAGTTCAGAGTTTTCACCAAGGTTCCAGTAGAGGGGTTTTATAACCTTTGGCAATTATCTTCATTCCTTTTGACAGAAATGGAGCTTGGTGACATCATCATAATTCACTCCCCATCAAACCATTACTGAAGTTGGATGTTGACTTCTCTGGACCTTTGGGATTCTCTTACAAGCTTCTCATGAAATCCAGGCATACACTTTGTTATTTTTATGGCTGTAGCTTTCTTCAGTATTAAATATTTTTGTCAGTTAAATGATTTTTTCAGTGGTCATTTTTATTGAAATGCTGTAGCAGTTGTTTGCATCTCAACACCCTCTGCTGCTTCATTTTTTCAGTAATGCCCAATACTGTAACAAAAAGTCCTCAGTCCAAGGTGTTATCTAAGCATTTTGGATTTGCATTCCTAAATACGTTAATCTCAAGGATCTGCCATACATTAGCCGCCACTGTTTTGATAGCAGAAACAGTACTAACCAATTACAAGCATCCAGATCTCAAAAGACCATCTATATTACTGGTCTCAATTAATATTGGATGTTGTGATACACAAACATTCTAATGATTTACAGCTTTTTAAGCTTCTGAAAAATGTTGCTCAGTGATTTTCCAAACCTATTATGAATGGCTGTCACAGCAATACAATTTTCATAATGTTCCATTCCGTGGTTAAGCCTTTATGGCGCACCTCTTTCTGATGCACATGAACCCAACAATGAAGATAATAGTGTCTGGCAGCAAAACTGTTATCTGGGCCCTGTTTCATGAAACTAGCTGTAATTCTGGAAGTTCTAACAAAACCTGTTTCAGGCACGTTTATTCTACAATGGTAGAATCATAAAATTTTTTAATTAGTCACTTGTCAAAATTACTACTGTAGCGACCACATCCGAGTGTCGAGAAGGCAGTTTTGGGGATATTTATTACTCCATGGACTGTTTGTAGATACTATTTTGCTAATGCTGCATGTATTTTAAACTGTATATTCAGCCAAAAAACAGCTTATGTCTATGTCATAGAAAACAATATCTAATATTCAAAACAAAGAAATAGTGCTGCATTTAATTAATGGGCATAAAGGGCACAATTTGGGCAATTTTCTGACAAAATTATGAAGAAAGACAAAGCCGAAATGTGGAAAATATTAACATAATCTGTGAAAGCGTTGGGTTAATCACATCAGAGAAAGATTACACATATATGAGGGGATACATTTTGGGCAAACATCAAGAAAGCTACAATGATAAATGGTTTTATTTTACATTCATATTTGCCATTCATATTATTATATACAAATAATGGTGTAAGCAACTCAGTTTTAATGGTATTTTTTCAGGTGAAAATAGATAATTCACTGGGATGTGGATTTGAGACCACATATTGCATAAGTAACCCTTAATGAGCTTTATAATTAAAGTGCATTGAGCTTAATTAATAGAATCAATTCCTAACCTAAAATATACATACTAGTATGTAATCCAATAAAATAAGATTTCCGGTCTTATTGGCCGTGGTCCAAAAGATGTAAAAACACCTGATGTTTTGCCCGTCACTCCGTCAGGCATCTTCAGAGGATAACTAATCACCGCTTGATTTATGTAGCTCAAGTGACTCTCACGGACCACGACCAATAAGCCCGGAAATCTCATTTTATTGGATTAACGCTGGCCGTGAAAGCTTAAATAGTTACACTAGTATGTAAATTCACTATTTGAGATTTATGGATAGAATTTCACTAGTTAACAGTATGTAATAAGGCCAAACGCTTTGTGAAACAGAACACTGATATAACAAAATTGCTGATAATATTAGTCTGCCACACTAGTAACTAGTAGTTTAGATTCATACGTTCTAGAAGCACACACTTGTAAAATAAACAAGTAATATTAAAATGGAGGCTAGTTTTACTAGATCATGAGCTTCATGATCACTAAAACACCTAGTACATTTAAAAGTTTATAATAGTATTTATGGCGAGACTAGATGCATTATTGGGATCTCAACTTTGACTTTCCCTTCATATAAACATTTGATATATTTTCATTCGGTAAAGAAAAAGTTGAACATAACAATTTAATGTGCCACATGCTATCAGAAGTTAGTCTGACACCAGTAAGCCACTGCATCTTAACTGTCCAGTGACAATTCACTTATCTACAGAGACAATAATCACAGTAGCTTTTAGTATCTGCATATCATTCAGCAACTAATGATGGCCTGAGTATCAAACAGGTGTATTACAATCTGAACAGTTTCCTCTAACTTCAAATTATGGATGGTATATCTCTTGCAGGTTCTTTGCATGTTTAAAAAATTAGAAGGTATATTTTTAGATACATTTTTGTTATAAATTATCATAATTTCTTTTTCCCTAGCTGATGTGAAAAGCTAGAATAAAAAGTATATTAACTTTTTTTAAGTGTTTGTTTAAAGCTCTTTTTCAGCATGCATATTTTTTATTTATTTACTTTAGTTTATATTATTTTTAAGATAATGTTTAATGACTATCAATTTGAGCTTCTGAAAACAACCATTTGTTTTCTTTATATGATACTACAGAAGTTATAATTTGTTTCAGATTGATTTTGTTGCCCATGATGAAATTCCATATATATCGGATGAAGGAAGGGATGTGTATGCCTGGTTAAAAGCAAAAGGAATGTTTGTGGCAACAGAACGTACAGAAGGTGTATCAACTTCAGATATTGTAGCCAGAATTGTACGTGATTATGACATATATGTTCGCCGCAACCTTGCTCGAGGATATAGTGCCAAGGACCTGAATGTTTCATTCCTTAATGTAAATATTCAAATTGCCTATTGTTAATATATTTTTATATAAGATAGTTTTAAACATTTTAAGGTATTTTAACACATTTTTTGTGCTGCTTATGACTGTAATCATCAGTTTATAACCAAAATTATATTATTTCACATGGAACCCATATCCTATTCACCATTTTCTACCTGGGATTTTTTCATGGCTCATCATTCATTAAAAACTGTTCCATTTACTACAGTTTCAGCTGTCCTGTCTTTTGGAATGCAGCCTCCATTTTCTCTTGACTGCTTTTTATTCTTGGAATGTTGAGAACAATTTCTAATTTTTTTTTTTAATTGAGAATGCCATCTGCATGAGTTTTTCAACACCAAAAACAAAGTGAACTCCCCTATATTCCATCCTAATCTAGATGTTCTCTTTTATAGAGGAAAGTCCCTTGGTTGAATTTTTCAGGGGTTTGCGTTCACATACACTGCTCTTTTAAGCTTTATGTAAGAGTGTCCCTAATAAAGGCTGATTATTAATTTTAGCAGTTTCATTATTTTACTGTAGCTATATTGTTTAACATATGATTACATAACTTTACAGTTATATAGAAAAACTCACCAAATTTCCTTTGACATGTTACAGGTGCATGGTATGTGCTCCTTTAATGACTTTGCACATGTTAACTCTAATCAAGTTCCTTCCATATGTGATATAGCATGTCTCTGCCAATTTGAACAAAAGTATTTATGATGCGAGCCTGAAGTTCTAGTAGTTCAGCCATCAATGAAGGCACAAACACTGAATCCTTCATGCATCCCCATACAAAAAAGGTCACAAACAGTTATATACATTAAGAGGTCGGTATTAATTAATCAGTTACTGAAGTAGTGTCCTAATACCAATCTCTTAATATGTATAATTAATCAACATCACTGTTTCTAACTTCTATTAAGTTTACAAAGAGAAGTCATGAGAGTATGGAGACCATGATAACATTTCATAATCAGCACACCTTTTATGACAAATCTGCTGATTTTATGTCTGGTGTTTAAGAGGTAAAGTAAACCATGATGGAAATGAAGTGGAGCATCCTGTTGATAGATAAAGTTCACCCATTTGTCTCCAGCATTATATGAGCATTTACAAGCTTATCCAGGTAAATTTTGTAATGGATGATTCATAGGGGCTATACATTTATATTTTCATTGAGTTTGGAGAGTCATGGATGTGCTGCATGTGGCATGAAGATTTTACATTTTCCAAATTTGCACATTGTGCCTGTTCACTTTGCCACTCATAAAATATTCAGCCTCATCACTTATAAAAAGTTTATTACAGAACTCATCCTCTTCCACTAGATCTTGAAATCTTGCACAACATTCCAGTCAGTGCACTTAATCATCAGGTTCAATGATTATAGCAACTGCAGATGATAAGATTTCTGCTTCAATCATTTTTGTAAAACATGCCAAATTATGTAAGGTCTCTGCTTCTCTGTGAGTAGATTTTCGTGTGCTATGCGCAAAACTGGTATGCATGCACTTAACAATTTTTTCATGCAGAGAGGGGATTTCCTTTACACATGACTCCCACAGTTTTAATGGAATTGTAAGAAATTCATAAAACAACTCAAATCATTTATATTCACCCTATATTTTACAAATTTTATTTAATACACAAATAAATGGGAGTTGGATGAATGAGATCCTAACATATAGTAAGCAGGTAATAGATTAAAGTCAGGATTATTTTTTTGAACTATTTGTGTATGTGTAGCAGGAGCTATCACAATACTTTTAACAGATCGAAATCTCAATACTTCTTTTTTTGATCCAACAAAACTCGCTTTTCAAAATCAAAAAATTTAGGGGAAATCAATGTAAAAATAATAATAAAATGCACTTATGTATATAAATCTTAAAGGTAGAAGAGAAGTTGGGGAGACCTTTGTCTTCTGGCTAGATGAAGGCAAAGTGCCCTATCACTTATATACTTGATCGCATCCATGGTTAGTGTGTCTGCCAGCAAATCTGAATGTCCTTGTTTCAAATCCTGTAAGATGAGTTGCCTGGGTAAGGGTTTTTTCCAGGAGTTTTTCCTTACCATAAAATGGTAAATGCCAGATAACTTTAAGCATTGCAGACTCCAGGCTCATTTATGCACTCATTTCTTCATACATTTATTCATGGTCTCTTTAGACCTTCACAGTTATGAGGGGTGGTAAATGCATAAAAACTTATATACTTAATGGATTACTGAAGACACCACCCTTTATAATGAGTGATGAAATGTAGTACTTGAATTTGAATGTATTTTTTTATATATTTTTGTTTGTTTTGGACAAATCTTGTATTTTGAAATTGATGCTTTCATAATTTTAATGGACCGCCACGGGTGACTGAGGTCGTTAAGGCACAGACTTGTGAGCAGGAGGTCTGGGGTTCGATTCCTGCCAGGACCATCCTCCCTGACTGAGGTTTTTTCCAGGTTTTCCTCAGTCCTCATAAATAGCAAATGCCATGGAGGTACCCTAAACTTAGGACTGGAACGCTTCCTTCCTTAAAAAAAATATTCTTTCCCAATATATTATTTCATCTTATGTATCGTCAGTGTCCACCGCTGTGGTGCCTCAGCAGTAAAAATGGGCATTAAATACTTATAAAAAAAAGCAAATAATGCAGTAGTGAGGAATAAATATAACATTTTACATACACAGGTGAGAGAGATAAGATGTTTATTCATTGTTTTATAGTTGTGCATCCATTTAAACATTCCATCCACTTTAACTTTAAAAGTGAGTGAGGATTCAAAACTTTCCTTACTTTCTGTAATGATATAATGGTGCCCAGATATACACAAATCTTATATAAGAATTGTTATGTTGGAGTATAACACAGACCTGCAGCTGTTCATACACGATACAACAGATAGTAAAAATTTGAAATTGTTCTCACATATACATGGGGAAGGAAAACATCTAGATATGGTTGGTTGCTAGTGACCATTGGGGGTACTGGTATTTTATCACTTTTTTCCTAGCTTCCTAATAAAGAGCTTCCAAATTATTTTTCATTTGTTTGTTGCATTATTTGACTGCTTTTCAATAAGTATTCTTTGTTTAGGATGGTATTCACATCCTTATAAAATGGGCAGTGACTGTCCTTGACTAATTTCATCCTGGAAGAGATGTTCTGACAGGCAATCATGCCCAACAATTCAGCAAAATTGGGCAACTCCAATTTTTCTTGATTTCAATAAAAAATGTTTAAAAGTATTTAGATCTTCACGTGATTTTCCTTTAAGTTTTTGTTGAATATTTTGTTGTTCTTGTTCAATTATTAATTTTTTTATGAGTTTCAATTTAGAGGGAAGTTCTAGTTCAAAAGATGTTTTTAATGTTACGGTGGCTCCTTTTTTTGTTAAAGTATTGGCAATCTGATTCCCCTTTAATCCCACATGGCTCGGAATCCATTGTAAAACTATTTCTGTATTTCTGATCTTGATTGTATGGTATAGTTTTCTTGTTTCATCTCTAGTGTATGTTGGTGGGTAATGTAATTGTTTATACTTTGTAGTGCTGCTCTAGAGTCACTTAAGAAAGCACTTTTTATTTACATTACATCTATACAGTAGAGTTTCTAAAGCTGCTGTAATGGCCATTATTTCGCCATCAAAATTGTTAGCATACTGTCCTGAATGAGAGAATTCTTCACAGTGTATTCCAAAGCCTACTCTCCATTTTTAAGAGTCCATCCGTACACAGTCTATATCATGTATCAGTCAGATAATAGTTAATTGATATCATTGTATGATTCAGTTGAACTACACACTCTTAAAGGTTCACTTACTTTTCAAAGTAAGAAGTGTGTAGTTCAACTGAATCATACAATGATATCAATTAATATGATTGGCTTCACTGTGCAAGTTCCAATTTACATTTAAGCAGATAATAGTTGTTTATTGTACTAAATACTGTCAATCTTAATACCTCAGGTAGGTCGTTCTTCTTGCATTTTGTAAAGACGATAATCCTTATTGGCGAGTCCTGAAACTTATGAACCTATTCTTGTATGTGTCATTAAGGAGACCTATGGATCATCCCCATTTGACACCTGCTAATTTTCCTAATATGCTGTTCTTCTTATTTGCATTTTTAGTTATATTGTTGATCTAGGAAAGTTTTTTGTCAAGTGTTATTCCAACATATTTAGTGTGTTCTTTCTCTTTTAGTAGTTCATTATTGATTTTAAGTTGCAAATCTGAGTGTTGAAGACTGAACAGTTTTTTTAGTGTTTTATTTACATATTGTTGGTGAATGCCCATGCTTCCATGCTATTGATAATTTTTTGCATTTCATTTTCTAAGTTTTTTGTAATGTTGTGTTTATTCTGCTTTTGGGGGGGGGGGGGCTAATCCATATGGCAATATCATCTGCAAACAAACCCTGTTTGCCTTTGGGAAGTCAGCAAAAAAATTGTTGATGTCATTTATGAAAAAAAGAATTGGTCTGGAGACAGCACCTTGCAGGAGGCCTACTATAGTTGTGTCCCATGTAGAGAGGACATTATTCCATTTTACAGCCATGTATCTTTGTAATAATAGGCCCATGAACCATTTCAACATGTTTCCTCTTATCCCAATATTACTTATCTTACAAATAAGCTTCTCTGTACATGTTTTGTCAATGACATTTTGGAAGTCAACAAATAGAGTAAGCACTGTTTCTTTTTTGTTGAAGGCATTTTTAATATCCTGTGTTAAATGTAGAACCTGATTGATTGTTGAATAATGCTTTCTGAAACCTGTTTGATATTGTTCAATAGTGCTTTCTGAAACCTTCTTAATGGTCTGAAGGAGATTTTGAGATTCCAGATAGTCTTGTAGTGACCATTTTCTCCATTGTTTTAGCAAGTACTAAGGTTAAGGATATAGGTCTATAACTGTCTAACTCGTCTGCTGATCTGTCTGTCTTCTTAATTTGAATGATTATGGCTTTTTTCCATATACCAAGAATGCTATCTTTACTATTACAGATTTTGTTAAATATGTTCAATAGTATAAAATATAGTGATCTTTTTTAACAGTGGTGTCGAATATTAACATTTTAAAAAAATTGAGTTACATACACACCACTGAAATTCAATGCTCCCGAAACTAGTCTTTTATTAAATTTTAATGGAGTGTATGTTACAATCTCGACTCAATTTTTTTAAAATGTTAATCTTCAATAGTACCTTCTTAGTTCTGTACCATAAATTCTTGGTATATTTACTATGAAATTTGTCTGGTCCAGGGCTCTTTTTGATTTTCAGAGATAATACTGCTTGGTTCAATTCTTGAATTGTGAAGTTGTCATAAATTAGATGTTGTTGGCCTGCAAATACCTCGTTTATGCGTTTTTAATATTTTGTTTAATTTCCCATTTTTCTATTCACTTTATGTGCAATCTTGTAATGGGTGGTGAATTTGTTGGCTACGTCTTTATTGCGAATGAGAACTTTGTTGTTAATAATAACAGGTTCTTGTTTTGATTCCTGTACATTGTTTAATGTATTAATATATTTAACACTTAAATGGTGGTCATTGCTTAGTATATTAAATTGACTTGCATTGGAGGATTTCATTTTTTGAGTGTCCATTCAGGTCTTCTATTATTAGGATATTTTATTTTAACTTCTATTAAGTCAATATTTATTCAGGGGACTGTATATATACAAAAAAAAAATTGTTTTGCATTCTGTAACCATACTTCTGATTGAGTTTTTTTTTTGTTTGTTTGTTTGTTTGTTTGTTTGTTTTTTTTTTTTTTAATGATAATGTTTTAACACCAGTTTTTATTACTGAGGCACCACAGATGGTTCTGACTGGGTGATTTCAGCATAGTCTGTAGAGTTCATGGTTTTCAGTGTAGCTGTTTTACTTATAAGGAAATTTCTGACCCCTACTAGTATACAGCTTGCCACTTGTCGATGTTTATGTAGACAATATATGTTGTAGTTTCTAAAATTTTAAAACTTTTCATTATGAAACATACCATGTATTCCAATTAGGTTAGTGAGCAGATTTTTGTACTCTTGTGCTGCACTTACCATTGAACTACTCAGAACATTTGAAATGTTAATTGGAATTTGTACAGTGAAGCTAATCATATAATTAAAATCATTGCGTGATTTAGTCGAATTACACACTCTTATTGGCTGTACTTGTTTAAATTTAGTACAGATTATCTGTGAAACATGTACTAAGTTTAAATAAGTAAGTGGAGCCAAAAAAGTGTGTAGTTTGACTCAATTAAATGATCTTAATTACTCAGAACATGTTTCATGAGCCTTTGCCCACATCATTAGCTACATCTTGACTTTTTCTGGAGCACCGGAGTACAAAAGTCGACTCATTAATGTTTATGAAATATGTTCTATTTTATAGGAGAAAAAATTTAGACTGCAAAATAAAATGGATGAACTGAAAGATAAAGGTAAACGAGTTATGGAGAACATAGGAGAAAAGAAGATAGACATGATCCAGAAATGGGAAGAAAAATCTCGTGATTTCATAGATGCCTTTCTACTTTTATTTGGCAGAGAAGGACGCTTGGTGAGTAGGGAAAGGTTAAGAAAGAGCTAACATATATGTGAAAATATATATAAAAATGTGAAGGGGAGTAAATATTTAAATTGCAATAAGCTAAATGCAAGAATAAATATGTGACAAATTAAAAAGTAAATCATGGCCTCTTTTAAGACTTTTACTATTTTATTGCTTAAAACTCTCATCTTGTTCAGATAAAGCTTAAGTTTAATTCATTGACTTTTTTTTTAATAGAAGTGATTAATAGTGACTAATATAGATGCTATTGGTATTAATCTTTAACTTACCTCTAGCCTTCCATTATAGATATTCTATTCTCCATTCTTCTAATTGCCTTTTAAGTTTGCTGCAAGCTACTATGTGGTCTTTATTTAAATTCATATAGAGTGCAATAACTGTCTTTAAAATTTGTATATTCTTTGTCCTTGCATAATATGTGCAATAAGATTAAGGCTAATATTTTAGTCAAAATATTTCAGTTGTCATTAAGGTAATTCCCTGCAAATTAAAACAAATCTTAATATGTATATAATTGCCACATGTCTATTTTCATATACAATCGATTCGTGGTAATTTGTGTGTGGATAATTTAGTGTAATGTATCTTTCTGCCTTCCACTAAAACCATCCTCCCTCCCTTCCCTGGAATTTTTGCACAAAATGCATTGGAACCAAGCTACCCCCAGTAGCATTTTGAGTAGTGTGACTGGTGGTGCTGATTACAAAGCCAAGTTAGTATCACTGCTGATACCCTTTTATCCTATATGGAAAATGGTGATATACATTGTTTTCCTATGAAATTTGCACGCTAAAATCAAGAAAAATGAACAGTCTTCAAGGACACAAAATGAGTGAATTTTTCCATTAAAATGAAACATGATATAAATATTGTACTTTTGAAGCTGTAGACAATGGAGTGGTAATATATCCTAATCTTAGGTATTCATTTTTTACATTAAACTCCACTTACATAAAAGAAAGACCATTTCAGGAGAATCTCCCCCATCTTCAGTTACTCACTGAACCTCCGTTACTCAAAACGATGGCTAGACACCCAGATATTCCTATGGTGGCATCTGTTGGCTGAAGTAGGAACTTGCTGAGTTCATCCATATGAGGAAACTTGAAGTTTATTAGGTTTTCTTTGTTTTTTAATATGAAAATTTTTTCCCAAGTGAATAACTCCATTGGGTTGTGAAAATGCAGTAGTTTAACTTCCAGGTTTATTTCATGATTTTTGGTCTATGAAATAAAAGAACTCAATACCTAACATAGTGGTAGTTTATTTGTTCCATTGATCAATGCATTTGATAATGCGTGTCCTTACAACACAACATGAAGACAAAATTCAACTATACAATAACAACTGTTATACACAGAAATAATTAAGATATGCAATACTTTATTACACTCAATTCATCATAATTGAGGAACATTTAAGATTAGCCGTAATTATTTAGAATTAATGTATATAAATGGTTAAAAAAATTGTGTATTTTGTGTTTATGAGTCATTTGTTGTGAATTTATGTGTTTTTATATATGTCAATAATTCAAGTGGGTTGATACAAGGTAATGGTAGTATGTTTAGTTTTCTTGAGCAGGAATTTGCATGGGGCTTATAGGTTTGCTCCCATGATCAATTTAATAATTCTTCTCTTTATCCAAAAAATTATAGCACTTTAACAGATACTTCCCCAATATCTAATTGCATTATGAATATGGGAGAAAAAAGCATTCCTTGTGGTAGTTAGATTGCATATATTATGTATTATTCTTATGGGATAGTAAATTTGTAGACAGAGCATTGATATACTGTTTCCAGTTCAAATTCTCATGTAATAATATTATCCTCAAGATTTTTGTACAAGAATATATAATTGCCTTATTACAATATATATGCGAATAATCCTTGCACCTAGATGTTAGGAAGAGAGATTTGGACGGGAAAAAAAGTTCTTTTTAAGCAGTATTTAATATTTATATTTAAACCATTAAAGACTGCAATAAATTATAAATTAAAATGTTATTGCATTCAAGAAATTTGTTGCACTGTAATCCCCATAATCATGTCTTGGATGTGGAACTAACCATTATTCAGCAACAAGAAAATGTATACACCTAAGTCAAAATCTTAAATGTTTTTGTTCTTTTTAACATAATGATAAATATTGTTACTTTTATAATTATGTGTGCCTTAACTCTAATCATCATCACTTTCATCATTACTGCAAAGAGAGTCATCATCTTCATTGTCATGTTCTCTATTCTCCCACAGCATATCATCCTGCATTTCATCAAGGGAATTCGAATTTCTGCACTTCTTGAGGCTTCTTTCCACCAATCATAGAGAAACTGATTCCCATGCACTTTTTCACTCATTTGCAGATTTGGGTCACTTCTGGGTGCTTGATTTTACTACTAGGAATGAGTTGATGCGCTTCCTTGGCCATCCATTTCGTATAATATTCTTTCAATGCAACTTTAAATGGTCAATTGATGAGACATTAAATGGTTGGAGAATCGATGTAAGTGTTCCAGGAATGACAGCCAAGTCAGTTCTTCAAAACTTTCTGGAAGTTATCTGTAGTAAAGCTGCAGTAACTATCCAGATCAAGCATTTCTTTAAATTGAGTAGTGCTCCAGGGCAACTGCCAAACTCACATCATACAGTCCACTACATGCTCATTGGCTATCTACCCTTTAAGATGAACTCAAATGAAGATGCCTTAAAATTCACTTTTGAGATTTTTTTTTTTTTTTAGATAATAAGCGGTAGCTTTCCCCCTTCTGCAGTTACACACAATATAACAGTGGGTGTTTGAAATCATAGTATGATCGAGTCGAACTAAACACTCTTATTGCTCCACTTAAGTTTAGTTCAACTCAATCATATATATGATTGGCTTCACTGTACAAGTTCCATTTAGAATTTCTGGTGCATGTTTGTTTTTCATTACCTCCAGTTCTTATTACCATGCTGAATTCACATTTTTTATTTTTGTATAGTCTCGAGGCTTTTCAAAGTACACAGGCTTTTCATCTACATTACCAATTTGTGACAATAAATATTGATTTCTCTTGTACAATCTGATGATGTAACTGTGGAACTTCACTATCTTCTCTTTATAATGAGCAAGGAGAGGTTGAGTGATGCTCATTTTCCTATGAAAACTGAAGCATTACATTGGAAAACACATGAGCCATCACGACTAGCGTTAAAATCAGTACCAGTTATGAATCATACAATGATATCAATTAGTACCAGTTATGTTTAGTTCTCTTGCTATTGCTATAGTTTTCAATTGGCACATTTGGCACATTTCTCATAATGGCAAATCCAGACCATCTCTTTTCAGTCACACACTCATATAATCTGTTTTCCATTTCTGGAATTTTGCTTTTTGTCTGCAAAATGCCTGCCGGTTACTGTTCATCTGCTCAAAACATTATATTTTCATCCAGCATCCTGATTGCCAAATTGTTCTGCCTCTTTAATGATATGGAGCTTTTCTTTCACTGTGAATGACCTGTAATGATGTTGCATATAAGCCATCCTAAACATGTGCTTTCACTTCAGCGGACACTATGAAAATGACCTATGACGTGATGTGTGTATGCAGTTTGTGACAGAAAAATGTTAACTCCCAGATTTAGTGTGTCAGAAGTGTTGTAGCAAACTTAATGTGAATAATACCTTTACCCCAACTTTTTGTCATTAATTTTGGGAAAAAATATGCGTGATTATTTGCATATATACATTAATCGTTTATAGAGTTTAACAGCCATTTTATTTCTTTTGTGTTAAATTTAATTAGTTTAAGTTTTATCTATATTTATAGATAATCTGTTTTTTGCAAACTAGTTAGAGATATAAGTGGCAAGTTGATTAATATTAGTGCTTAGATCTGGTTTAGATCTTAGATTTCTGGTTGCTTAATAAAACATTTGTATAATCTCTAAAATTCACTTTAAATTAAAAATTTGTTCATGCATTGTGATAAAAATTAGTGTATACGAGAGGAAAAGGATATCTTTATCAGTACCAACTATTAAAATTGTGTAGTTGTTTAAGAATCTTTACACAGCAGGAAACACAATTCTTAAAAATATTACCTTTTCTTAGATTTGATACAGTTGATGTCAAAATTTACTTTTTCCCCGAAAAATGTAGATAACAAAAAATATGCATCTGAGGGAGGCAAAGAGTGGTGAGAAAACTTTAAAGTAAATGTACTCACAAAATACTGAGAATGTTAACCTGCACAGGCTTAAGCATGCTTTAAATGACTTCTTAAATATCAAAATTTTATGTAAGTCTATGATATTCTAAAGAAATTAAAAGTTTTGTTTAATGGTTTGAGAATAAATGTGAGTTATTGTGTTCGGTTGGATTTTTAAATCCAAAAATGTTGTTAAAAATCCAATCAAATATCGTAGTTTAACATAACTTCACTGTTAAAAATCCTAATTAACAAACAGTAATTTGGGTTACTTTTAATTTTTAACCCTTTATGTTTTTGTAGTCCCACATCTGGAATGAGGGAAAAGGCCGTCTTATGCAAGCATTGTCACCTCCAGCAAGCCCTAGACGTGATGGAAGTCCAACATCTTCAAATGGTAATGAACATGACGAGTCAGCTAGGTAAGCCCAAACCAAATCTTTCATCTTTTCCTTTTCCATTTTTTTTAAATTCTTTAGTAAATGTTTTAACTTTTGGCTCCCATCATCTTACACATACTGGGTTTTCATTTCAAACTTTCCAGCCTGAATATCTACCTATTTAACATAATTTTAATTTAAACCAAAAATATATCAATTTGGATATTAAGAGGAAAGTTTAAAACCATTGTTGATCAAATTTAAGCATTCATACCCAGCCACTCTTGTCTTTGAAACTTCAAATGGCACCCCCACTCCATCTTTTGAATGCTTACATTTGAAAGAGAACGCAGGTCTTCTCCTCCTCCTCATCGCCTGGCAACCTGAGCTGCTGTTTGAATTTAGACAGAATAATATATACTCTAAAAATTATTGAGCATTTAAGGTAATAGTTGTATTTTGTTAATAAATTATTTCAAATGGTGTATACTTTGCAAGAAAGAACAGAATATAAGTAGGTTGGTAACTATATAAGTTGAACTGAGTAAAATGTAATTAAGGTCATTGTGCTGCCCCTAACATTTCCATTGGATTAAATATCAGGCAAACAATATAATTTATTTAAAAGTGCATGTATTTTTAGGAAAATTTAACTGTTATAATAGACTTGATGCTGCTTGCAAAGTGCTACAGATAGGAAGATAGATGCAGGGAGGGATACAAATGATAGTGGTAGCTTTGTATAAGTGTGTATCCCATTGGCTGCAGCCAAATCCCTTTCTCATTTGAAAAATGCTATAGTCATAAACTGTATTACTATAGTATTAATAACTATAATTTTTCTTAGGTATTCATTTTTTTTTACACTAAACTCCATTTACTTACATAAAAGTAAGACGCGTTTCCTGAGAATCTCTCCCATCTTCAGTTGCTCACCAAACCGCCATTGCTTGAAATGATGGCTGGATACCGGGATGTTCCTGTGGTGGCATCTATTGGTTGAAGTAGGAAGTTGCTGAGTTCATCCATAGCGAGGAAACTCGAAATTCATTAGGTTTTCGCTATTTTTTAATATGAAAATTTTTTCCCAAGTGAATAACTCCAATGGGTTGTGAAGATGTTTCAGGAGTTTAATTCCCGGTTTTACTTCATGGTTTTTGGTCCAAAAGTGAGCTGCTACTGCTGATTTATCCACCTGTTTAAACTGAATATTCCTAAAATGTTCTTACCTCCGAATTTCCAAATTTCTTTTTGTTTTGCCTATGTAGCTCTGTTTACAATCTGCACATTTTATTTCGTAAATTCCTGATTTCTGTTCTGTTGGTATGAAGTCTTTTATTGCGCAACCTAATAAATTGTTGATGTTATATTTGTTCTTTGGGGCTAACATTATCCCATGTTCTTTAAAGATATTTTAATAAGAAAAAATTTTCCTATTAAAAAATAGAGAAAACCTAATGAATTTCGAGTTTCCTCCTATGGATGAACTCAGCAACTTCCTACTTCAACCAACAGAGGCCACCACAGGAACATCTGTTTGTCCAGGCATCGTTTCAAATAACGGCGATTCAGTGAGCAACTGAAGATGGGGAAATTCTCCCGAAATACATCTTACTTTTGTGTAAGTGAATGGAGTTTAGTGTAAAATATGAATACCTAAGTTTAAACTATAATTTTACTCAAAATAAATTGTTTTTTCATCCTAAAACTAACTGGCTTATTTTTTATTCTGTCCAAATTTAAACAATAATCAAACAATGGCCTGTAGTTTAAAACCATCCCCCTGATACCAACCTTTCCCACTTTGAGATTTCAAGCTGCGTCATCTTTAAAGTTTTAACAATCAAAAGGTGTGGGTGACTGAAGGTGAGTGAGTGAAATCTAAAACTTAATCAACATTGGTTCTAAACTTCTCCTTCAATATCTAAATTGATGTTGTTTTTTAATTAAATTGGTAGTTATTCAGACTAGGAAAGAATGTAAGCCATATACATTGTTCCTGGGATCAATTCTAGCATTTCTTCTGTTAAAAGTATGGCAGATCACAAGAGCAGTATCAATGTTGGTGATTATGAGAACAAGTCTACTAAACCTTTTAGGCATTTGAAAACTTTTATCAGTAGATTCTCCATGTATGTCGTATAAATAACAGATTGCTCACCATAGTTAACTTATATATTAACTGCAAAAAGCACTCATTTACTTCTGTATATGAATTTTGTGCAGGAATGTTTCATTTGCCTTGAATATTTTTGGCTGTTGTATTGAAGCTTGTAAAATGGACAAGAGGGACTTTCTTAGACTGTTGATATTATGGTGACCACAACACATTTGTGTATACAAGAAATGCATTCTACCATGTATTACCATTATCTTCATACTCTTTAGCTTTGGAATCCTTTTAAGTACCAAGATAGCTTCACTTTTATAAATGTCACTAAACTATACCATTTAATCAAAGGCTGATTAATAGATTTCAGAGCAAGAAGTTTAGGAAAAGAAATGTCTTCCTTTTCAAATTATTTTTCACAGCAAAAGAAATGAAGTATGTTTTCATATGAGTGTATGGACATGTTCCTTGTAAGTATCCTTCTTCACAGTATACAAATCATCTCTTAAATACCAGACAATGTGGCTGCTTTGGAAGTTTGATTAGCCATGTTAGGACTGGTGGGGTTGGGTGGAAGGGGGAACTAAAGTAACAGAGCTGTAGCAAAAGTGAAGATATCTGGGAGAAAGTAGTCAATAACTGTTCGCAGATAAACACAAATTTAAGTGAGAATTAAATGTAAGATTAAGGCCCAGTGGAATATGTGTTTTAAGCAGGAAAGTGGCAGCCATCTCTCTGTTTTTAAGGTTGCTCTCAGGAGTGATAGAGGGCAGGATATCAATAAGTGTTAAGCAGAATAATTCATCAAATTGTTTGTTATGCGACATGGCATGTTGAGCAATCGGCAGAGGCGACTTTACCCATAACAGACCATTTGATTTCTCCCTCCCTCCCCTTCTTCTTCTTCTTCTTCTTCTTCTTCTTCTTCTTCTTCTTCTTCTTCTTCTTCTTCTAATAAGGAAGTGTTCCAGGTCTAAGTTTAGGGTGCCTCCCCAGTATTTGCCATTTATGAAGACCGAGGTAAACCTGCAAAAAACCTCAGTCAGGGAGGATGGTCATGATGGGAATCGAACCATAGACCTCCCTCTTACAAGTACATACCTTAATGACCTCAGGCACCCTTGCGGTGAAACAACTGTAGAGGTCAATCTGATGTAAAATATCTCACTTAATTTACATGATATATTCTTGGGTGTGCAATAATCCATGTAATTTTGAAATCTCTGCCTAAACTGGAAGTATGGAATGATTAGCAATGGAGATGAATGTGCATGTTTTACATTTGTAAACTTGGCAAGGATATGAACCTTTTGATGGACGAGACAACTGGTTTTGGAGCAAATTATAATAAAACATATTCCCAAGGTTGGGGAGAGTTCTGAAGCTGAGGCAGGGCACAAGCTTGAACAAATCTGCTTTAGAAGGGTGTTACAATAAAATGCTATAACATTCTTTTAAGATAGGGTTGACACTCAATGCCCGGAGTTATGAGATTAGGGAATTTCCTGTCTAAACTTTTTATTGTTACTGTTTTTATATGCGCTTCATAAATTTTTAACATACCCTATATATATATCACTTCTAAAATATTGTGCATATACATTGTGTATAGAAGGTGTTAATAAAACACTGAAATATTTTCACTGTATATATCTTTAGACAAGCAATTTGAAATAGAGAACCTAGAGTACATATGTAAAATGTCAAAATTATAAGCTATTGAAATAATTGCAATTTGGTGCTCAGAAATTCATATTATAGCTAAATAGCATTAAAATTGGTTTTAAAAATGGCTTTAAGCCTCCTTAATAAAAATTAATCAGGTTATTAGTAACCAAGGAACAACATTTTCAAAATTTATCATTAAAATAATCTGCAAAATATCAGGCTAAACACATTATTGCATAAATTTGAATAGTTTGGGGTTTTCTGAGTGAAATATAATATCATATAACATTATTACATGCTACTGCATTGGTGTGGTAGCAATTCAATTTTAGAAACGAAATTGCATTTCTACATTTTTCCTAATGTCATGAGACATCTGTCAGTTATTTTATGCAACAGTTGCTTGTTTTGTAACCAAAAAAACTCATGAAATAAATTACAATTTGAAGAAATGGAGAATGGTTACAGTTTTCCTGAACCTGCTGACATGCACCTGAATTTATGCAGAAGCAGGAGGTTATGCTGTAAGAGCTGCAGAAATCTACAGAAAAACATTTCCCAATAAAAGCCATCCACATCATGGTATATTTCAATTTGTTGATGTGGATTTACATAAACTGTCCTAACATGTAAGTTTGAAACTTTTGACTTAAGGTTCCCTATCTCAAAGTGCTTGTCTTGAGATGTCTCTATATAGGACACAAATATTTTCATGTTGTTCATTAACACACTGTATACTATATTCAAGAAATTCTTGTGATCTAATTGCCTACAGCAATAGTATATGTGTTAGAAAAGTTGTTAAAATGTGATAATATTCTTTTATGCACTTCAAGAATCAAATGAGCTTGCCATTCTACTGTATCCATCATCTTCAATTTTGTGTTCTTCATCAAAGCTAATGTGATGCCTTTGCTAACTAGCATAGGTGGCTGGTTGCTGGCAACTACTGGAGAGGTACTATAAAACTGATGTTTGGAACATTTTCTTCCTGGCCCCCTAAAACATCCTTTCTCAATGTATCATTTTATGTATACCTGTTATGTTGGCATAATAGTAAAAACTGGCATTAAACACTGTTTAAAAAAATGTATTTGCTATTTTTGCCTTTATTGCCACTTTCACTTTTGTTTGGAGCTGTGTCATTTCTTGAAATGCTATTTGCTAAATACACTTTCTAGAATGATTTGAGTGCTTCCTCAAGGTCTTTCAGTTTTTCCATTAAGCAAATATATAATGAAATCAGATTATACTTCCAAGAAAGTGTCAACTCTGTTAGTGTATGGCATACTGCAGACACAAAAGCTGTTGAAATGAGTTGTAAAAGCTGGAATCATCAATTTTGGTTTCAGAATATGGGTATTACTTGAGTGCAACCTCCTGTTCATAAGCGATGTTTTTCACAGTTTACACACTGATACATTCAAAATTTTGGTAAAACATCAGAAAGCAGAAAATTATCAAAGTACTTGTGGTATATCATTTCAAGAAAATTTTGGCTTGTCTTGTGATTATGTCATGGAAAATAAGTTTCACATATCATTTCAAATACTCTAATGAGAAAGACATATATGTTCATGAAGACATCCTATAGATAAGGGTCGCGGGTTCGAACCCGACCAGGATCGATGGATTTTTTTTGGGTGTAAAAATCGTAAGTATGGCTTCCTTCGGAAGGGAAGTAAAGCCATGGGTCCAGTGTCGTACATTTACGGCACGATAAAGAACCTCAAACCTGAAAGAAGAGGACTCTGAGCAAAATTTGTCTGCAGTTTATGCCCTGATTGGAATGGGATGCTGATGACCTGAGATGTTAAAGAGCGTCCTTAAATAAACAAATAAAAAATAGATAATGGTTATAAGAGATGTTAATGCAAGTGATGGTTGCATCAGAAAAAGTTATAAGAATTAAAATAACTTTGAGTATACAGAGGCAGCAAAGCTCTATAATATATGAATCATTTCCTCACCCACCATCGCAAACATTTTTTTTAATTTAAAAAAAAATTGGGCATATTGTGATATTTTTCTGTTTATAATATCTGAATCTAATGAAAATAGGGTATGAAAAGAATTTGGGGTTTAAAAAAAAAGATATAACCACAGATTCCATAATTTTCTGTCCAAAAGAATGCTTTTGAATAATAAAAGATGAATCCTTATTTCATGAGGAGATAGTTAAATATGCAATGGAAAAGTTAATATGCAAAATGTTTAGTGGCATGTATGCATAGCAATACAATTTCTGCATCATAATCACTATACTTGTAGGATAATAGCTATGAATTTTTGTTTTAACATTATTGAAAAGAGAGATTATTTGGCACCATTGAATTTCTTTTGCAACTATGTAAAAATTAAAATTTTAGAATTGAAAGATTAATGACATTTTGAAAGCTACATGAAATAAAATGAAAGCAAATTAATTTTTTTTGCATTTAATTAGCATCATTCAGCTTTTAAAACATGTTGGCTTCTTCTTTTTCCAATATTAGACTAATTAAAAATGTATTTTTGCCATTTTATTGATGGTGTACATTTACTAAGAAATGAAATTCAGTAATCTTTGAGAGGAAAATATTGAAAGATAAATGAGTTATTGGCTTCACTGCCAACATCATTATTATTTATTAAAAGTAACTTTTTCCTTCCATTATTATTAATTAATATGAGGACTTATGAGAGCATGGTTTCAAGTGTAAGAATTGAATGCATCAAGTCTTCATTAGATATGAATTACCTCATTTTGCATAAAAAATGCATGGTTTACTGATGGTCTCTCAGCAACTGAAACTAGAAATGCTTTATATTTTTAAGACTAATATTAATGACTAGGATTTTGTTTTCCTCTAAAGATGAAATTATGTTAGCCCACATACCATTAACTTAATTTAAACTGGACATAAAGGAAAAGGTAGAAGAATCTTAAAAGATGGCAAAATGTTGCATCTTTAGCATGATTACACATGCTAATTTATACAAAGTGAATGAGCTATTCAACACTGAACAAGAAAGAAAGAGCACCGAGTCCAATTCACCTTTACTTCATAACAGCATAAATATGTATTATATGTTGTCTAGCCATAAATATTTCACAAACTCATGGCTTGCACTATACACTGGTTGTCAAGGTCATAAACCATGATGCTGGAGCTCACTCCTGACTATTGTATGTTCAACTATGAAAGAGAAAGCATGTATCTTTTTCTTGTATAAAATATAGTGAACTTTTGTAACAGTGGTGTCAAATATGTCAAACAGTCGACCAGGAACTGATGATAGGAGCAATGGCTCCCGAAACTAGTCTTCCATTTTATTGAATTTTAGTGGTGTGTATGTTACAATTTCGACTCAATTTTTTAAAATGTTAATATCTTTTTCTTGTTAGCATGAAATGGGGCAAATACAAAGAGATATAAAAGATCTTATATAGTAAAGGATGCCCTTCACTTACAAATAAAACTTGGCATCCCATACATATATAGGCATCCTATACAACATATAATTCCCCAAAGACCTGTAACATAGTAAACCAATCTGAGCATTACTTCTGCCTCCCAATTAGAGTTAATGAATTCAGGCAACCAAATAGGGACAAGAAATTAAGCAAGTCAGTCATAAGTCAACTAATTGAGTTCCCCCCAACTCCACTATAAAAACAGTAACACAACCTGCTCAGTTGTTGGTGAGACAACCAAAGGAACACTTTGGAAATGTCATCCACACTAATGAGGATGTCAGCTGAGCTGCTGAAGAAACTTAACTTCTGGGAAGAGAAAGAGCTCAATGCCCAAGGCTCTACAATCCAAAAGCTTTAGCTTAAAATGTGATACCAGCTGTGAAAGCCTACAACCCATATTTAACAAAATAGTGTGTTGCAGTATTTATGCCTAGACTAGGTATTTTAAAAGTTTTACTCAACCTAGTATTTACCTTATCACAGTTTTCATGTTTATTTGTTAACAGTCCTCCACCACCAAAAGCTGGACGCTATGATTACTCACCAAGCTCATCACATATGAAATTTAGCAGCAATAATGCTGAGGATGATTTCTCAGATGATGAAGATGAACATCAGTCAAAGTAAAGAAACTTCTTCAGTTATGAAGAAAAAGTGCAGTGAAAAGAAAGTTTACTGTGGTATCTGTGATGCAGTATAGGAATTGAAGTTGAGTTTTTAATTTTTTAGTAAATTTGCCATCAGTTCTTTACTTTAATTTCCATGCAGATTGTTTGCAATTTTGGAAGATGTTAAAATAATCCAAAAGTAATACTAGATAATTATGTGCATAATATAAGATTTTACTTTTAGCATTTTGGTCATTCAGTTCCTTTAATATACCACCAAAGGAAGTCAGCCATAAATATAGGTTAAAACTTTTATAGTGAATTTCTTAATACTCTTATGGACAGAAATGTATATATAATAGGAACACTTTAGTAAATAGCAGCACAAAGTCTGAAATCTCCAGTTTTAATTACACTGTATTATTTTCCACAATTGAATATATATAACATGTTTATTTTAGATACATGATATTTATTTGTTCTGTGCATATATGTATTGTATCTATAATGTTTGCTTTTCAGAATAATGACTGATATAAGTTTTAATTGTTATGCTTATTTGTTATTATTGTATAAATAAATTTGTCTTTGTTATTCCTTTTGCCATGTTAAATTATATGTGTAAATATATCTAAATTCTTTTTCTTTTATTCTATCAATATTGATTTTGCTTCATAGAACAAATATTCTTAGTGAAATATGTGTACGGTACTTAATGGGTTTTTTGTTGCTGCATTAGGATATTTATCATTACCTTCAAGGAAAAAGTTGACATTTTCTGTTTGGGGAAGGGATAGAAATTGACTATCTTTTGTATCTGCATAAAGATTGTATAAAACAATGACCAAAATTGGGCCTGTGGAAATTTAGTTGATTTTTTTCCCCGTTGTTTTGCTGCCTTTGTTTCTGTTTATCTATTTTTGATTTATTTATTTTTTTATCTTTCCAGTACTTATAAATATACCATAATGCATTATTAATCCTTCATAAAGTTGTTAACTAAAATAGCAGGAAGAAAGTTCTTGTGCATTCAGTTTAGAAAATGGTGATATCTGGGTGTCTAATCACCTTGTGTGTTTGTATGAGATATTTTCTGCTTTTGAAAATGCATTGCTTAAAATGTAAATTACTAAATAAAGGAAGAGGGAAGGCATGCCAAATACACATGTACTGAGAGAAATTATTCTACCTATTGTTAGGTAATAAATCATGAATGGACTTGTTCTGCTGCCTATGATATTATAGATTTTTATAGTCAGTGATTTAAATTTACTCATTAAGCTTGTCACATCATAACCAAGAATCTCTGTTTGAAGCAGCAGTTATGGCAACTTGCAAAAATTGTTTAGTAAATTCATATTTTGATTCCAACAATCACATTTTTCATGATATTAGACTTATAGACAATATTTTAATTTATCTGTGCATAAAGCTGTCATTTTCATGACGAAGAATTTGTATACATTACTCAGCACAAAAATATATTTGAACAATAGCCTTTTCTTTATATAAAACATATGTAAATAGTTCCATGGAAGCCTCTGTGCCAATTGCTTTATAATGGGTGAAAGTTTAAACAATAAGATTTTTTTCACCCCATGAATGTGCAAATTGAACCATAACAATGTTCATGTATGTGTATATGTTAAAGTATGAATGTTTGTAATTGTGATTGTTCTGGTACTACAGATTGTATACTCATTTTGAAATAATGATATAATAATACAATCTTTGCTGATAAAATGGTACTCTCCACTTTTCCACCCCTTAAATCCTCATTTCATTTTCAGCTTTAAGAATGAAGTTTTGAAAAAATTAATGTACAGATTTGTCATACATTCTCCATTCTCAGGACTTTTTGTGTTGCACATATAGTTACACAACACTTTTAAATGTCAGACATGGTAACCCCCTTGGCATAATGGGCTCCAACATTACATTTTATGATTTAAAAAACTCTAGACTTCTTCAAATAACAATTTCTGGTTTACTGGTAGCAAATATTCTTTATGTTTCCTAAACTTAGGTATTAATTTTTTACACTAAACTTCACTTACATACATAAAAATAAGATGCATTTCGGGAGAATCTCTCCCATTTTCAGTTGCTCACCGAACCGGTGTTACTTGAAAGGATGGCTAGACACCCGGATGTACCTGTGGTGGCCTTTGTTGGTTGAAGTAGGAAATTGCTGAGTTCATCCATAGGAGGAAACTGGAAGTTCATATGGTTTTCTCTATTTTTTAATATGAAAATTTTTTCCCAAGTGGATAACTTCAATTGGTTGTGAAGATGTTTCAGCAGTTTAATTTCCAGTTTTATTTCATAACATTCTTTATGTTATGTAAATGAAGCAAAATATATACATTAAAAGTATTAAATTGCAAAAAACTCAATGTTCAACAATAAGTTGATGTTTAAATCAGTGAGTTGATATTATACTCTTGAGCTCCACTTACCAATAAAAATGCAGGAGCTCCGTAAACTAAGTGAATTCCTCGCCAAATTACATAACTTTTAATATAAATCAATATAAAATCCAAATTAGGCCTTATTAATTAATAAAATGAAATAAGTTATGGCATTTGTGTGGTATTAGGGGAACAAAATTAGAATTCTTGCAATTTGTAAGTATTACAAAAGAAAAGCTACATTTTTATAAAATGAAATAAGTTATGGCATTTGTGTGGTATTAGGGGAACAAAATTAGAATTCTTGCAATTTGTAAGTATTACAAAAGAAAAGCTACATTTTTAGAATTACCATTATTATTTTTGAAATTAAATCATAAAAATTAATGGTATACTATTAATTAAATAAAATAAATGATTACTAATTAATACAATGTGGGTAAATTTCTTACACACTTCGTTCACTGTATTTAAGTTAGGATGTTTTGAGAATCAACTTTGACTACTGATAGACAAAGCTAAACGTTTTTAAATGTAACCATGTTTATGAATTTACCCCTTTATATCTTTACATTCACTAAAATAGGGAAAAATAACAACATATTCTATTTAAAAACAATTTTGATGTACTAAGCAAATATACAGAATCACCAAGGAATAATCAAAAGTTTCATCAACTTTCATTCACTTTGAAATTTAATTTAAATGTTATTGTATTAAAACATATAACTCAAATATTTTCTGAAGGCTATTATAGAGCATTCTTACATACAAATTCATTCTCAAATACATATTAAATTAATATTTCACATTTGCTATTTTCATAATGATGCTTGTGTTAAATATAAAACATATGCTACATTATAAATACAGTTTATATGCTGAATTAATTTCTCATTTTATTTTGAAGCAATATAGAGAAAATTAAAAGCCCTTTCAAATATTCAATTTTCAAGTAATCCTTTACTCCTAATAGACCAGTTTCCAAAACTTTCAGAAACTATTTCCTTATATATTTAAATGGTATATACCAAATTTTGTTGTGAAGAAACAAATATTGGTGTTGCTAAAGCAATTTTTAAATTTTGGGTTTCAGGTATAACTTTACTCCTAATGGCCCGATTTCCATTCTTTTCAGGAATTATTTTTCATATTTTATTTACATAATAATGCAGAGTTTTTTGCAAAATAGCAAATGGTGCTGCTAGAGTAATATTTAAATTAAGAGTTTCAGATAAACCCCCACTCCTAATCTGATTTCACTGATTTTCAGAAACTTTTTTCTTATTTATTTAAATGGTATGTGCCAAGGTTTGTTGTGGAAAAAACAAATATTGGTGCTGCGAGAGCAATTTTTAAATTTTGGGGTGCAGGCAAACCCCTCCCCTGCTAATAAACCAATTTCTCTGATTTTCAGGAACTGCCCTTTTTCCCTCTTCTTTTATTTAAATATATATACAAAGTTTCATTGCAAAACAAATATTAATGCTGCTAGGGCAATTTTTTAAATTTAGGTAACACCCCCCCTGCCAATAGTCCGATTTCACTGATTTTCAGAAACTATTTTTCTTATTTTATTTCACTGGCATACATCAAGTTTCCTTTAAAAAATAATAAAATTGCAGCCATTAGAGTGATTTAAATTTGGGCTCAACCCCAAAAAGTTTTCAAGGTATACCCCCACTCCCAATAATCTGATAATTTTCAAAAAACTATTTTACTTATTTGATTTAAATGGTATATGGCAAGTTTTGTAGTGATAAAACAATTATTGGTGTTGCTAGGACGATTTTTAAATTTAATATTTCAGATAACCCTCCCACTCCTAATTGCTCGATTTGACTGATTATCAGAAACTGTTTTTCTTAATGTATTTAAATGGCATATATGGAGTTTCTTTGTTAAAAATCACAATTTATGCAACTAGAAAAAAATTTAAATTTTGGGTTTCGGGTAAATCCTCCCTTGTAATCGTCCGATTTCACTGATTTTCGAAAATTAATTTTCCTACTTTATTTTAATGGCTTGTACCAAATTTTCTTTAAAAACGTTTAAAATTGCAGTCGCTAGAGCGATTTTTAAATTTTGCTTTAATCCCAAAAGTTTTTCAGGTACACCCCCACTCCGAGTGGCCCGATTGCCGTGATTTTTCGAAAACTGCGTATGCCAATTTATTTTAAAGATTTTTTGTTGAGTTTCGTCAAGATAAAGCAAAAATTGCGGCTGCTAGAGAGATTTTTCATTTTCTTTTTGTAAACTTTTGCTTTAGATTCAATCGCCTCCCTCGTCCCCAATGGTCCAATTTTGCTGATTAATGAACTCGACGAATAGTTTGTTAATTTATGGTTATATGCCAAGCTTCGTTGAGAAAAAACAAAAATTGCAATTGCTAGAGCGGTAACAGACGGGGATTAACCTATGAGGGTAGGTCCTTAAGTTTCCTAACCATTTTCTAGGTATGATAAAAACATATAATTTATTTTACTTTTCAGTATAGTTACCTTTTATTGCAATACACTTCTCATATCCTCGAATTAACATTTCAATCCCCAACCGCCACCAGTGGCAGAGGTCGTTAAGGCGTGGACTCGTGAGCGGATGATCTGGGGTTCGAATCCTGCCAGGACCGTTCTCCCTGACAGGTTTTTTTCAGGTTTTCCTCGGTTCCTTCCTTAAAAAAAAAAAAGAAGTCCAATATATCATTTCATTCTATGTATCACCAGAGGCCACTGCCTGTGGTGCCTCAGTAGTAAAAACGTATGTTAAACACCATTCAAAAAAAAGATCCCCACCCAAAACAGTCCAAAGTCTTTTCTGCAAAATGGGCATAAACAGCATCCATCACTTCTTCTCACACTTAAATTTCCTTCCTCGAAGGGCCTTCTTGAGTTTTGATATGAGGAAATAGTCACTGGGAGATAGATCTGGGCTGTAGGGTGAATGGTCGATCTCCTTGTAGTCACATTTCTTCACATCTTCCTTTGCAACAAGAACTGCGTGCACAAGTGCATTGTTGTGAAGAAGGCGCACACCACCACTCAGCTTTTCTTGCGTGTTCTCTTTAATGGAAGCACGTAGGTTTGTGCAGTAGGCCAGCAAAATACTCCCCATTTACTGAGGTGTTCCTCTCCTTAAAGTCAATGAAGAGTATTCCTTCACAATCCCAAAAGATTGTGGCCATGATCTTCTTGGTTGACTGAGTAACCTTGGCCTTTAGAGGTGATGCTTCGCTAGGTTTACACCACTCCATTGATTCTCTTTTGGACAAGGGATCATGTAGAGAACCATAGTTTCATCTCCTGTAACAATGGTTTGCAGAAAATTTCTTACTCATTGCTACGGCAGAGCTCCAAAAATGCTTGACAACAGATGACTCCTTGCTTTTGGACTGAGAAAGAAGTCTAGGCACCCATCTTGCATTAACATTATTCATGTTTAAATGTTCATGAATAATTCAAAGGACTTTTGTTTTAGATAGGGCCCAACCTTGCTACTATTTATGTAACTTTTAGTCACCGGTCTTTCATAATTTCTCCTTCTGCAGGAGCGATGTTTTCAGGAGTGAGCACTTTCAAGGACCGACTTGCATGTTCTTCATCTTCAATGCTGTCTCAACCCATTGGAAAAAGTTTGGCCCATTCTTTTATGGTAGAATATGAGGGGAATGCTTCCTCATATACATCGCTCAATAGCTGTTTAATTTCATTTGGAGTAAGTCCTTCTTTTGTGAAGAACTTAATAGCAGCTAGATACTCCATTTTGAACATGTCACAATCTTCTACACATAACCTTCTTGGTGCAACTATATCTGAACAAAGCAGAAAGGAAGTTATAGCTGATATTATTTACTTAACAGGTAAGGTATGACACCAGATAAGAATTTTGTGAAGGTGATAATCCTTATTGGCAAGGCCAGAAACTTAATGGACCTACTCATGTGTGTGTGTGTGTGTGGTTCCCCCCCCCCCGCTCCAGAGAGTGTGGAGATGTCATATAAGCAATTTGAGATGGCCAATGTATGGTCCACAACTTAACATAATGCAGATTTGTGGTATTAAACATTTTGGCATCAGATACTCATAATTGATGTTAAAGCCAAGCCAAGTGAAAAATTGGTTTAAAATGTCTTTAAAATTGCTTTGAGGGCATAGAAATGTTGATTTTCCACAGCTCATTATCACAGTTTTCAATATTTAGTGCCATAAAATCCCTCAAATCTTGAGCTAATCATTTGACAGTGCAATATTACCAACCTACATTGGCTAATAGGCTTACTACTAACATGATGCCTAAAACTTAATTTACCTAACACACACTCAGGAAATGATTTTGATTGGTAAGTACAATAACGGCTACAAGGGTTATAATTATATGAGTTCATTGTATAAATCGAAACATCATTATAAAAGAAATGTTAAAAGCTGTATTATTAGGACCTAGTCAGAAAAAAAAAAAAATGGGGTGAATGAGACTCTGACTTGAAAACAAATTACTTTTTCTTATTTTGATTTAAAGTAAAACACTAAAAATCAAAATAAGATTAACAAAAGTTTCACTGTGTGGATTCCAACATTCCGTAAACAAATGACTTTTTACTGGAAAGCTAATGTCACAACCATTATGCTAGTGATATAGTGATATGTTCAGAATCCTCTCTTGGTTATCATGTGTTATGTTTTCGAGGGACATCTTGATTAGCCAGTGGCATACTGGCGCTTTATAAATTTATAGCCATAGTTTCAAAGTTTGAACAGATAGGTCATACTTTTATCTCAAATTACTTGTCTAAGATACCTCTACACACTCTGAAATTATTTTGGTGTAGTTCATTAACACTATATATAGGTTTTATGGGTACTGCTGCAATAGTTTCATTCTTTCTGAATTGGTTAAAACATCAGAGCTTGTTTCACAGGTCACTGCCCATATCAGTGTAAGTGGACTTGAGGTAGACCAACAAAGTTGTTTATCAGGCAGGAGATCTAGCAATCAGCTTACAGCTGATGATGCAGGCAGTGACCCAATAAATGTGTTCTGTAATTTTGATTGGTAAGTAAAGCTCAAGAGTTTAATATTGACACACTGGTTTAATTATTAAGTTATAATTTGCTCCATTGTAATAGTTCCTAAAATAATTTAATTTCAACTTTATTTTAAATTGCTCAACAATAAGTATTATTGCGTACCTTTGACCTAATATTACTGTAGTCTAATTGCCCATGGTTAACAATAGTATACACTGCTTTCCTTGATGCCTTATGGACTTCATTATCAAATTATAACAGAGCATGAAGTAAATGTCATTATCAGGTTTGTCATATTTATTCTTCCAAGATAAAACCCATATCACTGTTGTGGATTCAAATCCACTGTAGTAAACATACTGAATAATTATATAGCTTAAACATTCTGATCATAAATAAGGCTTAAAATTGTACATATCATTCTTAAAATACCTGAATCATCCATTTAAAACAAAAGCAAATTAAAGAGGGAGAGTAGTTAAGTTTTTAATTATGTATCACAGGCTTTAGAAAAAAGAGGTACATAATTCCTGGTACTGTTATGCCATGAAAATTATCTTTTGTGCTACATTGTCCAGTATTTTAATACAACAAAATAGTTTTTTTATTAAAATAAAAATAATTATATACCAACAAATTATTTAAATTATACTTAAGAAGCTATAGGTAATGGAGTGATTATTCTATTACAGGTTGTTAAATATGTTAACAGTAACTCCACTTATGTATTCAACAGTAGGACATATTTCAGAGGCAATCGCTCTCAATCAATTAATAATCGGTCAACAGCTGATGATGGGAGCAAGTGCCCCTGAAACATGTCCTAATATTGTATACATAAGTAGAGTTAGTGTTAACATATTTAATAAATTCTAATAGGACATTTAATACTGTTTTTTCTTCCTGAACCAGGGATTGAGGAAAAATCTGTTTTCATGATATACCTATCGACTTGGTGAAAGTATACTCTTTGTTGAGGAGTTAAAAGCATGTTCTCATAGTTAATGTCCTTCGGAAGCTATTCATCTATTTTTACATTGTGTTCCGGTATAGTTGTACATTTTAGTAGCCTGTGCATTTCTTACTAATTTCAGCATTTTATTATGTGTCTATAACAGTCTTATTGAAATAAGGGGTGAAGTTGTTTGAAGGCAATAAATAACAAAGAATTGACCTGCCAATTCATACCTAAAAATGTGGAGCTGGAAGAAAGTTCCATCAGCACAGCCCATAAGTATGAGGTAAAATTATTTAAATTATACTAAGGAAGCTATAGACATTGGAGTGGTAATAAATCCTCTAAGAAGTTATTAAATATATGCACACTAACTGCACTTACTTATATGGCATTAGGACATGTTTCAGGGGTAATCGCTCACATCATCAGCTGTTGACCTATTACTTGATGTGGCTGAATCCTAAAGTGCTTTTGTGGCAGTCTCTGATGGTTTGAATAGGAACTTGCCAAGTTCATCATCAAAATTCATTAAGTTTTTCCTATTTTTTAGGATGAAAATTTTTTCCCAAGTAAATAGCTCTTTTGGGTGGTGAAGTTCTTTCAGCAGCTTAGCCTCAGGTTTAATTTTATGATTTTGGGTCCAAAAGTGAGCTGCCACTGCTAATTTATCAATTTGTTTAAAGAAAATATTCCTAAAGTGTTCTTTTCTCCAAAGTTCTAAATTTCTTTTAGTATTTCTGATATATTTTTTATTACAATCTGCACATTTAATTTTGTAAAATCCTGATTTCTGTTCATTGGTATTGTGTCTTTTACTATGGAACCTAGTAAATTTTTGATATTATATATAATCTTTGGAGCTAAGTTTATGACATGCTCTTTGAATATCCTATGGTAAGTTGGATATGCAAAACTTTTGAATATATATATATCTCTTTTTTTGATTTTCTTGAGTGTAGAAATCTCTCTTACAGATGTTTGTCTTTTAAATTTATTCATAATATTTATTATTGTATCTTTGTTGAAACCATTGATTATTGCATATGAATTATCTTTAGTATTTTATTTTGTACTCTGTTTCTGTGAGTAGGATGTTAATTATTCTGTGTGCCAAACTGTAGAACACCACATATTTGTATGGAATGGGGTTATCTTATTTTTTAGGTACAACCTAATTCATTATTCACAACCGAATAGAGCTGTCTGCTTGGGGAAAAAAATTTTCGTTCTGAAAAATAGAAAAAACTTAATGAAGTTTGATGTTCTACCTAAGGATGAACTCTGCAAGTTCCTATTTGAACCATCAGAGGCCGCCACAGGAGCACCTTAGGATCCAGCTATCATATCAAGTAGTCTATAACAGCTGATGATGCAAACAATTGCCCTCGAAACATGTCCTAATGAGGTATAAGTAAGTGGAGTTAATGTATTTATAATTAGATAGTGAGTTGATTTAATACTCTTATGCTCCACTTACCATTGAATTATACAAACATGTTTCACAGGCCTTTGCTACATCATCAGCTCTGTGTCGACTGCCACATTCATTGTTGGTTGAATGGACTTGGTGTAGCTCTCATGGACATTTTATGACTTCTGGGTTAATTTATCTTCTGTTGGGATCTGGGCGTTCATAACCTTATCTTCATATTTTTTGATAAAATTTTTTTCCCATATTCCCAGCTCCAAGGGTCTATTTATGAATTTCAATAATTTGACTTCCATTTCTATATCATGTTTATCTCTCCAAAAGTGATGTGCAACTGCCGATTTATCTATCTGATTATACCTGATGTTTCTCCAGTATTACTTTAGCCTAATTCCAGTGCTTCTTTTTGTTTGCCAATATATACTTTGTTGCATTCCAAACAGTTGATTTGATATATTCCTGGCTTCTTCTCATCAGGCATTCTATCATTATCACTGGAATTGAGCAGATTATTTAGGCTGAATTTGTTTACTGGGGACAAAGTAATCCCAAACTCTCTGAGCATTTTCTGGAATTTTTTGGTGGTCCAAGGATGGGGTGATAAAGTAAATTTCTTGTGAATGGTAATTTCTTTTTTGGTGACAGTGTTGTAACCTGTTTTAACCTCTTGTTTGATTTTTTTGTCTACTATTTCTTGGCCATACCCATTGATTTCTATCATTTGTATTATGTGAGAGTACTCTTTGCTGTATTCAAACTCATTCATAGGTATGTTAATGAGTCTGTGTGCTAAGCTGTTGAAAACTACATGTTTGTGTGCTGTAGGGTTAAAGCCACTGGCCTTTATGTAATTTTCATCTGCATATCCTTTCTGTGTATTCCAAATTTCAAATTATTACCCATTCTTATAATCTTTAATTCAAGGAAAGAAATCATGTTGTCTTGTCCTGTTTAAGAAGTGAATTTACTGTCCCTATCTTGTAAGTTTAGCAATTTCAAAGCATCATCCAAGTGTTTCTTATTAACAATTGCAAAGATATCTTTCAAGTATCTGTGCCAGACTTTAAAAATGTATGGAAATGATTTCATGATATGCATTTCTAAACTACTCATAAATCAGAAAAGGTGATATTGGATTCCTCATAGCTAAACCTGCCTCTTGTTTGTGAAATTTACCATTGAACTTGAAGAAATTGTGACTGATGCAGATTTGGATATATTCCTCAATCTCCTCGTTACTTAGTTTCAGAGACTGTAACTATTTCCTAAGGGATGTTGGGAGTTTGCTTTTTGATATGTTGGGAAAGAGTGAATTTACATTAAAGGAACATAAAAATCATCCTTTTGGAGAACCAGATCTTTAATTTTCTCCATCAGTCCTTTGGAATTACTTACACTTAAGTTATCAAACCTAGAAAATTTTTTAAATCTCTGGAGGAGCCATCTTGCTAGTTGTTAGGAAGGTATGTTTCTATAGTTGATTATTCGTCTCATGGGATTTCCTGGTTTATGTATTTTCGGTAACCTGTGTATCCTTGCTATTGTGGCGTTGTCTGCTTTTAATTTTGGTTTTTCCTTGAGTGATATGATTTTGCTTTTGTTGACTGATTTGTTTATAGACTGTATGCGTTTCTTCAAGGATTCACTTTTATTTTCATGTATTTTTTCCCCTGAGAAATTCTTCCATCTTTGACTTGTATTCTATTTTATCCATATTCACAATTTTCTTTCTTTTATCTGCT
The DNA here is from genome assembly GCA_030762175.1 of Metallyticus violacea. Taxonomy (NCBI): domain Eukaryota; kingdom Metazoa; phylum Arthropoda; class Insecta; order Mantodea; family Metallyticidae; genus Metallyticus; species Metallyticus violacea. The sequence continues at coordinate 48,725,592 of CM060835.1, read as the reverse complement.
TTTTTGTAAACTACCAGTTTTTTAGGATTTGCGATCCCTAACAACCTTTCAGAAATAGATTTAAAAATGCATGAGTTACATTTAATGCTAACTAAGGTTTTGGGAAACTATATTTGGAATAATCTGGAGTTCATATCTTTTCTACACATTAACTTTAATAGGAAAAAGAAAGCTATAAAGCAGCAAAAGAAACTAAAGAACATGCACCGGGAAAAGTTATGAAGAATAATCGACCATATACAACCCAAACTTTCAGAATGCAATGTAGTGAAACTATCTAAAGAAAGTTTCAACTAGGAAGAAATAAAGTTTTTAAATAAAGGGCAGAAGACATGTATCAATTTCTCAAACAACATGGAAGAATATATAGTAGATCTGGAGGCGGTGATCAACGGGCTAAATAATGATCATAAGAATATGTCATAAGATTAGGATAACCATGCATAAATATTAAGCCACTCTATAATTGAAATCATTTTATGATATAGTCGAACTACACACTCTTATGCTTCACTTACTTGTCACTATTGTAGACCGGTTTCGAGAACAGTTGTTCTCATCATCAGTTCAGATCTCCGACTGCTGGATAATTCGTTGTGTTGTGGGTATTCTGCTCTGGAGGAGGTGTGATGAACTTAAAGTTTATATTTTCCTCGCCGGAAGTGTCAAAGTTCATTAAACTGTCTCTGTATTTGTAAATGTATATTTTCTCCCATGTTGCCAATTCTGTAGGTCCTTGCACTGATTTTAATAATTTTGCTTTATTCACTATATCGTGGTTTTCTGTCCAAAAATGAAATGCCACTGCTGATTTCTCAATTTGCTTGTATTTTATGTTCCTGAAATGTTCTTTTAACCTTGTGCCTATGTTTCTCTTTGTTTTTCCTATGTATATTTTTCCACATTCTTCACAACTTATTTTGTAAATGCCTGGTTTTTTCTCCTGTGGAATACTGTCATTAACATTGTCTGTGAGAAGATGTTTAACATTAAACTTGTTAATCGGTGCCAACCTGATATTAAAATCTTTAAGAATTTTCTGAAATTTTTTTGTAGCCCATGGATGATATGTAAATTTTTTAAAAATTTGTTTATCTTTCTTTGCTGAAAGTGTTGTGGTTTCTTTTATATTAGTGTTGTGGTTTCTTTTATATTAGTTTTAATTAAGCCACTCATTTTAAAATCTGCTTCATTTCTTCTAAGTATGTCTTAAATTTATAACTTAATATACTGTTTAAGAACCTATACCAGAGCCATCCCTAACACTAACGTTACTATCACCGCTACTGACATTAGTACCACTGCTATCAATAATAATAATAATAATAATAATAATAATAATAATAAAAACAGCTCTGTAGCCAAGAAATTCTTAAATTATTCTGAGTTTTTTCTTATAAATAGTCCTCAGAAGTCACTGTCAAAATATAAAGGACAAACTCTCTCTCTCTCTCTCTCTCTCTCTCTCTCTCTCTCTATATATATATATATATATATATAATCCAAAATATACATGTATGGCAGAAGTAAAAGTGTTGGCACTGTGTCAAAGATTTATGGCATGTAAAAGAACCTAAAGTCTGAAAGAAGCAAAATTTATTGGTAATTTCACACCCTGAATTGAATGGGATGCTAATGACAAACTCTTAAAGAGCACCCTTAAAAAAAAAAAAAAAATGAATAAAACAATAATAGCATAATAAACAATCATCCAAAATATTCATCTGATTTTTATTTAGCATAAAGTGTTGCCAATGGGTTTGATTCTGAGAAACAATTTGTAAGGTGGGTTTTTTTTCTAAAGATGAAAAATTAATTTAAGGTGCTATAGCACTTCAGACTTATTTATACCATCATTAATCACAATGTAGTAGTGATCGTAAAAGCTTAAAAATACCAAAAGAACAAAAACTAAATGTTTTTTCTTCTGTTCATATTAAATTTTTAATTATATTGATATTTAAAGATTTATAAAATTGACTATAAATGATTACTCTTATATTATGTAAAGGAATGGGAATTAGTTCCAAGGTCGGCAGCCAAAATCTTGGAAATTTCAGTCCAGTGAAAGTGAATAGTGCTGCATTTTCTGCAGGTGTGTTGGAATCAAAATGTGCTGTAAACATTGCTCTGTCAACGTGAAAGCTTCAAGCCATTGTATAGGATAGTAATTTTGGTTAATCTGTGTGTGTAAACATTGTTTTAGAAGTCACCTTTCAGGTGACATATAAGATCTTCGCTGACATAATTGTGTATATTAACATAACTGCCTATTTGCAAAACAAAACTATTCAAAAAAACAAATGAAATATTATTTTCAATCAGTCAATGCTTGACTGACTTGACATATTTTAGGACCCTTCAAATGCCATGTCATTGCCTGATGTATTTTTGCTTTCAAAACTAATTAACCAGGAACAAATATTATTGTTTTTTTTCTTTTCTGGAACTTTTCCCATGACCATGGTCTTTTTTTTTTTTTTTAAGCCATGTGCTAATAAAATTAAATTCAATGCCTTACAAGCACAAGAGTGCAGTTCTTTCTCATCCAATGTATGAGCAAAAGCTCAGGCTTAAATGAAATGACCAATTTATCTGCCTCGTGGTTTTACTGGTTACATCAGATATCCTATGCCTTTCTTACCTCTGGCACATACATCTATGCTATTTCCTATGCATGGAAGCCTTTTGACTCATTCCATTGGCTGAGACATCACACTGTGTTATCACTGTCAGTGTACCACTGAGTCAGAGGTATGCTTAGTGTTCTTGAGAGGCTCATGAGAGTTTCTTCTGCAAGACAAAGAAGTCTCTCCAGGTGTACATTTCCATTTTCATCTCTAGATATGTAAACTAAAGTATGTTTACCACTTATCAATATGAAAATTTAAGAGTAAGTTTTATATCTAATAATTACATAAGCCTCCAAAATTAATTTTTTTCTCTGCAAAATGAGACATCTTTTTTTTTTTTTAGTCAAAATTAAATTTCACATCTTCTGAACAAACTTCACAAATTTTAATTTTATAATTTTCATTAGTACACTGTACTTAATAAATACTGTACTATTAACATACAGCCTTAATTGCATTGTGCACCAGGTCAAAGTTGATTGCATGAACGTGTTTATTATTTGATGTTCATGTTATTGTTTTTACTAACAGTTGCACAGTGCATAGGTGATTATAGTCAAATTGGTAAAAGTATTTCTTAGGTTAAATTATACTTACAAAGCTGTAGACAATGGAGCGATAGTATATCGTACACTAACAATCAACTTGTTTACACTAACTTCATTTACTTACATAACATTAGGACATATTTTGGAAGCACCCGCTCCCTTTCAGCTGTTGACCATCTGCTGTTATTCAAATTGGTGGTTGTGTGCCAAGGTGTTTTTGTGGCAATCTCTGCTGGTTCTAGTAGGAGCTTGCTGAGTTCATCCATGGATGAAACATCAAAATTCATTAAGTTTTTCATTTTAAATGTATAAAAAATAAAAGTTATAACCCATGCAGTATTAATATGCATTCCTTTACAGCTTGGCACACAGAATAACTAATATCCCACTTACAGAAACCAGCTACAAAATGGAATACCCACAGATAATTAATACAGCAATAACCAATGGTTTCAACAAAGGCACAGTAATAAAAATTATCAAATTTAAGAGACAAAAATCTATAAAGAAGTTTTCCGCACTGAAGAACATCAAGAAAAGTTATAAATTAAAAAGTTTCACATACCATCCAACTTACCACAACAAATTCAAGAGGGTATTCAAAGAATTTGGCATATGTTAGCCCCAAAGAACAAATGTAATATGAATAGTTTATTAGATTGCAATGTAAATGACACCATACCAGCAGAACAGAAATCAGGAATTTATGAAATCAAATGTGCAGATTGTGATCAGGGGTACATTGGAAAAATGAAGAGAAATTTGAATATTAGAGAAAAGAACACTTTAGGAATATATGTTTTAAGCAGGTTGATAAATCAGCAGTAGCAGCTCACTTTTGGACCAATAATAATGAAGTTAAACCAGGGGCAAAGCTGTCAAAAGAGCTTCACAACCCAATGGACCTATCCACTTGGTAAAAGATTTTCATTTTAAAAAATAAGAAAAACCTAAGAATTTTGGTGTTCCACCCATGGATGAACTCAGCAAGTTCCTACTAGAATCAGCAGAGACTGCCACAAAATTACTTTGGAATCCAGCCATTAATTTGACTAGCAACAGTTAGTCAAGAGCTGATGATAAAGCGAGTGCTTCCGAAACATGTCCTAGTGTTATGTAAGTAAATGGAGTTAGTGTGAACAAGTTGATACATTAGTGTTGGATATATTTCTTAGGCATTTTTTGTAATAAGGAAATACAAGTTTCATTTTATATCTACATACTGCTATAGTATGAAGTGGCAAAGTTGAAGTCATTGTGCTGACTGGCAACTTTACCTCAAAAGAGACATTCAGTACAACTAATTTTATATAGAAGAAAACTGATGGCCAGTCTCTTGATGGCAAGTTACAGTCTCATTTATTAAGTATAGAAGTTTTGGTTCAGAGGTTTATGTGTGTTAGATTCACTGATAACATAGCATGTTTATCTGGCACATCTAGAAAAGAATGTGTGAATGAAACCCAAAATTATTTTAATTTTCTTTCACTGTGTTACACTTACATATTAAATGCAAATAACAACTATCAATTTTCAAAATGTTCACCTTTAGCACTTACATGGAGTTTATCTCTCAGTCCATTCATTTGTTACAGTGCAGATTGTCTCATTTGAACACTCCATCTCTGTTGCCACTATGGAGTGCTTTGAACTCTCAGTTGTGGGTGCCTTTTCTTCTAGATAAACCCCTCTAACACAGTATATTGATCTGACCTCCAGCCACTGTTGTACCATTTTTATTTTAGCAAGAATCATGCTGCAAGCTCCAGTTTTTTTAACGTGGTGCTTCAGTTCCATCATGGGCCCAATATATAGTTTTCATACCTTAATCACAAAAATAAAGCCTTGGTGAAATACTCTCATTATTCATCCCCTACCAAACCATGATTGAGGAACAGTTGTGGCTCTCTTAACTTTGAAACTCTTACAAGCTTCTCATAGGGTATACATCTGGTTATTTTGATGTTTTAATTAGGGTTTCTTAAATAATGAACATTCCCTCATCTGTGAAGAGAAACCCCTTATGTCTGTTAAAGCTTTAAATAACACTGGGCCTGCTTTCTTTATTTGAGATAGAAATTTCCTTACTCTGAAACCAATCTTAAAGAGCATTTTTAATAATTTGCAAATCTGGCAACTATTAAAGCATTCAGAGTTTAATAAGCTGTGAATGATGTAGAGATATAGAATTCATTTACATAAGTGCCAATTGGCATTCTTATGAAATTTTAATGACTTAATATGTTAAAATTATTGCTGTTTTGATGTGGCATGTTTTTGAAGCTGCATTCTACTTTCTTATCTTGATTATTTTCTGACAATATAGGAGCTATAAAGGAAGGATAGGAAGCAAGATTTCATCAAGACACCAAGAATGATCAAGGGAGATGGAATATTCCATGATGACTGGCTATTGTGGTATCTGACAAAGGTGAACCTTGCTTGAGAATCACTGTTCCTTTGTACCAAAATGGAGCTGTGAAAAACATGTAGGTGTGCAATATAATTTATTTAACTGTATAATATTTCATATTTATTGAGCTTTTAATTATTTTATGAAGTGTGGCATCTTTTTTGTAGCATAAAAATATTTTAAATTAATATAGTATATTTTTATGTTATAAATATGGCATAGTTATTCATGAAAATTTGTATTTGGAGTGCAAAAGATACAGCCATATTTCAAAATAAAGCATCTTTCTTGGTTCATTTTATCAAAACACTTTGCTTCCATAAAATCTTACACCTTGCACTATTTATTAAACTCTATCTGGTTATAAACTGTAATTATATAATACAAACACTTTTACTTTCATTTAATGTATCATTCCTAAAGATTGTTAGTTTGCAGCAAATTATTTACATCAATCTCTGAATTTTATTCATCATTAATCTTGAAATGGCACCCACAAACATTTTGCAATCCGATGAAGTTTTAATTTTATTGAAATGCTCAGAAAAATTACAAAAGGGGCATTTGACTAACTGCTCTGGGCTATTTTGGTTGTAACTCATCATGATTTCATAAAGGGAACATTTGTTATTAAATCACATTAATTGGTTATAAGGAAAACATTTTACACATTGTAATTTTCATGCAAAACTGATTTTAATACAAAAAAGTATTGATATTGTCTGCTCTTTTCTTACAATTAAACACAACAGGCGTATCTTATTGAGTTCATCAATTCTGAAAGGCATGTAGTTTTGGGTGCAGTCTTAAAGGATCAAAATAAACATCCTGCAAGATGTAATATCTGTTTATTGTGTTTTTACAAAAGAAAAATAAGTACCTCTAGTTCTCTTGTTCCTTACATTCAAATAGATACATAACTGTATTTGCACTTAAAAACCTTCTTTGAACTCTATAATTTGTTATGAAGATATTATTTCTTAAATATCTGTATCTAGAATATGTATTTTACCTTTATTTTATAATATAATTTGTTTATTTTTAGCATGAAGAGCCTATATGTTTTGTTCCGCTTTTGTTTTCTGCTGGTATTGATTGAGAGAAATGTGAAAAATTTATTAAGGTTTGATATTGCAGACTCCGCTGAACTGGAAGTAGTTACTTCAAAATACAGTTTCAAATTTGAATGTAACATGTACTTTCAGTAAAAATAATGCAAATGCACAAATGACTGGAAGAATTAACACATTACAATTCAGTAACAGGTACAACTTTTTTGCTAGCATTGGTTTTTTGATTTATTCTGTTCCATTCTAATTCCTCTACAGATCCATAAAATAGATACACAATATATGGGAAGGATATTATGACCATAGATACATAGAAAACATTTTTCCACCTGCTGAGAGTGTCCTGCAATGAAAAGCAAATATTATTAATATGTTCTTTAAGGCACATTTAATAAAATTCTAGTGTTGCAAATATATGTATGTATATACAATAAAAATAAAAAATAAAGCAATTCTTGGAACTATGTAGCTAAAATAACAAGATATAATAACAAGAAGAGAAGCAAAAATAGATAAAACACTTAAATAGTAATATAAATATTTAAATATTTTGAACTGCTGGTGTTCTTCAAAGGCAGAAGACATGTAAAGGTGGTAAAAGTAAATATTTGAATCTCATAGGTAACATAATGTATGGAAATAGATAAACAAGCAGAAAAAGAGCAGGGGAGGAACTTTAAGAAAGAGAAATATACTAATAATTGAAAAAAAATTAAAAACAATAATGACAAACTAGAAAAGGGAATATTAAAATATAAGATTTAACCCATTCATGTAAGTGCTTTATGCAAAAACACATTTGCCATCTCTCCATCTCCATGGTAACTTTCAGGAACATATGGTGGTAATGCATCAAAAGTGTTAAATTAAATACATCATCAAAATCCTTACATGGGATAGGGCATGTTGGACAACTAGCAAGAGAGACTAGGTTTTAACAGAATGCCTTTGATTGATCATATAAAGAAAAACAGTAGAGGTTAAACCAATATGAAATGCTTTGCAAAACTTAGAAGATAATACATACTGACATCAATTGAAGTGCAGTTAGCAAATGAAGTAATCTTAAATTCTTTGGATAAATTGGGGCTTTGGAACAAATAGCATGGCATAATTAGTGCATAAGTTTTGCATTTAGGGTGTTGTCAAAGATATGAGCCTGGAATCAGATGGGATAATTTGGATGGAGATAGGTTGCAGCAAAATACACTTTTAAGAATAGGGGTATTCTAAAAGTAAAGAGGGGTACAAATTTAGAAAAATCACTTAAAGATGAGTGTATTACTAAAGTATCATGACATTCTTTCAAAATAGGTTTGATGTTCTCAATTCTAGGGACATAACATTAATGCATTCTTATTGGAATTTTTTGATTTGCATTGGAATTTTTTGTATGCTGGCATGATGTGGGATTGTAAAAGTAGGAATGATATTTTTGGTGTGGAACTTTTGAGGTTTTTAATATAGATATCAAGAGAAGAAAAATTGTTACAAAGACAGTGGCTATGGATTGAAAGAGAAAAGGGAATTGATCTTTTGGTATGCATGGGATGAAAGCCATCAAAATTATGACACTGTTGTAAATTAGTAGGTGTTAATGTGCATGAAAGTAAGAAAAGAGCCATTGCATAAAGAGATATCACTACTAAGGAACGTAGCAGCATTGGTAGAACAGAAGAAGTGAACTTAAGTGAAAATTTGGAGTTCAGATTGGTAAGAAACTGATCAAGAGTTTATGAACTCAAGCACGAATATATCATCAATCTCAACTGCAATAATGGTATAAGAGGTTCTGACTTAAGAATTCCTGCTCTAAATGAGTCATAAAATTATTGACATAAGACAATGCCATTCTGGTGCCCATTGCAGTTGCTTTAATTTGTAAATAATATTTATTATCAAAACTAAATGCATATGACAATATGTATGTATTTATTAACTGCAATTTGACATACACCCAGTGGCAGTGAAGAATAATGAAAATACAATGATTATTTACATCAAAATACTAAAAAAAGAAACCAGTTAATTTAATTAAATACTTGCCAATCTAGAATTAAATAAATCAAACTTAAATACATGTCAAATTAATGTTATATATATTTACGTGCCAGATAATTTAATTAAATATATTTCACCTAACTAAAAACATGTCAACCTGTTTAAATACGTCAAAATAATTAAATACTTCTCAACTTAATTTCACACAGATTAAGTTAAATCACTTTACATAACTAAAGTCATGTCAATACATATACATCAACATGTTACATGAACACATAGATGCTCTCCTTTGACTCCAGCAGTTTCACTTGTACAAACCCTCATCCTACCCTGTACATCAAGGGTAAAGAAACAAATCAATAAGATGCACTATATTCAAATATTACCTACATTTCACCCCACTAAAAACTATTATGATATTGTGTTACTATTTAGTGTTTTATCAATTTCTACTTCTCTAGTTCTTGTTTTATATATATATAAAAACAAAAACTAGAGAAGCCGAATTTTAAGACTTCATTTGCTTCTTGCTACTTCTAAGAATGTTATATTTATGTTATTTGGTAAGCTTTGTAAAGCGTTTTATATTGGTTTAACTTCTACTGCTATTTCCTCCAGATGAACAATCATTCAAGTCTCCCTTGCCAGTTTCCCAAAATGTGATATCCCGCTGTAAGGATATTGATGATGCATTTAATTTAACTTTTATTATGTTTTGCCGGCACACGTACCTGAAAGTTACCTCAGAGGTAGAGAGATATGAGCTATATTTTTGCATAAAGTACATTAACACATATTAAATCTTAGTGTTAATATTCCCCTTTCTACTTTGTTATTATTTAACTTTTTTTTTCAATTAATATATATCTCTTACTTATTTTTCCTTTCCCCTAGTCATTTCCCCTTGTTGCTTATTTTATCTGTTTCCATGCATTATGAAATGTGCAATGGTTTCATTAATCTTAGTGCTTCTTATCACAGTAGTACTAGGGTTGTTCAATAAAGAATGACCATAATTGTTTTTGGCAACATACCATTACTCATCCTCATAATTTTTATGATATTTCTTGAAGTAGTCTCACGACCGCGGGTAGCCGAAGTCATTAAGGCATGGACTTGTGAATAGAAGGTCTGGGGTTCTTTTTTTTTTTTTTTTTTTTTTTTTTTTGAGTAGTGTTTAACGCCCGTTTTCACTACTGAGGCACCACAGGCGGTGGACACTGGTGATACATGAGATGAAATGATAAATTGGGAAAGGATATTTTTTTTTTTTTTTTAAGGAAGGAAGCGTTCCAGGCCTAAGTTTAGGTACCTCCCCGGCATTTGCCAGTTATGAAGACTGAGGAAAACCTGGAAAAAACCCCAGTCAGGGAGGACGGTCCTGGCGGGATTCGAACCGCAGACCTCCCGCTCACGAGTCCGTGCCTTAACGACCTCGGCCACCCGTGGCGGTGAGTCTGGGGTTCGATTCCTATCAAACTGTTCTCCCTGATTGAGGTTTTCCAGGCATTCTTCAGTCCTCATAATTGGCAAATGCCAGGGAAGTACTCTAAACTTAGACCAGAAACACTTCCTCCAAAAAAAAAAAAAAATTCTTTCCCAGTTTATCATTTCATCTCATGTGTCACCAGTGGCCACTGTTTGTGATGTTTCAGTAATTAAAATGGGCTTTAAACACTGTTTAAAAAAAATAAATTAAAATAAAAAGTCCCATTCCAGCTGGATGCAGTGAATCTGTCTCAGTGTTTCTGTCAGTCTTCAAAGATATGCTAGAAACCATTTTTAGTTATGTTCTTCAGAATCTCCTCCACAGACTTCATCACTGCTTCTGATGATGGAAAATCTCTCTCATGAAGGTATTTCTTCAATTTGGGGAAAAAGAAGAATAAACTCTCTATAGGTCTCCTGTAATATTGCATAGGCCTCAGCTGAAGATTTATTGAGACAAAAGCAAAATCTCAGACCAGCTATGTGTCACCTCCATTTTACAGTAAGTGAAACTGAACTTGTCTCAACATGCATATCTCACAGGCAGGAACCAGAAGTGTGAGGTGGAATTCATTAGATGCCACTCCCATATAAATTATAATCAACATATTAATTAATTTTATGTAACTGTCCTATTTTAATCATGATCGTAGTATTATTTTTGTTTCTTGTACATGTGTTGATGCATTGTGTGTATGGTGTTATTTTCATACGAGAGTGCAAAAATACCCAAGCCATAAAAACTGGACTTGGTAATGAGAACAGAGAAACCTATTGTAACATATTTGTATAATGACCCAAACAAATGGTGGATTGTTATTACTTGGAGAATTCTAAAGCAGAGTCCTTGAAAAAGACATTTATTTTGTATACAGTTAGAGAGTTGTGCTTTTATTATAGTAGGCTAGGATAGATGTATTAATATTAGGTCAGACACGGGGGTGAAGAGACAGGCAGATAACCTCTCGAAGGGAAGGAGCTAGCAGCATCAGTTGATACATATGTGATCGAAGTCACGTAGTCCAGATAGCCAATAAGAAATATTAGAAGGACATTATGTGTGTCCAAGATCCAATAAAAATCTTAGATGGAAGGAAATTTTCTAGATCTTTCTAAAATAATATTTTGAATGAATAAAGGGAGCATCAGACAGACTGACCGACCTTCACGTTTACTTAAGCTTACTATTTTGGGGTTCAAGACCAATCTTTCACCAGTTTTTGCAGTTCTTGATCACAGTTGTTTGTTATTAAGGAACCAGTTGCATGTTATATTTTAATCAGTCATGTCAAGTTTAGCATTGCATCAATATCTGTTTATTGAATTAACAGTAGAAAGTTTCAAGTTATCAAAGTGTGTCAGGACATCAGAGTAGGAGCGTCATGATTAGTGCAAAAGTGGCACATCTAGCAGTTTGATTCTCCAAGGAGTAACGGTGCCTCTTTAAGTGGAACAGATTTTGTTAATAAACCGTGCTTCATTCCACAATACCTCAAATTTAATCATTCTCCTGTGAAGTTCCTGGTAAGCTCTTTTCCCTTTGATTTCCGAATCAAAAAAATATTCCAGCCAAAAGAGTCCTGCCGGAGCAACTATAAGAACGTGAAACCTCATTGGAGAGAAAGAAATGATTTCTATCCCTGGGAATCCAATTAATCAAATGATCAAGTAGTCAAACTTCTTTCCAATCTTCCCTCCATTCTTACATATAATTCCACTCTCACATAATTACTGCTGCAAGTGATAACAATGAATTAGTACCTATGTACATTACGCATTAAGCCAACAAGATATTGTAATGATAAATATTAGAATGAGAAAATATGCCTGTAAAAAATGTATGGTTATTCCTTATTGAACAACTCTCATATTTATAGACCTTTGATTGTAAGACCCAACAACATGTGGCTTAGTTGAAAAGTTTCCTGCTCTTTCAGAATCTTATACAGTGCACCTTCGATCTATCCTTTCCAGAACCATCATTTTTCCGGATGTTTCGTTCAATTAATGCGGTCACAAACGTTTTATCTTATGTAAATAAAACCCGCTTTCTTCGTTCCTCGAAGTATCGTTTTCCCTCATTATTCGTTCAAAAAACTCAGTCCCAAAGAAATTCGATGCTCAAACGATGGTTTTCAAACTGAAGAAGTGACTGTCGTAAGTACAGAGAGCTTGATTTGAGAAAGCGTGACTCGAGTTCTCCATAGTTGCCGATACTTTTGGAGCCGCAGAATGATAACCGATGCGAAGAATGGATCAGAATTGACTGCCGTCAATTTTGACACCTATGAGGCTGCGGACGAGTACGTCACTTGCGGCGTTCAAAGTGTTCAGGAAGTGTGCGGCGAATTGGGAGGTGTCGCAAATGTTTTAGATATAGGGAGGGGGAGCGAGGAAGAGGGGGGAAGATAATGCAACAGCCGAAATTTGCCGAAGCTCTGAGCTCTATCAAACTACGAGCGTATTCTATGCATATGACAATGACTGTAGTAAGCAACAGAATGCGTTGAACGTGGAAAATTCATTGTTTCACATTAAAAAAAAAACAACAACAATAACAAAGAATCATCCGTTTACGAAGTTTTTCAAAGAAAGTGACAAATGTGTTGAGTTATGTTGATTTGTTTTATTTACGGACGCTCTTTAACATCTCAGGTCATCAGTGTCCCATTCAATTCAGGGTGTTAAACGGCCAATAAATTTTGCTCAGATGTCTCTTCTTTCAGGCTTGAGGTTCTTTATCGTGCCGTAAATGTACGACATGGGACCCACGGCTTTACTTCCATTCCGAAGGAAGGCTTTTTACCCCCGAAAAAAATTTAACCATGGCCGGAATTGAACCCGCGATCTTGGGTCTACAAGGGAAGTATGGCTATCACTAGACCATCAGTACCGACAACAAACGTGTAAAATGTGTACACGTGTAAAATTAATGCAAAATATATTGTTTGCTTATATACTGACTTTATTTATTTTTGAACATAATATATGTACATCCGTTATCTATCGTTTTTCCGCATCTCTCTCTCTCTCTCTCTCTCTCTCTCTGGCCCTACCAGAAATGATGAATTGAGTTTTTACTGTATTAATTTGAAGGCATGATCACAAAATATTACAATAATATTACTGATGTGAGGGTTAATTTTATTTTTTTCCAGTTCCTGCAAAATTAGGATTGATGGACTCTCTGGTTTTGGACACAAGCTCCACATTATAGTTCCATTTTCTAATAACATACCTATTACAGACTACATTATGCTAGAGATAGAGGTATGGTGGATATGAAGGAAAGGCTTCATGAGTCAGAGGAATAAGCATCAGTGATGTACATAGCAAAGGCTTAATCAAAAAATAGTTCCTGCCAACATTGCAATTAAGGAATATGCAGTGTGAGGAAATTATGGAATTAAAATTGTTTATGAAAGAGCATAGTTATGTTCCATTGTAAATAATTTTAAAAAAGTGAAGATCTTTTACCTGCCCCTCTGTAATGAGTGCCACAACTAATGGTGTCCAAATACCAGCAGAATTAACAAAAGTATGAATGATTCCTGATATGGATCCAGCAAAATTTGGTGCAAGGTCTAGGTGGTTCAGATAACTTCCACCATAAAATGCTCCATTACATACCATAGTTACTATGAGGAGAATGATTATGACTGTAGTGTCACAACTGGCTAGGGTAATACCTAACAGACAGATTGCAGATCCAATGCAAGCTGAAAGACATAAAAATGGTAACAGCTATGAACTCAGAAATGAAGAATCTACTTTACCAATACTGTAACTTCATGCATATTATGTTAGATTCTGGCTTAAAAATAACATAATACAATCCTAATACACAGATGTTCTTAAAATAAGTTCAGTTCATTAAGCTCCACTCATTTTTGGGCTAGAAGGGAATAGTATTTAAAGCAAAAAAATTCTAAATTTTTTCATTCTTTTTCTGTAATGAACAAGAAATGAATAAAACATAAACATTAACAGCTTTTGAGCAATATATCTATAAATATATTAATTTCTCTTGAATAAGGTGGTTTGTTTATTAGAGAAAGAGTGCCAATAGGAGTTCCATACCCTTAGGGTAATCCAGAACATAATATGAATGGCTGATGTTTGCAAGGGGGAGGTTGAGGTGTTCTATCTAGAAATATGTTAGAAATATGTGCACAATCACTGCTCAGTATCTCCCTCACTCTATCTCCTGGAGGTGCTCCTATTCAGGATTAGGACAAAGGGCCATCCATGAGATGGCTCAAGTACTGAAAGTATACTCCTATGCCCGAGACCATCAATCCATTCCTAAGTGACCAGGAAAAAAGAAGGAACCACCCTGTTCAGTATTTTGTAAGTTGTTAAGTGTGGCATACTTTTACCTAAATAGTTATGCCTTAATGACCCTCTTGGCCTGTGAATAAGGAGTTTATGACAAAATAATTTTTATTGTAATTTTATCTGATTTCATTTTTGCTAGGCTAATAATACTGTTCAATTTAAAAAATTTTAGTATGACCTAAATTTAAGAGCATTTCTCAAGCTTGCAAAAACACCTCTTCCTGACAGCAGTTCTTTAGGAGATATTTTACAACAGCACATTCCTTGGTCCTATACTCCAGGGGGAGGGGGAGAAAGGAAGGGGGGGAGGAAGATAAAAGGAAGTAAAATAACTTTTTTTTGACTCAATAGTAGATATACGCGAAGGCAAATTTTATATAGCTGCTCATGATCTACACTGATTTATAATAAAGTCACATTCTTTCCTTTAAGATAATTTGCATTTACTTACCTATTGCATTAAAGATAAGATATGCAGATTTTTTAGAAAGATATCCTTTTATTTGTAGCCACTGAGAAATAAGTCCACAAACTGTACAGCTGATCCAGTCAAACAAGTAAGGTAATGCAGAAATGATACCACTCTGTTAATGAATAGATAATAATACAATGATTACTGGATACAGTATTTCTATGCAAATACTATATCAATAATACATGTTTATGTATAAATAAAAAATAAATGTCAATAAAATATACTAATAGGAAATTTTTATAATTTTATTTTTACATATTTTACTAGTAGCCTTCAGAATGGAATGTTAAAGAGTTTTTAGTCAGTAACAATGACATTACAGTGACAGTTCTCTTTCATACTTCAAAATGGAATGTTAGGAGTATATTGTTAGTAACCTAACTTGAAGGAACAGATGGCATTTAATCATAGCTCACATCATAGCATTGATATAGTCCAGGTTTAAATTATGGATACAGATTAATAAGAGTTTTATTACTCACAGTAAAACAATCTTTTGTCAAGTTATAGATATTGCATATTGAAATAAATAAAAGGCTTCCTCAAAGAAAGGAGCTAGTTACATGGTAGCAGCAACAGCAGCAGCCTTCATCGTACATGAATGAATGAATATTTATTATTATTTCTACACGTTACAATTACAGTTTTACAGTGTTTCCTTGATCCTTGAGTGCTTGTAAATTCAGGATCCTATGCAACTAACACCCTGGTTGTTGTATATATGGATCCTACATCACTTTAAATACACATATTATCAAGTGACCTTTACAAATATTTCTCTAAAGGTGATCATCTTCCCTCATTGTTACTTTATTGCCTTCTTCCTTTGCCTTTATTACTTTCCTACACCACTTTCCTCTTACCTTTCCTATATAGTCCCCAAACTGCTTTAAAAATTCTTTTCTACTAATTCCAAAAATCTTTAATGCCTGAATTTCTATCTGCAACATATCCCACTTCTTGTTCCATATTTCCTCTCTCCATCCTTTGGTTTCTGTGCATTCTAACATAGAGTGCAAGTTCTTGTCTATTTTACCACACAGTGGGTGCAATTTTTTGTGAACTTCCCACCAAACATCATTGTTCCTGCTCTTGCCCATGCCATATCCTCCCTCTCCATTTTGTCACAAACCTCAATATATTTTTCCCTGCCCCCACTCTTTCTTAAAACGCCTATAATATATCAAAGTACTCCTGTCTCTTAGGTTACCAAATATTTCCTGTTTCTCTATATCATCAATCTTTGCTCATCATATATTATAAAGACACATATCTCTCAGTGGCCACCACAAATATATAGTGGTATAAACTTAAAATATCTTTCCATAAGTTTTTTTGGAGAAATATTATAAAACACAATTTTTCAGACAAATCAAGCCCACAGAAAAATTACTTAAAAACTGCTATATTGCATTCTGGGAAAAAATTATAGCAGATATTATTGCTTTGCAGCTGATAATACAAGTTTATGAAAATTATTTTTGGAGTTTTTCAAATTTTAATGTGTACTGGATTAAGCATGCAATTATCAACATTGCACATATGGAGTGAGAAACTCTCAATATTTTATTATTTAATGTTTGCCATCCAGGAGTTACATCTTCAATTGCTAGTTATCATTGTTTGCAAAATTGGTTCATTACATTGTCCAGCCCCACTATTTTATGAAAATTGGGAAGGATCCACTCTCCAATCAATAATTCCACATACAGGTGGCTTGCACAATTACTGGAAATACATTCTGCAGTGTTTGGGTGAATGAGAATTTGTGATTTAGCAGTTCTAAATGGTCAAATCAGCTGCATACTTCAGAAGATTTTTCAGCTGACTTTCTTGTAGCGTCAAAATACTGAAGGCTTTGGGTTTGCTTCTCAAAGAAACTGTATAAATAATGAAAGATATAGTCTAAAAGGACCAGATGAAGGGAGAGATATAGTTTTCTACAAAAACACATACATTTTTATGTTATTTCATATCATGTGTTCTTTCAATTGGCTATCTTTCATTTCAACATCTGAGGGTGCAGACAATAGTCTGTGAAGCATATTCTAATAATAAATAAGTAAGTTGAGCCATTAAGAGTGTGTAGTTTGAATCATTCATATAATAATATGAATTACATTCTTTATTGTTTGCAGATGACTCAACCCAAAGCTGAGAGAATGCAAAAGTTATTATAATGCTTTGGGGAGCATTTAAAGTTGGAGGTTTCTAAATGAATATGAACAAAACAGAATCTAGTAATTGTAATTAACAGAATGTTTTAGGCAAGAGGTTCAAAAAAAAATACTGAATGAGGGTTTATAGAGCAGAAATATAGACAAACAAAGAAGGGAATTCTTCAGTCATAGAGAGTATATTAACTTATGGTGCTGAAGGGTATTACAATAGTAGAAAGGCAGTAAAGTAAAATACAGGCTGTGGAGATGAATGCATTCAAAGAGGGGCCAGGGTATTTAGGTTTGAAAAGAGGAGGAATGAAGAGGTGAGACAGTTAATGGAAGAGCATAATGAAAATCTTATATAGCCAAATGGTGAACCAATGTAATCTGCAGTAAGGAGACTGGCAGAATTGTGAAGGATGGAAACAAGGAAAAACACTAAAAAAATAAAGTATTTAGTAGTAATGTTGTGAGCCCTTTCTTTAACTACATACTTAGTTTATAGGTGTTCATTATTTCTTCTTAGATGTGACACATTCTAAAGTTGGGTAAGATATCACAGTACAGTTGTAAATTTTAAAATGAGCTATAAAAATAACTAATTGTAACTCTGTTAGTTTTTCTGATCAGTAACTATAATTGTAACTTAGTTATTTGTAAAAAATAACTTATCCAACTCTGGTCCCTGGTTTAAAATTGGGGATTAAAGATAGTCTCCTGACACCAAAAATGCATTATACATTATTGATCTGTTTGATGCAGATAAGGGGATAAGAAAACATGTTCTAGAGTAAGAAGTAATTTTACAACTGTATGCTGTCCTCTAAAGAATTTTGTCTAGAGTTATCAATTTCTTTGATTGTGCTTGCAGGGACCAAGCTATATGAACACTGAATATTTAAAAAAAATAAAAATTTTAAACATTATTTTTTAAAAAAAATCAAAATCCAAGATATATTATATAACAATGACAAATGACAATTTACTGCAGAATTGACTACAATAATGAAATACCAACATGAGTGGCTATGGTCACTAAGGCACAGACTTGGGAATGGAAAGTCTGTGATTTGAATCCTGCCAAAACTGCTGACTGAAGATTCCCTGCTCATCAATAGCAGATGCCAGGGAGGTACCTCAACTTAGGCCCTGAATTGCTTCTTTCCAAAAATTCCTTTCCAAATTTATCATTTCATCTCACATATCATCAGTTGTCAAATGCCTATAATGCTGCATCAGTAAAAAATATTTATATTATACATTGTTGGTATTTCTGTATTGTAGAGTGCACTCAGTTTTCTGTAATTTTATTTTTAAAATATATTGTTATATGCCTTCACATTCTGTAAAACCTACACGGGTGGCCGAGGTCGTTAAAGTGCAGACTCATGAGCAGGTGGTCTGAGGTTCAAATCCTGTCAGGACCGTCCTCCCTGACTGAGGTTTTTTCCAGGTTTTCCTCAGTCCTCATAAATGGCAAATGCCAGGGAAGTACCCTAAACTTAGGCCTGGAACGTTTCCTTCCTTAAAAGTAAATCCTTTCCCAAAACATTATTTCATTTCATGTATCATCAGTGTCCACCGCCTGTGTTACCTTTGTAGTAAAAATAGGCGTTAAACACTATTCACACATTCTGTAACTATAGTTACAGAAATTTGGTGTTAATGTTAATTTTGTGTTTTAAGCACTGTGGGATAAATTATTTTATAAATACTTGAATTTGTGTATTTCTCTTCCCACTGCACTTTTTGGTATCTATGTATATAGATTGGTAGGTACAGTAGGCAGATAGGCAGGTAAACTAAGATATTTAGTGCTAAAATAAAGTAAAATACCTAACAAATCTCAGAACAAAATATTTTAAGTCAATTTGCTTCTCTTCAAATAGAAGCAGCTTAAAGTGACTTTGTACTTCTATCTTAAGAAGAGTGAATTGACTCAAAATATTATGCTGATGTATGTAATTTGTTTGTGTTAACAACATGCTTTTCCATCCTTAAATTTCTGAAACTTAATTTAAACTGTAGCCCTTATTTATACTGACTAATGTTAACAAAATACTCTTCTATCTTCAAATTTATAAAGTTCATAGGCTTAAAAGAAAATATAAACTTTTGATCAAATTTAATTGTCGTAACTAAATTCAGAAAATCATTTAAACTTCTTAAAGAAATGGAAGATATAACAAGAACTTTTATAAAAGAGCATAGAATATATACTGTAAAAAATAATGCATAGAAGCATAATTTTAATTTACTTTAAATATTGTGATCAATATTTTTTTTTATTGCTGCAGACATTAATTTACATAAACATAACCATACTAAACATTTTTGTTGTCAAATAATAACACCATGCTCTTAAAACTACTATAAAACAATTAATATTGAAGATTAATATGGTTCATTATATGAGATAATGGTCTGGAAAAGATCTGAAGTATGATGAAAGGGCTAGATATACAAAAAGCGTTAAAGGAATTGCATTTGTTTCCAAAATACTTACAGATTGTATATTAAAATGATGTACTCTCTTTAAATAAATGGGAAGTTCTGAGAGCAAAGTATACATAACCCAAGCTGTACCAAATTGTACTAAGGCAGCAGACCATATTTTCTTTGAGAGCAGAATGTTTTTCCATGGTACAGCCGAAGAGATTTTGTCCTAGATATGGTACATTGAATTTATTATATAAAAGAGAGTAAAAAATTATACATAATAAATTATATTATAATGGTACAAGCCATTGTAGTGGTAATGATAATACACTGGAATTTACAATCTTTAAAATATAAAAAGTGCTCCAAAAACTACATTTATTATCTAAACTCTTGAAATGTACACTAAAGTTAAAAAAAAAGATGTTCTAAAATTAATTGAATACACATTTACTTAGAATGTTTCTTGTTGTTGTAATATGTTACTTATTGTTGCTTTGGCAGCATTGTTCTGCTCATGACGTCTGTAGATTAGGCATGAATTCTGTAGTTATGAATGGAGTGACAGGAATAAGGTTGGAATCCTTGGTGCCATAAAGCTATGTCATTCACCTCTCAGGATAAAGAAAAACTCTGAAAATAACCTTACTCAGATAGCTTGACCTGACTGGGAATTCAAACTCCAAATTAGTAGTTGCAAATGCTACCACTAGACAATGAGGGCAGTACTTATAATATTATTTACATAGAAAAGTATCATTTTATGTTCAATTTAATAATTTTTATCTTTTTTTTTGATCAGATGTTTAATTAATAATACAAAAACATCATATAGATGCAATAGATGGGATACCAGGAGACTTTCTTATGGAATGGAGTGGGGATTCGATTTGAATTAAGGTGCTAACATCACTGTGTAATTCCATAAAAAGTAAAGGATATATGCCAGAAAGTTAGAGAAAAGCAATAATACAACCAATATATAAAGGTAGAGGAGATGTGAAGAAACCTAACAACTTTCAGAGTATAGCTATATTATCTAATGTAGGAAAATTTATACAGGGATCTTAGCAGATAGACTCCAAGAATGTGCAGGAAAGTATAAAATTTTGTCAGAGTTTCAAATGGGTTTCAGGAAAGGAAGACAAACTGTTGATAATGTAAATATTAATTCAATTCATAATAAAACACAGTGAAATAGACATTAATAATCTCTTCTGAGTAGGATATTTAGAACACTCTTTATGGTTTCACTTACATGATATTTACTCAGGACATATGTTTCGTGGAATTTTTTCCACACCATCAGCTGTTAAATGACTGTTAGATCATTCATAGAAGCTGGGTAGGTAGGTATCAGGGTTGACTCTGGTGGTCTAGTGATAAACTTAAATAAAGTGCTGTCTGCTTCCAGGATGTCAAAATTCCTAAGGTTATGCTCATGTTTTTTTTATATAAATTCTTTCTCATATGTTTAGTTCTTTCGGTTGTTGAACAGTTTTTAATAACAGTTTAAACTGTTATTAAAACTGGAATTTTGACATCCTGGAAGCAGACAGCACTTTATTTAAGTTTATCACTAGACCACCAGAGTCAACCTGGATATCTACCTACTCAGCTTCTACATATGATCCAACAGTCATTTAACAGCTAATGATGTGGAAAAAGTTCGACAAAACAAATGTCCTGAGTAAATCTCATGTAAGTGAAACCATAAAAAGTGTTCTAAATATCCTACTCAGAAGAGATTATTGTTGATAATGTATTTGTGATGAAAACATTAGTAGATAAGTGTTTAAAGAACAAAAGAGGAAAATTGTATATGGCTTTTATTCACTTAGAGAAAGCCTTTGAAAAAATAGAGATAAAATTATTGTGGTAAAAATTACTATTTTTTTTTTTTATTTATTTATGGATGCTCTTTAATGTCACAGGCCATCAGCATCCCATTCTATTCAGTGCATGAAACAGCCGACAAATTTTGCTCAGAGACCTCTTCTTTCAGGGCTTCAGGTTCTTTTTCATGCCATAAATGTATGACACGGAACCCACAGCTTTATTTCTCTTTTGAAGGAAGCCATACTTAGGATTTTTTAAACCTGAAAAAATCCATCGATCCTTGCTGGGTTTGAACCTGCGATCTTGGGTTTAAAAGGCAAGCCATATTACTAAAGAAAGGGGTAATTAATCAAATGGTGACTGCTTTAAAAGGATTATATTGGGGAAAATGCTTTGTGTGAAAAATGTGAGGAAGGTCAATAACCAAATAAATACACAAAAAGGGCTAAGACAAGGATGTAAGTTAAGTCCAATTTTATTTAATTTACTTATTGATGATATATTGCAAAATATCAACAATACCAATAATTTCTTGCCTGTAATAAATAATATGTCTGCTTTTTGCTGATGATTTGGTAGTAGGGTCCATAACTATAAAGTATTTAAAACTGTCTTTACAGGAAATAGATTCATATTGTGCAGAATGGGGATTAAGTGCAAAGAAAAGAAAACACAAATTGTAGTGTTTAAGAAAGCAGGAAATTTGAGCAAATATGAAAAATGGAAATTGGAAGTAATGAATATAAAATGGTGAGAGATTGTATGGACTTAGGAATAAAAATAGACCCAGAAGGGAAATTGGAGAAACAAAAGAAATCAGTTCTGGCAAAGGGGAAAGTAGTAATGACGACTGTAAGAAGATGCTTATTTAAAATTCCAGAGATGAAAATGAAATGGCTGGAAAGAGTATACATTTCAGTCATTCAGGCTTGAATATTATATGGTATTGAAGTATGGGGACTTGAAAATGAGTGGGAAGTTGTGGACCAAGTACATAAGATATTTTGTAAGGAAATTCTTGGGTTGTCTTTAACAGTGGCTAATGGAATGGCTCAAATTGAATTGGAAAAAGTATTAAGAAAAGGATAGGTTATGGAGAGAGTCTTAAAGTATTGGCATAGAATCCTGCACATTGATGAAGATAATTTGTTAAACCAATGTTTAAAATACCAAGATATTAATGTACAAAGCATGGGTTGGATAACTGAACTAAGAAATAACTTAGAAAATAATGGTACAGGACATATTTGGAAGATAAAGGGAATTAAATAACAAAGGGTTTTTGGAGAAATATAAGATGAAGATTTGCAGATATTGAGATACAAAAATTATTTAATCAGATAAGCAAGAAAAATTGTTGGCATTCTATGTTACAATGAAAAATCATTAGGAAAGAGAGAGATATGTAGATGTCAATAATAAAGAAGAAAGAGGGGAAATAGCATGGTTAAGAGTAGGAGTATGGGGACTAAAAGGGCAATGAAATGGTTATCCTCAAGGCATATGTTCATTATGTGAGTGAAGAGAAGAGAGAGAGAAGATATACAACACATTCTATTTGAATGTACAGAAACAGAGATTTGGAGAAAAGAAAGTATGTGATATAGAATGAATAGGAACACCATATAAATACATTTCTATATAATAGCTGTAAGAGCATTGGGAAGTATTTAGAGAAAGTAAAAAATAAGTGGAAATGGGCTGTTAAAAGAAAACAGAAATAATGATGTTAGAATAGTGCTATAAATATAAGAATTAAATACAATCAATATTAATTCAATTTGGATTCGAACACAGTGAAACTTGCACTAATAATCTCTTCTGAGTCCGAATATTAGAACACTCTTTATGGTTTCACTAAAATGATATTTACTAAGGACATATGTTTCGTGGATCTTTTATCCACATCATCAGCTGTTCACGACTGTTGTGATGACACCTCACTCAAATCCCTTGACCACTGATCATCTAATTCTCCCATCCATTCCTCTTGACCATTTTATTTACCCCACTCAGCTGTTTTGCACTCGGTGAGGTCCTTGACATGCTCGTTGCTATACTTCCTTCCCTCCTTGCTGGATGCAGGTTGTTCTACTTTCTTCTTCTCTTCACTTCCCCTCCACTCCTCGTTCCTTGACCTGATGCAGCTCAGTAGGCTTCCATCTCTAATCCTCCTCTCTTCTCCTCTAGCCATGATTTCTTGACCCTGCTGCTGCGTTGACTGGTTTTCATCTATCCATAAGTGCATACCATGCATAACTGCTCTTCAACCTTTGCTCCTGGCTTCCTTCATCTTTTTTATTAATTCCGCTCTTATTTCTCATTCTTTTTTATCACAGTCATTTTCAATAAAAATTAATTTCCCAGTTTGGCCTAATAATTTTCATTTCATATTTGTTGTGGCTAATTTAACTAATATTGGCCTTGCCCTCTTGCCCTTTCATCCAATTTTCCAGGCAACTCTAATTTCCCATCGCTCGAACCTGTTGCCCAACATTCCTTTGATCACTTCTTCTACTTTTTCCCATGTCTTTTTCTCTCTTCTTTCTTCCACACTAAAGACCACCGCATTCAGCCCTGTGCTTGCATCCACTGCTTTCTCCATTTTAACTATTCTGTTCCTGTATTTCGCTCTCCTTCTAATTTCTCTTCGAGCTATCCGATCTTCTGATTTATCTCTTCCGTTATTGTCTTTCTGATTTCATCTCCTTTATATCTTCGGTTATTGATTTGAACATTTGCCTTATTTCATATTTTTGGCCCTTTTCTTTTTTCGTGCTTTGGCCCTTTTCTGCTTAACCGTCCGCTCCTTGTTCTTTAGAACTATAAGTACAACACGACACTCCATTTCCCGTACTTGCAAGCGTTCACTTCACATGCCCTTCCTCTCCACGCTCCAGCAAGCAACTCTTATCTGTGCTCATATTTTTCTCTTCCTAACTTTCTGAATGAGAGTTGTGTATCTTTGCACACAAACTGATAAACCTTTGCACACAAGAATTAGCATTACACAGCATTTGTAATATTGTTTCCAGTGTTCATTTTCCAATCTTGTTTCTTTTCTTCATTCATTAATTATTCACATAGTACATAGAATACCCTCTCACTATTTGCATTGTTAGATGGAATCCTACCAATTTTGTAATGATTTAGTAACTAAATTTTATCATATGCTAACAGTGCATACAACTTAAAAACTATAAAAACATGTCTGTTAATGCTATGGCAAGAAACTGGGACAGTTCTATATCCCAAAGTAGTTTTTTGGGATATGGGAAAGAAGGAAAAAGACTGGAACAATCCCAATTTTCTAGGATGTCTGGTCACCCTAATCATGGTTATCTCAGCCTAAAGAACCTATGCTAATCCTCATATTGTCCCCCCCTTTTAAATGTGTTCTATCTATATATACTATTATATTGTCATTTTTGTTTCAGTTTGTGAACATGTCAATTTAGATTATTTTAACTTCTAGATTTTTCAAAATATTACAAGAACACTGCCATTGGCATTGAGAAATATTCTAGAGATATAACTATAGTTTCTAACCCTTATTGTCCCAGACTCAATCTATATGTCCAGTAGCAAACATTTTAGCATGCATTTTATTAACATTGTTACTAATAATATGTCAAGCAGTTTTCATAACTCCTGTAAATAAATATTTCTTCTAAATAAAATGTATGTATTTATACATTTTTAATGCATATTTTTAAAACAAATTACAACTTTTAAAATTAGTTAGTGATGAGGACTTAATGTTTGACTACATGTCAAAATTGCATTTTATATTTCTCTGTTGCTCTCAGAGAGAAGTAGTATTTCATAGTACACTAGATCCTAAAATGACAGCTCATCAATTGCTACCCAATTTTGGTCACGATAATTTATAAAATTTTATAAATACTTGTAGATGAAGCTGTTATTTTATGTGATTTTATTTTTTTCTTGAACCATGTTTATCTATTTTTATTTTAAAGTCTTCATGGCATTTGTTTTATGTTTACATCATATTGGCTATTCAAAATCAAGTTAAAAGAAAAAAGTATTAATAATTAAAATAATATATAGTATATTTATTTTTTTTAAGTATTTTCAATAATTTTAGGAGGAACACTGTATATTATTATTTTCTCCAAATAAAATAGAAATGCTGATTGGGCTGACATAAAGTTTATGCCTGAGATTTATTTTTAATAATAATATCAACTATATCTGTATTGTATTTATTTACTGTCAATAGACTCATTGAGTGTTTGACATTGCCAATTCTTTATATAGTTAAATTTTAAATAATTATTATATAATAACAGATTATTAATACTCACATCACTTATATCTCTAATTTTAGCTATTTGGTTACATATTATGTTTTATTTTGTTATCCATTTTACATATTTTGGACTCTGTAATATAATTATTACTCTTTAATTAATCTTTCTTTTGATATATATGGTAATAGAATATAGGCATTTAGTTTCAGATTTTTACATTAACATACATTGTTACAACTCATAAATTTCGTCCACTTATAAAATCATTTCCAAACTCTCTCAAAGTATGGCACAGATATGTGGATGATATCTTTGCAGTGGTCAACAAGAAACTCTTTGATGATGCTTTGAAATTGCTAAACCTACAAGATAAAAAAATTAAATTCACTTCTAAAACAGCAACATGATTCCTTTTCTTGAAAGATTATAAGAACAGGCAATAATTTGGACTTTGGAATATACAGAAAGGATATACAGAATGAGAATTACATAAAGGCAAGTGAATTCAATTCCACAGCACACAAACATACAGTTCTCAATAGCTTGGCACATAGACTCATTAACATACTTATGAATGAGTTTGAATACAGCAAAGAGTACTATGATATTATATAAACAGCAAAATTAAATGGGTATGATCAAGATTCTAGACAAGAAAATCAAGAAATTCAAGCAAAAGAAGATGTTAAAGCAGGTTACAACATTGACAGCAATAAAAGAATCTACCATCCACATGAAATTTACTTATCATCCTTGGGCCACCAAAAAATTCCAAAAAATACTTAGAGAGTTTGGGATTACTTTGTCCCCAGTGAACAGTTTAGCCTAAAAAATCTGCTTAATTCTGGTGATAATGATAGAATACCTGAGGATAAGAAGCCAGGAGTATATAAAATCAACTGTTCAGAATGTAACAAAGGATACATTGGAAAAACAAAAAGAAGCATTGGAATCAGGCTGAAGGAACACAGGAGAAACATCAGGTACAATCAGATAGAGAAATCAGCGGTTGCACATCACTTTTGGAGAAATAAACATGATATAGAAATGGGAGTGAAATTATTGAAATTCATAGATTGGTCCATGGAGCTGAGAATATGGGAAAATATTTATATAAAAAAATATGAGGATAAGGTTATGAACTTTGAAATCCCAACAGAAGACAAATTAATCCAGAAGTTCATAAAATGTCCACGAGAGCTACACCAAGTTCAGCCAACCAACAACAAATCCTACAGTCGACTCACAACTGAGGATGCGGGCAAAAGCTGCGAAACTAGTTTTGCACAATTCAACAGTAAGTAGAGCATGAGAGAATCAAATGGACTCACTAGATAATTAAGAATATATTTCGTCCACTTTCTAATGGCTGTATTATGAACTTGTTAAGAGTATGCTAATTGCATATATGCTTTTCTTTCTTAAAAAGAAGCTTGATTAAATAAAAAAAACCATATAAAACATATTTATATCTGTCACATTAATCATTAATATATTGTGCATATTTAGCATTAATGGACTTGGATAGCATAAAATTTTGAGAAGTATAGGTCACTTGAGCAATAAATAATGCACCATACATGTTTAATAGAATGTAAAAGAGGGATAAAAAAACTAGTAAGTTTAGATATTATTTTTATGAAATCATATATTGACATTTAATTCTGGAAATGTTAGCACATTTAATGAGGTGCAGTTCAAATGTTGCACTAAAAAGAATATAATTTTCTGGCAAGAGAAAGCAATAAAAAACATGAAAATTTTCCATGACAAGACAATACATTGCATATAAATATAATTATTCTTTTTACAAGCATTTAGAAGGCAATGCAAACTTCCAGTTTATGAATGAATAAATAAATAAATACCTCTTTACATAAACACATTACATAAACAATGTAA
Source organism: Metallyticus violacea (assembly GCA_030762175.1). Classification (NCBI taxonomy): domain Eukaryota; kingdom Metazoa; phylum Arthropoda; class Insecta; order Mantodea; family Metallyticidae; genus Metallyticus; species Metallyticus violacea. Next base: position 48,698,007 of record CM060835.1, on the reverse strand, counting down.
TACAGTTTTTTTCACACTAACTCCATTGAGTTTATCTACAGGCTGAAGATGGGAGGGATCACTCCTGAAACATATGTCCAAATTTTATGTAAGTGAATGGAGTTAGTGTGAAAAAAACTGTATTACATTGTTTATGTATATACCACTCCATTGTCAACAGCTTCATAAGTACATTTAATTGAAATACCTCTTTATCTCCCGAATTGTTCATACATGTTTTTGTGCCTGTTGCAATAAAGATGAGTTCACTTTTGGATATCCTTGGATGTTCATTTGGAGTATTAAAAACAAGTAACAACCATGGAACTACCCAAAGTACAGAAATAATTCCAGAGAAATAAAATATCCACTCCCAGCCTCCAATCCTCTCAATTACTCCAGAGAGAGCCATAGCAAGTAAGCTTCCTACATGAATAGCTGAAAAAATTCAGAGAAAATTATATTGTAGGTAAAATAAGTATATGTGAGCATTCATGGATGCATATATCTACTCATAGATAAATGCACACATCTTACATGCACATCACAATCATACATGCAGAGTATAAAGAGAAATTTGAGTCAGTACAATTAAGCAGATTTTAGTAAGTGTTAGTATGGGAGAAATATGGATAGAAAGTAGAGGTAGAGAATTAAAAAGAAAAGCTTTTTGAAAAGAAATTAAGTTAAGGATTGAAGATATTGAAGTACAAGAAATATTTGATAGCATTAATAATAAAAAATCTTGAGTTTATATAGATGCATGAAAAATATATAAGGCAGGGAAGCATGTATACATTGTTGTAATTTAGATGATAAAGAAGGATTTGCATGGGTCCAAATACGAGTTGTCAAGTTAAAAACAGTAAGGAGACAGGTCAATATAGAGATATATTCAACTTGTGGAGCGAAGGATAATATCTGCATAGTTTATTAGAATGTAAGGAAACTAGAATACTAAGAAAGAAATTATTTTTAGAGAAATGGAATAATCTTTTAATAGAAGTAGTTGGAAATAAAATGCTGAATTTAAGTTCAGAAAAAAAGTAAGCAAAATGGGAAGGCATTTAGGCAAAATGAGGAAGAAATGGTTGAGCAGGATCAATAAACAAGTTAAAAGAAATTAAATGTGCAGAAATTGATTAGAGATAATGGTTTTAATTATATGAATGAAGCTAATATCTTGATAACCACAATGCTGTAGATATTAGATCAATAAGGAAATCACCAACTAAATTGAGATAAAATATTAGTTGAAAGATTTGTAACTAGAAAATACAAAATTATCTAGGATGATAGATTATATACTGGCCCTTCATTTTTTAATAAAGGTTGGGGGACTGGTATCATTAGCTGAAAGTGCAGGAAATCCAAAGATCCTTATACCATTTACAGTAGGAGTGAAAGAGTTGATTTAATATATATTCACACTGAGTAAAATGTACAATTCAGTGTAATGTATTTTACTTTAATAATAATAATAATAATAATAATAATAAATAATAATAATAATAATAATAATAATAATAATAATAATAATAATAATAATAATAATAATAATAATAATAAAACAATTACATAGAATCCCTACTAGCCTTATGCATGGAGTACTTATTCTATGGAAGCATCCAGACCAGTTTTAGTTGGTAAATATTTTTTTCGGAAAGTATTCAGTGCAGCAAGTATCTTTATGTTGCCTTTCTTCACTACTTAGATATGAAAACAAATAAATGTAAGAAAAGTCCTTAAGCTATAATTACATATCTAATGAATAAATTATTTTTAATAGTAAATAATTTTAAAGGAAACACTACCTGAGAAAACAATTCCTGAGAACTTTGACCTTTCTTCAGGAGGGAACCACTTTGAGAACAACACTTGCATTGCTGGTATTATAACTCCCTTAAAATTAATAAAAACATAAATATTAAAACTATGACTAAAAATGCACTTGGATGAAAAATCTAAACTAGAAGAAGTTCATAAATTTATTTCATGAGTTCCTAGTTTGCTCAACATGGAGTTTCATTAATTAGTAAGTTGTGTTTTATAGCTAAAATGATTTAATTTAAAATGTGATTTTGTGATAAAATGGAAAGAGAGTCATTCAATTTGTTCATATATGCATCTGTGCATGGTTATATGCTATTATTAAAAATTTCAGATATTGCATAGAAAGGCCTAAAGGTAAGAATTTGGAGATCATTGTCCCAATAGAAACAAACTTACTGAACATGCTCCCTCCAGTACTCTCACAGTAATAAATGCATATGCACTGAGCTTAGCTGCAAAAGGGCTTATCAAAGTAAAAATTCCTGTAAACAGCACTCCATAGCCCATCACCAGTTTTGGCCCTATAATTTCACTTGACCGTCCTCCTATAAGTTGTGTAGCCACATACCCATAGTAGTATGAAGCTAGCACTTGAGATTCTACATCTGTATTCCACTGAAAATCCCCATGCTGCAAAATATGAAAAGACAAATCCAGTATAATTATGAAACTAAGTTTATTTTAGGATAGGATAAGAACTTGGAGGTCCCTCTCTCCACAATTTGTGATTTTTTTTGCTACTAGCACTAAGATAAAAAATCAAAGATAATTTGGCACTATAGCCATAAAATATTCATACCTTTAACACATTTAAATCATTTTTCTAGTTGACAAAGTATTTGCTAGTTGTGAAATTGAAATCAAAACCAGAAGAAACTGAGCAGCTAATTACAGACTCTGGTCAAACTTGTTCTTCGTTAAAGGATGCTGCTCATTGAGATGTGAAATAGAAGCAGAGATAAACACAGAAAATAGGGGATTCAATTTAACCTTTTCATTTAGTTATTCATTTCAAAATCCTTAATTTTTTTTAATACAGACATAATAACAGAGTATAAGATAACCAAATATTTTATTTTTGTTTCTCTTTATTCATTTCTCTACCTAGGCAGTGAAAGGATAACTCAGACACGTAAGCAAAGTAAAAATTAATGTATTACTTTTCTGAACCCTTGCACATCACTAACTTAATAGTTTAGTAGTTCATTTATTGAAAAAAAGATTAGAAGGAAGCATCATCATCATCGTCATCATCATCATCATCATCATCTGTAGCTTGATGTTACTATTAACTTGAAGCGTGAATTAGAACATGTACAGTGAAGCAAATCATGTAATTAAATTATTGTATAACTTAATCAAGCTACATACTCTTGTGGCTTCAAGTACTTGTTTATATCTATAACATGTTTGCAGACCATCGTCTACATCTTCAGCTAATCTTAGCTGAGGATGCAGATATGTCTGTGAAATATGTTGTAGATATAAACATGTAAGTGAAGCCACCAGAGAATTTAGTTTGACTCAGTCATAGAATAATTTGATTATTGATATTGCTAGTTTATCTTTGCCTCTTGTTTAATATGTATGTTTGGTTTTCATCGGAAATTTAAACTTTAATAAGTGTAAAATAGTTTTATAAATATATATAGGCTAGGGAGTGTTAAAAGCTTTTACTGTCTAAAAGCATTTCTATATGTATCATTGTACTTTAAATTAGTTAAATATCTAACAGCCCTTTTTTGTAATGTGAAAATTTGTAGAAATCTTGCCTTTCAGATACTATCCCAAAACTCAATATCATAGGAAAATGTATAAAAACAATATGAGAAAAATAGATCATTCTAGCAATGATTTGTGGTACATATTTGGTCAAGTGTCTATAAATAGGTTTTTACTACAGGTAGTTACCAATTTCTTCATATGTCCAGTATATAGAAGAGATGTCATAAGTCATGGCAACTATTTTTTTTTCTTGTGAACATGGGACAACATAAAAAATCTAACATATATGGTTGAAAGTGTGTGGAATGTACTTTTGAATGAAGCACCAGTTGGTATAGGTGAGCAGAGCTGCCTGTTTCAGCATGCCCCGAAGTTTAGTTGGTGAGCAACATTGGTCAGGAATGGTCAGGATTGGAGGTCACATGTGAATGTGAAAAAAGCATTTCTCCATGGCAGGAATGCATGAGAATGCTACACAGAGCTACTGGAAGCACTGGGTGTGCATGCCCTGCCTTGTTGAACAGTAGTAAGTGGACAGAGGCCTTACCATTGCTGGCGACAAACTGACAATGTACTTGGAAACTACTTTAAATACTGCTAAACATCATGGATTACCTGGTAGACCCATCATGTGATATATTTGTAACCCTGTGTAAGCAGTTGTGTGTAACTTTTGCCCATGCCATAATAAACCAATGTTGTCCAGTTACTTGTGTTTTGCTTCTATCCTAAGAGGGCCACCTACATCCAGCCTTCTATTGGTGGCACCAATTGGCAGTAACATATTTTTTGTGTTGTGTGTAGTTCAGGGGAAAAAAATAGCTGCCTTGACTTATAATTTATCCCTCGTACAAAGGTTTTATCAATATTTAATCCTAGCAGTTTAACATCATTAAAATTCTTTATATTATTGTCATCAATATTTAATGGTATTGGTAGGTGATTATCTTATATGAAAAATTTGTTAACTACCATTTAGAAGGATGCATCTTAAAAGCTTTAAAGTATCCAACACCATTAACATTATCTATTATGCATTTATGTACATACTGGAAAAATAGATATTGTAGCTCTGGCAAGCAAGCATGACATTATTGTTATATTCTAGTCTATAGATCACATAAGTATCAAAGCATCCTTTCATGAAGTTATTAAAATGTTATTGTTCTTTGGAAATATATATCTCATTAGGCCAACCCTACAGGTCCATCACAGTTTATCAAGCTGTTAGCCTAATGGCCTAAACATATATCAGAGCTGCAGCTATGGAAGTAACAATCAATAGGTAGTAGGAAGTTTGTTTATTTGATTCACCATTAAGTAAAAATTGTACTTACGAAGCTGTAGACAATGGAGTGGTAATATATACTACATTAATGTGTTCAGTTGTTAACACTAACTCCACTTACTTTTTCAAAACTTTGGACTAGTTTCGGGAGAGGTTCCTCCCATCATTGGCTGTTGTTGACTGAATGCTATTGTTTGAAACGGGGATGGATGCCCGTTCGCTCCTGTGGTGGTACCTTGTGGTTCTAGTAGAAACTTGCTGAGTTCATCCAGTGGTGGAAAATCAAAATTCATTATGTTGTTCTTATTTTTTAAAATGAAAATTCTCTCCCTTGTGGATAGTTCTATTGGGTTGTGAAGTTGTTTCAGTAATTTAATTTCTGGTTTTATTTCATGATTTTTGTTCCAAAAATGAGCTGCTATTGCTGATTTGTCTATCTGTTTCAATCTAATGTTCCTAAAATGTTCTTTTCTTCGAATTTCTAAGTTTCTTTTCATTTTTCTAATGTAGCTCTGCTCACAATCTGCACATTTAATCTCACATATTCCTGATTTTTTGTCTGTAGGGATGGTATCTTTCATTGTGCAATGTACTAAATTTTTTATATTATGTTTGTTCTTTGGGGCTAGGCCTAGCTATGGGAAACCCTTTGTCTCCGTTTCTGGCAGATCTTTTCATGAGTTCCTTCGAAGTACATATCACCAAAGCGTTCCCGTTGATCTTCAAGACATGGCATAGATATGTGGATGACATATTTGCAATAATACCAAAAAAACATTCTACAGATGCATTGAAACTCCTTAACTTACAACACAAATCTATACAGTTTACCATAGAAGAAGAGAGAAATGGATGTCTCCCATTCCTTGATTTAAAAATAATAAGAAATGCAAACAGTCTTAGCTTTGGAATTCACAGGAAACAAACACACACAGAAAATTATGTAAAAAATTATAGCTATAACCCCATCCCACACAAATATGCAGTGTTTCACAGTTTAGCACACAGACTAATCAACATCCCATTGACTGAAACCGAGTACAAAATGGAACATCAACATATAATGAAGATGGCTATAACCAACGGTTTCAACACAGACTCAGTAACAAACATCATCAATAAAGCTAAAAGACAAAAATTGATTAAGGAAGTTTCCACACTTAAGAACACCAAAGACAGTTATAAATTCAAAAGTTTCACATACCACCCAACTTACCACAACAAATTTAAGAAGATATTCAAAGAACATGGAATTATGTTAGTCCCAAAGAACAAACATAATATAAAAAATTTAGTACATTGCTCAATGAAAGATACCATCCCTACAGAGAAAAATCAGGAATATATGAGATTAAATGTGCAGATTGTGAGCAGAGCTACATTAGAAAAATGAAAAGAAACTTAGAAATTCGAAGAAAAGAACATTTTAGGAACACTAGATTGAAACAGATAGACAAATCAGCAATAGCTGCTCATTTTTGGAACAAAAATCATGAAATAAAACCAGAAATTAAATTACTGAAACAACTTCACTACCCAATAGAACTATCCACAAGGGAGAGAATTTTCATTTTAAAAAATAAGAACAACTTAATGAATTTTGATTTTCCGCCGCTAGATGAACTCAGCAAGTTTCTACTAGAACCACAAGATACCACCACAGGAGTGAACAGGTGTCCATCCCCCATTCCGAACAACGGCATTCAGTCAACAACAGCCAATGATGGGAGGAACCTCTCCCGAAACTAGTCCAGAGTTTTAAAAAAGTAAGTGGAATTAGTGTTAACAACTGAACACATTAATGTAGTATGATTCACCATTCTTGGGTCTCAACATTTCATTGAGAAAGCAGGGCCAAATGATGAACAGGTGGAGGAAGTGCAAGAGCACCTAGGGCTCAGATATAATAGTACGGCATTAAAGAAAAGGTTGAAAATAATTTTACAATGCTATTTTTTCTCAGTGAGATAATTCCTCCAGTATTCCTTTTCAAAAGCCATCACTATTGTCTCTCTCTCATGCTAAACCTAAGTCTAGGATACATATATAATTAGTATTAAAGTGCTCATTTAAGTGCTCGTGCCTGAAAAATAAAATTAAATAAGAATGATAAGTGAGCATTCTTGTAATGGATATTAATTTAAGAAATTAATTTTCAAATGAGCTTGGGAGATGCCAGGGCAGATCATATTACATCATTACAATGATTGTGGAATAGAACATTGTTTTAAAATCTCTATTAATTTTAGAGGTATTGTGTGTTATAAATCACACTCTAAAGAGCATCATATCCTTGCAGTTCTTTGGTGTACCTGTGTTGAAGTTGATGTATTATTGGCACTATTGACATCAGGACACACATCTTCAATATTTTCCTCTGATTCCAAAGTTTGATTAGTGTTATGAGCCACCATGGCTACAATGGCCAGTGAAAGATTCACTTTCAATATGTATTGTATCATCATTCCAGTGAAGCCCATTAGAGCCAGAACATAACGAGCTTTAATAAAATCAATCATAATCTTGCTGTAATTCTGTGGAAACAAATTAAAAGTTGTATAATAAATTATATATAATAATAATTTTAACTAATAGCTTTAATAATAAAAATATTAATTTTAAGTTTCATTTAAAATGAGATAGAATATTTTTAAAGGAAGGTTATGAGGAAATAATTTTAATTAATGGTATGGCAAATGAAATGCCATCACTAAGCCACTGACTTGTTGATTCTAACTAGACCAGGATACTTTTGCAACATAACTTCCACCACACTATTGTTTGCATTAAAAGATAAACATTTAAAACTATTCCCATTTTAGCCATGTGTACGACATTGGTTGGAAAGGAAGAATCAACTTGAAATATTTGTGACATGTTCAGGATTTGATCAATGGATCTTCAGCTTCCCACTATTATAACTTATAGCTTTCAAAAAGCTAACTTCTATGAACTATTTATCATACTGGAATTTTAAGTTTTCATTAATCCCAGGAGCAATTCATTTGGAGGTTGCTGATTTGTGCTACCTCCAAAACATTCAATATTTCATTTCATAAAACTATTGCTGTATGCATTTTTATGCATTAAAATTAATGACTATAGGAGATTTCTGTCTTGTTCTTGATGTTTATATATGTGATTATATCTCTTGGGTACACGGTTTACAATTGCAATATAAATCAATGTCTCGGTTACTTCTAGAGTATTTTTATTGGTGGAGGTGAGAGAAAGTGGTTGCAGGAGTCTCTTACCCATTATTTGTATGCATCACCTGAAATGTCACCTCTTGGCTTAGGTATTCCAAAGAAATTTTGCTTCAAGCTTTATACATATTGATTGTTGTGGTATTATAAAGTTCAATAAAATATTTGAAAATATTATTAGATAATTATAATGAAACAGTATATTAATGTGAATGCAATAATATATATTGAATAAGAGAAAACTTGCCTTTAATTTAATATGTAACATATTATATTTGAAATAACAATGCTGTCATGTAGATCACTCTCCCAATGATAAATGCTTGTTTTGTTAACAGTAAGCTGAAGTTGAATGAAAAACTAATGCAGTTTTATGTGAATTTGTGAAGAAGTTGTTTTGTTATATTTGTATTAATTGAATATAAAAAAATGAATACTATACAAAGCTTACATCCTAAGCCTTTTTATTGTTACCATTGAAAGAGAAATTTTAAATTTAAAGCTGGGTAGACCAAATCCAACTATTAATTCCAGTCAGATTGTGATTTCAAAGCATAGGAAATAAACAATATTTTTATAGAGCCAAACGTATTCCTGCAAATTCCAGATTTTAATCAAGGGTTCATTAACAAGATTGCTGCCATGAAAACCAGTAGAATGAATTCTTTTGTTTTAGATGCATTACTATAATATTTTTATTAAATTCTTTCTGTTGTGTATGTTCAGCCACTCCTGTATGAATGTTTATTTTAGTCGTTAAGAATCTAGAAGCTTGCAACCTATATTTAGCACTAGTAGTACCTTGTAAAGTTGTACCTCGGTTTGTGCTACCACAAGCCAACAAAAAACTAGAGTAAAGTATATGCAGAAGAGGATCTAAATCTAAAGCTTGACAGATTTTATGAAATTCTAAACTACTACATTAATATTCATTGTCCTCAAGCTGGTCATAGGAAAACTGACATAAAAACTGATCATCTTCACTAGAGCACTCCTGAAATAAAATACTTGTGTACCTTGCTTAAACTGGCAACTGTTCAGAAGAATAGCCTCAATCCAAATTTTAGAGCCATAAATCTAAAAACATTAAAAACTACATATGATTGAAGCTAAGTATAATAGCATTAGCAATAAAGTTTTATTTGCCCATAATAAAAGCAAAGCTAGTTGGTAGGTGATTAACAATTTACTGTAGATACCAACCTCAGTTACAACCAAATTTGAAATCAAATTTGGAAGTGGCATTATAAATAACTCATCAGAGGTATCAGATATCTTTAATAATCACTTTGCATCCATAGGTGGTAACTTTAACTCACAGCACTCTACTTTGAATACAAGTAAAAATAGGAGACTCTCAAATAATTTGAGAACCAATGGTAATATACTTTTCTATCCTACTGACATTAATGAAATCTGCAATATAATTAAATCACTAAAATCAAAAAACAGTCTAGGCTTAGACAGCATACCAGTGTCTTCAATTAAAAATGCTGTGATGAATTAGTCAAACCACTTGTAAATATAGTAATTCAGTACATTTCCAGACAAACTAAAAATTGCTAAAGTCATACCAGTCTATAAAAAAGGCAATAAAAAAGATATAAATAATTATAGACCTATATCCATTTTGTCACCAATCTCAAAAATTCTTGAACGATTACTGTATAACTGATTAATCAATTCCCTGAAAAACTTGATCTATTCACAAAGCAGCAGGATGGCTTTGTAAAAAATAGATCCACTGTAAGTGCCTAATCAACTTTTATTGAAACAATTATTGCAAATATTGACTCTGGTAATTATACTGCAGGTATTATGTTAGACCTCACAAAAGCTTTCCACTACTTAGATTTAGATAATCTAATGGATAAATTATATATGTTAGGCATTAGGGGCTCAGGTCACAAATTAATAAAATCCTTTATGATGCATAGAAAGCAATTTGTTGTTATAAAATCAAATGATGAGGAATGCAGATCCAAGGTACAAAATGTAGCCTATAGCGTACCCCAGAGTTCTATATTGGGACCATTATTATTCATTTTGAACATTCATGATATAACTGAAATAATACCTGGAAATGCTAATATCGTCCATTTTGCTGATGACACTACAATTGTAGTCAATAATAGTGACTTATCCACATTTGAGTTCAAGTATCAATATTATAGTAAATTCAGTGGTAGAATACTTTGGAGATCTGAATCTGTGTATTAACCCGTCAAGTGTGGAAAAATACAATTTGGATTAGAAAACACTGACTCCTTAGTGCAGGTTGCTATCAATCTCAATGCAATCCAAAATGTAAATTCCACAAAACTCTTAGGACTCTTCATAGATAAAACTTTTACCTATGACAGTCATGTAGAAAAATTAGGGCTGATAATCATAAAAACTTATTTGTACTTAGATATTTAAGAAATGTTGTACCTGATTATATGGCTAGAATCATTTATTTATTTTTCTCTTATTTGGGCACACATCACTTATGCCATCAAACTTTGGGGCAGTACTTCCAAAACTTATCTTAAAAAAAAGAACTGTTAGATATCTAGGTCATCTTACATACAATGATTCCTGTAGGCAGTTGGAGATTCTAACTCTGCCATTTTTATACATGTACAAAACCATTCTTTTCATAATAAAATATAATTTACCTGTGCAAACAAACTCTGATGTACACAAGTAAAAAACAAGGAATAAACATGACTTCTCTATCCCAAGCCATAGACTCTGCCTTTATGAAAAGATGCCTAGCTTTATGGCGATAAAACCCTACAATGCTCTTCCTAAAATCCTGTAACAACCATATTAAATTCAAGAAAGTCTTGGAACAGTATTTAATAGATAAAGCCTACTATAGCATTAACGGATATTTATTATAATTTAGATCTTAATTTTATTGCACATATCTTATAAACAAATACTTATTGTAACCTATGGTTAACCTTACTGTTTTTTTATGTCTGATTATTGCAATCTGTATTTGTATTTTTTATCCTACAACCCTAATGTAATGTATATTTTATCAATTATTGTACATATCTAATGATTAATCTGTTTTAACGGTATAAAATTACCCTATCTGTAGCTTCATACTGACATGGTTCAATTGTGTATCACACCATATTGAACTGCATTAAATTGAAATTGAAATAGAGATATTAAATCTATGAGTATTATAAAATACATGTGAAATGTTGTGAATATAATTAAAAATATTAAAACTATTAAATAATGATATGAAGAAACTCAGTACTCTTACATTTCTTTCAATAACATAAAATTAAGGAAAGAAAAATTGATACCAAAAAGGGAAATTTGATTGTTCAAGTTTCTGACTTATCCTTCAAGTTGGCAGAGGTTATTGAGGAACATGAGTATATAAGTCCATGCAAGAATTGATCTCAGTATCTTTTAACATTTTTCCTAAGACTTCTGGGAAAACAAATACGTTTAAAATGGTATATAAACAGGTTGATCATATGTTAAATTCTATCTTTCTTTAATATTAATGTGCATTATAGCAAGGCAGCTACAACTATGTTGTATAAGAATTTTACTGAGAAATAAAAATATTTGAGTTTCTGCATAGGACAGTTTAGTTTACTTTTTCTGGTGGGTTTACTGAATTGGTATGCTGATCACATGCCCCCCTGCAATACTGCCTTCTAACTATGTTGTTGCAAGACACAGGTTGAGGATGTAATGGTCACTGTGGCTAGCCTCACATTGGGCTGTCATGCCAATATGAGGAAGAGGAGTTTATTATTTATTTTAGTTTATTTTCATCTTTTTGATTATACGGTGTATAATATAGGACAAATCATGGTCTTAATCTAGGTTAAAAAAGATGTAAAAAAGTTTAAAAAATATATATATTTATTTATTACAATTATGAACAAGCCAATATATATATATATATATATATATAAAATGAATAATATTTTACAGCATTAAATTCTTAAATTATCTACAAAATTGAAAGTTTTCTAATGTTGGCATGAATTTCACTTACAAGGTTTTTAAATTAGGATTAGGATTATTCATTATATATACATATATATAATGAATATATATAATGAATAATATTTTACAGCATTAAATTCTTAAATTATCTACAAAATTGAAAGTTTTCTAATGTTGGCACGAATTTCACTTACAAGGTTTTTAAATTAGGATATGTTTTGGGAACTTTCATTCTCATTCTCAGTATTGATTGATTTCTTGGTAAGTTTTGGGCTGTTTGGTATGGTTGTGGCTGTTCTCAACAAGCCTACCCTGGTTATCAGATGCTTTAAAACTCCTCAGTTTCCCAAGAGAAAATCATAAAATTACCATAGAAACCAAAGAAATTGGAGAATTCCCACTTTTAGAGTTAAAAATCATTAAAAACTCAGAAAAACTCAACTTTGATATTTACAGAAATGGCACATATATAGGATAACTGCATGAAAGCAATAGCTATAACTTATTCCACATAAAAAAGCTATTTTCAATAGTTTGGTACACATACTAGTTAATTTTTCTCTCACAAAAACAGAATACAAAAAAGAATTACAATATAGATTCAATGCAGCAATAATCAATGGATACAGAACTAATACAATAATTAAAATGATTAACAAATTCAAGAGACAAAAATCCATTAAAGACATTACTGCACTTAATAGTATCAAAGAAAATTACAAATACTGCAGATTCACATTCATCAGAATATTATCATAAATTTGGGAAGATCATAAAAAACATGCCATAAATTAGCACCAAAAATAAATACAGTATAAAAACTTTTTAGGTTCTTCACTAAAAGACAGCATAATGCCAGAGAAAAAATTATGCATTTATGCAACACAATCCTGAGACAGCAATTTAACATACATAGGAAAAACTAGAGAAATTGGGGAAACAGGAATAAAGAACATTTTAGAAATATCTGTCTAAAACAATTGTAAAAATTGGGAATATAACTCATTTTTGTAAACACAAATGTGAGATCATGTAAGAAGCCATTTTGTTTAAAAAATGTACATTTTCCAATAGAACTGTTCATATGGGAAAAATGTTCATTTTAAAAAATTAGGATATAAGTTAATGAATTTTGACACTCCCCCTCTGGATGCATTCATTTAAGTTACTATTCCAGCCAACATATGTAAAAAGAAGCAACTCAAATCAAGTCATAACCATACCAAACAGCTCAAAACTTACCAAGCAATCAGTTAACGGCTGAGGATGGGAATAAAGGTTCCCAAAACATGCTCCAATTCAAAAACCTTGTAATTGAAGTTTCATTAAAAAAATTTAGTTTTGAAGATTTCATTGCTTTGCTCATAATAGCTTCTGAACATATATTTAAATATTTTCAATTTTAATTCAGTTTGGAATTTAACACAGTGAAACATGTATTAATAATCTCTTCTAAGTCAAAATATTTAGAACATTCTTTAGGGTTTTACTTACATGAGTTTTACTCAGGACATTTTTGGAACAATTGTCCACATCCTCAGCTGTTAAACAACTGAGTGGACAATTATTCTATGAAAAAAAGTCCTGAGTAAATCTTATGTAAGTGAAAACATAAAGAGTGTTCTAAATATTTTGACTCAGAAGAGATTATATATAAATATTCTTAGATTGTGTTTAGTATGAGAATGATTAGCCTACCAAGATATAATAGAATTGGAATATATACAGTGATATATAACAATTTACATTACTTTTCAGGATAGTACAAATATTTGAAAAAATAATGCATAGCATTTGAACAAATTAAAATTTACAAAGACATGAATTCATCAATAGAATAAAAAGCATGCTACAGCAAAAAGAATCTTGCTTGCTTTTTGAATCTATGTTTGCTTGATGGCTTATGATAATGTATTATAAATTTTACTCAATATGTTTAGCACATTTTGTTTTTATATGTATATATGTTAATTCTACAGAGTTTTAAGTGAAAATGTGCTTTTTAACGTGTATTGTAGTAACACAAAAAATACTAGCTTATGGTAACCTGTACATCTAAATAAGTTTTTCAGAAGGAATTTACAATTCCAAATGAACCAATATCAGGATAGTCTGAATAGACTGCTTTTGGAATGTGCTACTAATGCTCATAATGACAGTATTGTGGGTACATAGATGATAAATAGAACAATTACATCAGTATTTAGTAAGTTTTCCTTAATAGTGTTTAATGCCTATTTTTATCATTATGACTTTGCAGATGGCTGATGTTATCTGAAATGATAAATTGGGAAAGGGATTTTGGGAAGGAAACTTTCCAAGCCTAAGTTAGGGCACTTCTCTGGCATTTGCCATTGACAAAGATTGAAGAAAACCTGTAAAAAAATCTCAATCAGGGAGGACAGTCCTGGCAGGGTTGGAAGAACTGCAGGCTTCCTGTTCATGAATCCACAACTTAGCAATCTCAGCTAATACTCATATTGAAAAACTAGTAACAAAACATAGTCAAAATCTATTCATTCTGGGATACTTGAGCAAGCATGTTCTTCCACAAACATGTAGAACCATTTATTTTGCCCTTATACATTTTCTCATTGTGCATGGGATTGAAATATGAGATAATACTTTTAAACTTAATCAAAATACAACATTCATCTTATAAAAAGGGCTGTATGATATTTGGGTAGTTTGAAACAAACTGAATCTATATTTAGTTGTTTTGCATTTAGTCCAGTATAAGTTTCCCATGAATACAAACTCTAGTGTCCACAACCATAATACTAGAAGTAAAGATGACTTCAAACTCCCAAGATATAAATTACAGCTATATGGGAAGATGTTTAGCTATACTAAAATAAAATTATATAATAAACTTCCTAGATATTGTTAAAAATTGCAATGGATACAATAAATTTAAGAAATGATTGCTTCATTTCCTTATAGACAAGTTTACTATGATATTGAAGAATATGTATATTATAATTAACTGTTATGTTATGCCCTATTAATGCATTATAATACGTATCCGTCGATCCTGGTGGTGTAGAGGTTACCATATTTGCCTCCTACACCCAAGATCGCAGGTTCGAATCCGGCCAGGACTGACGGATTTTTTGGGTGTAAAAATCCTAAGTATGACTTCCTTCAAAAGGGAAGTAAAGGCTTGGGTCCTGTGTCATACATTTATGGCACGAAAAAGAACCTCAAGCCTGAAAGAGAGGCCTCTGAGCAAAATTTGTTGGCTGTTTCATGCTCTGAGTTGAATGGGATGCTGATGACCTGAGATGTTAAAGAGTGTCCATAAATAAATCAATAAAAACAACTATGTATACATATATTATACTACTTATAATATATGTATATATGTGTGAAGAAATTGGGTAGTTTTATAAGTTGTCTTTTTTATTAGAAATTTTGTTAATTTTTACATTGACATGGTTTGATTGTGTACACCACCATATTAAGCTGAAATAAATGAAATGAAATGATGTTGGTCAAATTTGGTAAATACCATTGTTGTTGCAGTAAATTTAAGTTACCATATTGCCCTTAGAATCATTAAGAAATATGCTAGGCATGTTGAATATAAGTAACATAGGTATTTAAAAACTTGCAGATATGTTTCTCCTCATAAATGCTTTGCTTTAAACTTACAGTTTCTATGGCAACATTGGTCATTTTTGCAGGTTTCAATATTTGGATTCATAAAGAAATATCTTAAAGTAAATGTGGGGCCTGTAAGTAGAAAATGCTTAAGAATGTAGTTTGGATTTAGTTATTGATCAGGAAGAACAGGTTATTTTCCAGAATTGTCTAGTAAATTTAAATCACTAGCTGAAGAAATTTCCCCAGTGGAATAACAGTAGATCAGTTGCAGAAACAGGCGACAAAGCTATTTAAGTTAATTGAAAGGATTAAGAAATGGAAAAACTAGGTTATTTTTACCAGTTACAGTAAGATGCTATGTTCTTATGGATGTGCAGGGTGCTTTTGAGCACACACAATCTGTGTTCTGCAATGCCTGATGAAAATTCTGGTATGCAAACCTAAACAAACTGGATGTTAGAATTACAAGGTAGCATGAATTCTAGCCAAGATGTGGCCAGTAAGTCTAAAATAACACAAATATATAAAAATTATGGTTAAAAATCTATTTTAAGCAAGGACCAGATAAAATTCTACATTCTTGTAAAAGAGCATTAAGCATTTTGCATCTTCTCTATACTATAAACTTAGGACATATCTTGGAATCTTCTTAGATATAGTAGAGGTTTTTAACAGAATTCTAAATAATGTCATATCAGCTAACTTAAAGTCTGGGTTTGAAAATATTCTTTGTATGTGAATCAGTTTTATTCTACATATACATAGCTTAGGAGACAGAAATAATTCTGGTGGCTAGAAACTGTTCTCAGGGAACAGCTTTGTAGTTCAATATTCTGGTAACTGAATAGACTGCTCAATGATCCAACAAGAAAAGAGAGGATAGTATATAATGGAATACATAAACTTTGCAATCAATAGAAATGATCAAATTTCACATAGTAATTTTTAGGACTTTTATTTTGAAAGAGAGGAATAGCACAATAAAATTCATTATTTTTTAATTGTAGCAAAATTATTTTGCTATTAAAAAAATAGATTTGAAGACACTACCTGAATCTTAAGAGCTCTGATATCTGTGTACTAAAATGCATTATTCATTTTCTCTTTTCTGCTAAGGAGAACATAACATATTGCTGCAATGCAATGCCAGATATAATGTTTACTGTTACCTATAAAACATGTATGTGCATCCTAATGCAATTCATTTGCCCAATCAGGGCATTGGAATTCCATACATGGGCAGCACAGAGCAGTAGCATAGTCCATTTATATAAAAAATGTTTAAATTTAAGTAATTTATTTATAAACTAATAATAAATTCAACCATTTTATTACTATGCCTCTTTGAAAATAAACTTAAAGTAAACTCTAAAAGGTAACTGAAATATCTAACTAGATCTGTCATACCCAAGAGATAACAGAACCCTGAAAAAATTCCTGGTTTTCTCCTTTCTGTTCTTGCAGTATTCATAGTAAAAACAGGAAAAATAACATTTTATTAAATGTTTACTTTTAAAAACAAATTTGTTTGGTATCTACATAAATATGTGGCAGAAATTAAAAATGAATGTAGGAATGCACACAGTGAAACTATCATAAATCTTGTTGAATTAAAAGTAAAACTACTTTAAAAAAAAGTTTTAATGTGAAACATCAATAGGGTTTTAATGTGTTGACATGATTTTAGCAGTTTTACTTTTAATTCAACAAGATGTGGCACAAAGCTATGGTCAAGTGCTTTAAAATACATTGATATGTATAATTTATAAGAATGAGTTTTTGCACTTGTGTGTATGTTTTGTCTATTTGCAAGAAAATAAAGAAGAAGAAAAAAAAAACAAACAAAATTATATAATATTATTCACTGAAATATGAAACTTCTTTCTCAAAAGAAAGATTTTCATTGACTTTCTTTGGAAAGTGTACCAGCTTTTTTCTTATTTTGCATTACCCAAGGGAATACATGTGATTGTCATGGATGTTAACAATTTTCTCCTACTGAATGAAATAATGTCAACTCTTAGTGCTCTCTACACAGAAACAATAAGTGAACTATAGCAATAATTATTGCATATATTAATATTTACCTGGTGGTGCTTAAGATTGAAAATTACTATTTATCCTTTGCCATATGCTCTTAGTTGAATGAGAAAATGTTGTCTTACAGCATGGATCATGATAGATGTAACATTATACATCATTATATCTTAAGATTAAAATCTGTCACGAATCATGTACTTCATTCTTATCTGCATTCAGTATGATAATCTAAAACCAGGAATTATGCAGTGAGATAACTAACACTAAGGCCTTTATTACATTATACATAACAGATAATTATGCAAAGCAGACATTTGTCTTTCTACAAATCAAAATACATAACCATCAATCAAATTTAAAGTACATGAAGCCTTTAATGACATTTTTATTATAATTTACAAAGGGCTTAACATGCGTACCATTAGTAAAGCAGTTATGCTCTGTAATGAGCAACAATCTAACCAAATATTTGCAAATATGCATGCAAATATGCTGTTTATGTTCATTGTAAAAGCTTTATAAACCTCAGTATGCACACAAATATACCAAAAATGGTTATCTATATTTTTCTCTCTGAATCTTTTAAAATTTGAACTTGAAAAATAGTAAGCAATTATTTTTTATGAAATTCTTTCTAAATACCCATTGTTATTTGCTCTGTTGTGAGCACATTCATCATGTTAATCAAGTTCAGAATCTGTCATTTCATTAGTCATAATAGTTTATACACTTTTTCTAATAAATTCTCCTGACTATCATTACTTCAGTAATAATGTCCATTTAAGAGCAAAAGATAAAACTAAAGAAAGTGTGCAGCTTTAAAAACATTTAAATTATTCCAGTTTTAATATGCCGTATTGTCCATTGATTAGTTACATTGATATAGGGGGAAAAAATGGAATAGAATTTATAGCATTGTGACTAATTACAATGGAATTAAAGAGTGTCTACCTAAAAGAAAATTATATGCATTAAAAATAATAAGACCTAGGTCAGACAGAAAATGCACACTTTTGAAACTTTGTCAGTTATAGTTAAGATACTTTCATGTAGTATGGATTCAAACTCATTTATATGAAGATCATGTAAAATAAATTTAAAAACCAAAAGAACAATATTAAGTGATTTTTCCTTTGCAGAACTGCTCTACATGCAGTTAGCTGCAATTGGCCAAGCTATGTGCAGTTCTCATCTATTTTCCATGCTGGAAAGTTAGTCAGGAAGCCAGAGAGGAGGTCTGCATAAGTTTAATTCCAGGAATATAAGGACATGTTCTTGTGTGTTGTGTGACTGCAAAATAAGTATTCATTGGGCAGCTTAATATAATGTATTAATTATGTTAATATGGTTCAATTCAGGTATTATATTCCCCAAAGAGTGTTTATTTATGATTTGTATATGTGTAAAGAATTAACTTGTGATTTATGGAAATTGTTTCAATTCCCTAATTTTCAATTTCCAAATCAAAGTTTGATTCATAGATTGGTAAATGAATTTTGAGAAACAGGAAATATTCTTGATAAAAAGTGTACACAGCGATGTATAGTACTCAGAAAAAATTTTAGATTAGATAACATTAGACATGTTCTGGAGTGCTCCCCTAAAAATCACTTCATCTTTCTCAACAAACTGGAATTTCCTATTCCTCTGTTTGAATGGCTACAAAGCTACTGAAGTTAAATCCTATAAAATTACTGTAGTGCAAGAACTTAAACTATGTAGCCCTGCATCCAAGAATAGATTTTGTGAATGTATATTGATTGGTGTGCACGAGGGAGAAATTGACTCTAATCTAAATTTATTTATGAATGAATTTTGGTTCCACCTATGTGGGTATGTTAATTCACAAAACAACTGATACTGAGTTTCAGAAAAACCTAACTGCTTCACGATAAATCCCTGCATGATCAAAAATTAGGAGTGTATGCACTCCTTAGAAGCAAGAAAATAATAGGCTCTATTTATTAATTTTTTTTAAGAATCAATTAATAGTAATGTATATGTATAGAATATTTTGCAACCATTATCTGTGAATTAACTGTGAGGGAAGATAGATTCGTGACTTTCTAACAGGACTCTGCAATGGTACATACAGCCAGTCTCCTTGCATGTAATATGATAAGAATCATCACTAACAACAAATGGCCCCCTCAGTCCCCTGTGTTAACACCCTGCAATTTTTTATCTCTGGGGGCATTAAAGAAAAAGTATGCCAGACAAATCTACACACATTAGATGAACTGAAAAAAAAATTGTGAAGAAATTGCATCTATTTCTCAGAGGGAACTGCGTGGCTAATAGTTAATTTCATAAGCTGATGCAAGAAATGTGTGGAAAATGAAGGGAGGCAGTTCCAGTATGTTCTTGCTTGATAATGGTGAGTAACTATACCTTTTAAGTGTTAGTAATGACTTACATGACAATCATACCTGTAGACTATCTGACTCTATTCACCATGGTATCAGCTTGAACCAACTGCTATGTGTGAAATGGTCCCACAAAGAAAAAATCATCCTTTACTTAAATATAAGTTCAAGATTTGAATACTTATGTAAGCAATCTGTATTCCATTATATTGAGTTTTATAGAATTATTTAATTTAAAAATTCATTTTAATGGGTAGAGACATATGCTATTCAGAATTTTAGCCTTTTTCTGAATATAGAATACTAGATGATTATTACTACTAAGACTCACTAGTTCTAAACTTAATCAACTATTTGGACATTTTATTACTGACTCCATTTGCTAATGGGTAAAAGCTCTGTTTTGTCAAGTGCACAATCAACAGTTTTCAGTAGTTTACTATTTGGCTAAAACTTATTCTTTGACCTTTTACTTACATTTGCAGCATTTTAAAATTCTTATCAATATCACTTATAAGCACCCCACTTTTAAATGTTTCTTCTTGAATTTTCTTCTGAATGAATAACCTTCCCTCACTCCCAGGATTTGTAATTTGGAGTAAATGGCAAAACAATGTACTAAGTATGGGGCTTCCAGAATATGTCCTTTCTGCTCACATGGAGTTTTGGTATCTCAGCAGCTGACATGCCATAGCCAGTTGTGCCTGTACTTTGACATGACCATTTTGGTGGAACCACATCTTGTCTGAAAAGAACACAAGCTTCATTGGGTTCATTAATTCTTCAATCACTGATGAATGAAACCACTCATAATAATGCACACGGCTAAGGTACACCTTGTCATATACAGTGAACACATGTAGTCTTGTAAGGTTTGAATTTTGCAATTTTGTTGCTGTTACAGAAGCCACTTAAAACCCAACTAGTGCTAATTTTGATTGTGATTTTGTTGGCAAACGTTCAAGATTTGTGCCAATAACATTTAATTTGCCTTTGTTAAAGCTGTATATCTTCACATGTGCTTATTATATTGCATTGAATCAGTAGTATTATATTTATTCAAAAGATGATGAAATGCAGTTCTGGAACTCCTCATGAACATGATAAGTTGATTCAAATTTTTATTAACATTTACACACGAAAATACATGGCTTTAAAGTCTGTAGACTGATGACCACTTGGGAGTTCAGGGACAGGCTGGCAGGTGGCCATGAGTGGGGAGAGAAACTGGCCTTGTCTGACATGCAAACTCCCATATGAGTAGTAGACATATTCTGTAAATCCAATATAAGAACTAGAAGCTAATTGAAGATATATACAAGTATAATACATAACAATTTATACCAAAAAATCTCTGAAATTATATAATACACCAAAAAATGTATGGGAAAGAGAAAGATATGTTGAAATTTGTGATAAGGTAGGAAGGGAAGAATTGGCATGGTTTATATTTAAAATATTTAAGTGGATTAAAAAATGGACACACTAAGCGGAAATGTCCTATGTGTGCAGAACCAAATAGTACTTGGCATTCAATGAATGCCAAACTAAGTTTTGGAGGGAACAGTTTATATTAAGAAAATGGGAAAACCTACAAGATGAAATAAGAGGTAGAAGAATTTTAAATTTAAAATCAGATGAAAACATTAAGGAACTAGGAAAATACATTGGCATGGTAAGACAAAAATGGTTATGAGTATAAAATACTTAGGAAATGTGCTTGAGAATATAATTGTCAGATAGTGAAAGGAGGATGGAATGAGTAGGGGAGGGTATGGGGCTAGTTATCTAATATTAGTTAAATAGGATCCTTACACACCTATAATCTGGGTGTTAGTGTGTATAAGGCCCTAAGGAATAAGCAACTCTAAAGGATATAAATTTGGCCGAATGGGTTTAATTAAAAAAGAAGAAAGGTTTAGTATTGTAACAAATATAACTTAATATTGTATTGAATGTATAAATTACTTTTATTGTTGTGTTTTGTTTTCGGTTAGATCAAAGCCCGGTCTCCTGGATATTCCAGTAGGTAACTCTGATGAACCGGGGACTGGGGAGCTGAGCCGATCAAATTGGAATAAATTTTGATTGGATTCAGTGCCTTCTGGAATTGCCGAAGGCACTGTTCCTAATTTTTATATTTAAAAGTAATGTTTTTTACCTTTTATTTGTGTCTATTTTGTATTAAAAAATATGTATATGATGCAGGAGAAATAAATACTACTACATAATAATTTAACTACTGAGGCATCACAGGCAGTGGTCACTGTAGATACATGAGATGAAATGATAAACTAGGAAAGCATTTTTTTAAAGAAGGAAGCATTCCAGGCCTAAGTTTAGGATACCTCCCTGGCATTTGCCATTTATGAGGACTGAGGAAAACCTGGAAAAAACCTGAGTCAGGAAGGGTGGCCTGGTGGTAATTGAACCCCAGACCTCCTGCTCATGATTCTGAGCCTTAAGTACCTCGACCATCCACAGCATTATCTTTTAGGGTAACAGAGATACTGATTGGAAGATATAAGTTTTTATTATTGCATATGATTATTAGAAAACAGTACTTTCCTTAGTATTTGAAAGTGTCTTTTTCAGTATATATTTTTTGTGATAATTCTACATTGTACTATATGTTTTCTCTTAGTGAAATAAAAATAGTTTCAGTTTTACCAAAGTTCAGAAACAATGTGGCTTTTTGAAATAGCATGCAAAAGCTGCTTGCAGTTCCTACACAAATTTGTAAGTAAGGTACATGATAAATAAAAAACAACAACAGCAGCAGTGGTGGCAGTAAACTTAATGAATTAGGCATAAGGCCTATTCTGGGTTCTAATGACCATACTATCAACCAATTTAATTTAGCTATACTTAGCACCTACGGATATCAAAAGGTGGTGGTGGTGGCAGTTTCAGTTGAGGGGGCAGGGGCAGCAGCAGCAGTATAACAACCATAATCATGAATGGTCTGGTGGCATTAGTAGGGTTGGTGTTCTATAGGTTGATTAAATTGTTGAATCTTCTAATATAATAGTATTAAAAATTCTATAGTGCTAATATAGTTGCAATGCTTGAGAAACTTAGAATATGGTGTGGATGAACAAATGCTTCTAAAATATTTCAACATTTTGCAGCATTTAACATTACTGTAAAATTAATTCAGGAGATATGTTCCTTGAAATGAATGATTAGTTGGATTCACTATAAAATATATTTCAATTGGGAATTAAAAATGTCATGTTGATTGCCAAGTTGAGCTTCTGGAAGTAAAGAGATTTGGGAACAAGAAAAAGAGGAAACAGAATTTTGTCTTTTGATAAGTGATCTATACCAAAAAGTAGTAGATAGAGATATCCATGCTTTGCCTTCATTTGTATCAATATAACTGTATGAGTCAGGTTTTTCAACTTAGTTGAAAATAAAAAATAAGCATTAAAGAAGACTAGAATTAAAATTTAATTTGCATTGGGTACTGTCAATCTTCCCTCCATGCAGAGAAGAAAAAACAACTATAGGTTTCTTATTAATTGCAATATTTATCTGTTGCTTAACTGTAACTGATTTATAATACTCTGGCATCTATTAAACTCCTTGTTTGTTTTACTTTTTTTATTACTCAGTTATGTTCATAATAAAATTCTAATAAATAAAGTAATGAATAGCGCATGGAATTAATTTTTTTTTTCTGGCAACTGGAGCTTAAGATTTATCACACCACCTCGTGCTAAAGTTGGGACTTTGGTATGCATTACCATCCAAGCACTAGAGTTCATATGTGATATGCGAACCTGTTGTTATCATATGACCATTTAGGCTCTTGTTGTAGAGATTTAATGATAGTGAATTAATTAGTTAATCTGTATGTTCATATGATATTCAGACAATTAAGTAGCATTATTAATAAATAGAACATTTTTAGCACAATTACAGTTTAATATATATGTATGTGTGATGCGCATGTGTGTGTGTGTGTACCTATACTTTTGCTCCAGAATGAGATAAAATAATTAACATATCAATCTAATCCAGAAAATTAACATGAATAAAATTTCTATATATTTTGTATATTCCAAATAAATATTAAATTATTTTGAAGTTTATTTTTTAATTTTCATAATTTGGTTATTTTCAATTGGTGAATTATTGTATTAGATTGGTTCTGCTATTTGTAACACTCTTTTTAGTTCATATTCATTTATCTTTCATTATTTAAATATATTTTCTGGTATGAAAATGGTGTATATCTTATCCATTTTTTATAGTAGTATTTACCATCCAGAAATGTGCATTCTGGGAACAATGGTAAAAATGTAAAAGCATTTGTTAAACTTTTGTAATGACTGAGTGAAATAAATATTCTATTCTATAATTATATATTTGTATCAGATATATAACAAGGAAGCTTTATACTCAGGAATCCTAAACAATACTGAGGAGTAGGCATTAAGTTATATCACTCCATAGAAAATTATATTCCATTGAACCATACACAATAAGAAGGTTACCATGTGAATTTAAGTTCAGGTCAGATTAAGGTTTAAATATTCCTCCATAATATATACATATTCATATAAGTCCATATCTTTTAATCTGCAAAGAATGCCTGTAGCAGCTGTAATTATTTCCATACTTTTTTAAGATTGCTCATTTGAATTTAAGAATGAATCCAAGATAAGTCCCAAATATGTAAACTTCTTTTTTTCTTTATTTTTTGTTGTGTAGATGTGCAATACAGCATTGAACATTGTGCAGATTGGTATTAACAAAAGAAGAGTACTTAAAATTTTGGTATTTATAAGTGACATATTATAACATAATGTCATTATTAATGTGCAGATTATATTTCATAATAGTTATAAAATAATGGTATACCAATGTAGGTTCTAGAAAAATTATGATTACTAATTTTTTTAAAAAAATTACTAATACTATAAACACATTAATTGATCAGAAATGTTTTAAGATTTTATAATTTATTTTAATGTTTAATTTTAATAAGTTAAATAAATTATTATATAATTTAGATCCTAAATAATATGTAATTCTCTATATCAATGTAAGTTCGTAGAATTCTACAATTACTTTTATTTCTAGTATTGTAGGAGTACGCAAAAAAAATATTAATCTAAATATAAAATATTTATTTTGTGTTGTGTTGTGTTTGAGAAAAATTGTGTTTATGAACCATAAATACAGGGCTTACACATAAAAACAAATGAAAGTGTGGTGATTAATTCTCGGTAGCTGGGTGTGTTGCACCACTCGCTGCCAATGAGATTCAAAACACTATGCATGAGGGATAGTTTTTACATGAAAGTTCTCTAGTTTGTCAGTGATCAATTTATGACTATTTTTCTGCAAGATTACTAGTTTTGTTTTGTATTATTCAAATTTCTTTTTCTTGTAGTAGGTACAAACAGTTTTGTTATACATTTGTTATAAATGCCTCCCCAAATGTTTGTGCCATAAAATAATTATATATCAGCAAATTTATCCATAATATAATGTTTTAGGATTTTTTTACAAGAAGTAAATCATATTCTCAGAATGAGAATTCCTGGTTTATATTGTTGCAAAGTAGGTTAGCATCTAGCTGTAAATCTAAAAACTTGTAATATTTACAGCAATATCATTTATATCTGTTTCAGTAATATAATTTCTTCTTCTAAGGAGAATTTCATTTGTCTTTTCTCCTTAACTCTTTGGTAGGCCACACCAGCATATGTGAAGTCATCCATCAGTGTGCCACATGAGCAGAAAAAGAAACATGCTGGAAATCAATGAAAATATGACAATCACCACACAAAGGTCTGAATAATGATGTGGACACCACCATGGGTGGCCGAGGTTATTAAGGTGCGGACTCATGAGTAGGAGGTCTGGTGTTCGATTCCCACAGTTCCCTCCCTGACTGGGTTTTTTTTTCAGGTTTTCCTCAGTCCTCATAACTGGAAAATGCCGGGGAGGTACTCTAAACTAGGCCTGGAACATTTCCTTCCTTAAAAAATATCCTTTCTCAATTTATCATTTCATTTCATATATCATCAGTGTCCACCGCCTGTGGTGCCTCAGTAGTAAAAACGGGGATTAAACACTACTCAAAAAAATAAAAAAAGAGCTGACATTATGTTATACAGCAGACACCTTCTGGAAGACTGCACGCTCCATACATCATGACCACAATAAACTTCATTCCAGTTCTAGCCTTTTGCTGCTTGCTGAATATCAGCAGCCTGTAATGCATTACAATTAAAAAAAATAATTTATGTAAATATTGTCAGCTTAATTGAAAATAAATCAACATTAAATTAATGCAACCAGTAGAGAATTCCCAGTAATATATCATTATTCGTTACTAGGCCACTCAAACAAGGACAAGATCAACAGAGTTTGGTTTGAAGCACTAAAGAAATTAAAAATTAATGCATCAGGCTTCCAGAATATGTTCCCACCACTTGCGTAAGATTTTGCATTTCAGTCCTTACCACTCCAGTCACTTGCCTGCCTTCTGCCTGTCCTTTTGAACTTCTGAGCAGTCCCCAATCTATATTCATTTGTAAAGAATCTAGAAAATATATTTTTGTGTGTAAATGTTATCATAAATATGAATCAGCTCATTGTGCTTATGAGAAGTTTATTTAGAATTTTCCTGAGCAATTGCCTCCTTCTACAACTGAAATTCAAGATCTTGGGAATAAATATGATACAATTGGTTCAGTGCAAAACAAGAAACATGAAGGATGTATAGTTTTAACAGAAGACAACCTTAATGAAATTGCCGTAAATCTTGAATGTTTGCCAACAGAATTATTGCTGAAATAAGCACAAGTTGTAGTTTGAGTGTCTTCTGCACAAACACCAACAAAATTGTTAAAACTCAATTTTTACATTTGCCCATTGTTTATGACAAGGTAATCCCATAGCAAGTATGGATTATTATGAATGATTTCTTTCATCAGTAATTGAAGAGTTAATGAATACCGAAGCTTGTGTTCTTTTCAGACAAGATGTGCTTTTATCAAAATGATCATGTGAACACTTGCAATGCTTGCATGATGTTCTGAAAACCCAAATTGTATACAAAACACCCTGAAAATTACAGGTTGGTGTGCAATTAGCACAAGATGCACAAGGCATGGCAGACTATGGCATGCCCTGCTGCAGAGATGCAAAACCCCATATACATATTATGTAAGCCCTGTAATTTACAATTAATCACCTTTCTGGGACACAACATACTGAAGTCATGAACATACTTCCTTTTCCTCTTATTAAACAATTTCAACCCCTTTTACACTAAAATACCTGTTTTATTTAATGAGACCATGACAACTAGATAAAAGAGAGTACTGATGCAAACATATACTTCTTCATGGGTGGTTGCAAGTTTGAATCAAGGAAGAAGTGAGAATGTTTTGATGCATGCCAATACATGGCCTTTCTAAGTTGGAACTTTTACCAGTAATTAATGATACTGTTTTGAAACTTCCATTATATATTTATTTTAATGGTTCTACTGAAATGGTTAAAAGTGTTAAAGAAGGTATAACAAAGTTATTTACTTACAAAATGCACAGAAAAGGCTCTAAGAAGGAATCTTGAGGAACATATTTTACTATTTCCTTGCTTGGTCTGATCTTATTGATGAAGCTTTATTACCATAATTTCCACACTTTGAAGTCTGTCTGATTATAAATGAATAACAGTTGTATCAGCTCTTAAAGCATAATAATGCAGCTTTTTTATATAGTAAATCATAATTGACACAGTAAAATGTTCCAGTCATATCCATAAATATTCCCTAAACATTATACTGCTTCTGATTTGAGATTTAGTAAACTACAAAATTTGTGCAGTGCTGGGCTTCTTGAGAATTCATTTCTTAATCCATGTTGATAATCAGATATTGTATTGTGTTTAGATAAAAATGAGTTAATCTGTTAAAAATTATTTTTTCAATTGTCATACTCAGTGTTAATTTTAAGGATATAGCTCTATAGTTTTATGGGTTTATCCACTCTCCCTTTATATAAACAAGTCTAATATTTATAACATTAAATAATTGTGGAAATATACTTTCCTCTATTGTGCAGTTTATTAAGCATTGCATTGGAATTATGAAAAATAAGAAAACATTTTTTAAAAATAATTGGCTAGATATGCTTTCAACCACTATTATGGTTATTTTTAAATTGTTAACAGTGTTTGTAATTTCAGTATATAAGAAATAGAGATATTTATATAATATATTTTATTTTGAATATCATTACTAGAAATAGCATTTTTATTTATTTATTGGCCTACCGAAATTTAAGAAGCATTCAATTAGAATATTACACATAGTTTTATTTCATTTATGCATTCACTAAGATAATTTACAATTGTCATTGGATATGTCAATAGTACAACATTTATATTATAAGAATAGCAAATTGTGAAGCTGATTTGAAATATCTTATAAACATCCTTCTATAAATTCCTACTCCCTATAAAAATATGCTTACTTATAGAATTTCATAAATTACTTTTGAACAATTTGAAGGAAGTGGTAGGTAAAGTCCTCTATAGACAAGTATGGACATGCTTTGAGGCAGAATTTGCCAAAAACCAAGCTTCTTGATTGGCTTGCCAGCACTAGCCACCATTCTCGGCCTGATGTTGTTGTGTTGTGCCTGATGCTTATATGGAGAACATTTTTAAAAATTTATTTTAATTGATTATAGCATGACATATACCTAAAGCCCTGTATTAATAACAGGGCTGTAAGTATACCAATATATCATATGAAATCACATATGACTGGGATAAATAATGCTATTATCACCCTGTGGTCATATTTAAAAATGTTGAAAAATGATGCACTAACAGTGTGATTGACTGAATATAGGGTTGATTATTTTTAATAAAGTTTAATGTTGGCCCACTACATATGCTATGATCTGAGTGTAAAAATAAATCAAAGTGCCATGAACACTAATAAAATAAAAATGTGGCATTTAGGGTTCCTGTATAGATGTTCCTAACAAACCTCAACTGTACAGGAAACTAAAATTTTTATTAAATTTTTTAAAAATTGTAAATATTTAAAAAAAAAAATTTCATATGGAACAAACACAGTGAAGCTCATGTGAATTGAATCTGTTGTCTTAACACTCTTCATGCTTCACTTGGTTGAAGCATGAAGAGTGTTAAGGTGACAGATTCAATTTAAAAATTTTATGTTCAGTAGTTTTAATTTTTTAAAGAAATAAGGGTAGTTCATTTTATAATATTTAATTATAATTTAATTAATAAAGCTGTACACATTTAAAAGATGATTCACTTTACATTCACCATTGTATTTTAAAGCAGGATTGTATATTTTGTTATGGTCAAAAGTTTCTTGTTCCTAGTGTTTCAGAAACTGATTTAGACCCAATAGAAAAGTAAGGCTCTGCCCTTTTCTTCTAAAAGCTTGTCAATGATTTGACACGTAAACTGCATGCAAAATAACTTGTGTGATGTAATAAAACATTTGTCAACATGGCTATGTTGTATTTAGCAGGGACCATCACTAAGTGTATTATAGTTATAAAATTACTGTATTACTGTATCCTCTGTACTTATTCTTGAATACTTTTACCATAGCTTTCCAAAATGAGATGAATGTACATAACTCAAATTTATGAGGGTATTTTGAATTTTTTTTGCATAAAAATGGTTTGTTACAGTCATGTAGTTCATTTGCAATGGCACTATTGCAGAAAAGTGATTTCAAAAATGCAACATGCAATTGTAGGATAACTAAATGCACCTTCACAGTTGGGAGAAAAGAAATGGGAAATGCAGGTCTATGGATCTATGCATAATTCAAATTTTCAGGCATATCATTTAATTTATTTATCCCTTGTTTTCACACACCAACTAAAAATATGGATTTCTGGTTGTCATAACAGCTTTCAATGAACCAATTTAGAGCAGAGAAATATTAAATTATCTAAAGTTATTGTTCTAAATTGAATTTGGTAGGAGGCTCTCTAATTCTTATAATTCATTCTTAACTGACAGGTTAACTGTAGGCCTTATACAGCTTATGTCAACACTGGAATAATAAATGCACTACAACAAATAATTTAAATAATGAATAGCAAAATAAAATGGGAAATTCTTAATTTAAGTTTCACGTGTTAAAAGGATGTGATTAATGTGGCCCATGTTTGATGTTTTAACCAATGACAGCCTTTTTCCTCTGTCAGCAAGTGAGCTGCCATTGTTTGCTGAGTTTGAATGCCATACTACATGAAAGTATCTTAACTATAACTGACAAAGTTTCAAAAGTGTGCATTTTCTGTCTGACCTAGGTCTTCTAATGCAAAAAGAAGAACATGAGCAGATGCCAAAGATATCATTCAACAGTACATTATACATGTTTTAGGAATTAACTGCATGACAATTGAATAAAATGACAGAAACATAACATGTAGTCTTATGGAAGTTAGAGACAATTAAGCCACATATGGAACATGTCTATATATGTCTATAGAGGGCTTTAATGAAAGGTAGTTTAAATGAATCTTGCACATTGTTGTATAAGATGATAAGCTTCCTTCATATATGCTAATATGAGGGTTACAATAGATAACTTTTTTTTGTTACAGGTAATGAAGTGTTTGAGAGTTTGTGTGAAACTATCTAAATTCTTTTTCATATATATACATATATATAATTTGTAAATATACAAAGATGTCAAAAGCAAAATAGATTTATTTAGTAACAGTCTAAACTACTAACCTTCTTAACCATAAGCCTGATAACTCTTTTCTGCAACTTAAAAATTGTTGCACTCTTTGTTGTGTTAATTCGGAAGATGATACCATAGACACCAAGCAGCAAAAATAGAATAAATAGAGAATACACATAAAATTTATATTTAAAATATTTGTTTTTATTCTTATGGCAAAACAACTTCTACTCAGCTTCAGTGCAAAAGATTTCATTTGCAGAATTGAGAATCAGAGTTTTATTACAATCATCCAATCTTAGTTTTAAATTTTCTATCAGCCCAAATTTCTTTTTGTTAATAGCTATATTTCACATATTTTTTGCCATTATCAACATTATGTAAAATTGCTATAATATACAAAATTCATGCAAAATTGTTTGTTTTAATTACTTTATATTTGATAATGAAAATCAAATTTATTCACTTTTAAAATTTTGTACCAAAATTTCATAGTATCTCTAATGGTTTATTTCTTTAGGGAATTTTATTTTTTGTTGTTCATAATGCTTTGTACTATTTTAACGGGAGTTTACTGGTAAGTAATATATTATTATTCTGTAAAATATTTTACTTATCATTTCCTCCATTCAATTCATGTAAAACTTTTCATAATTTATTGTAGTTCATTCATTAAAGACTTCTATATTTACATAAACCATGATAAGACTGCAGATTTTCCTGTTTGTTTTGACTGGTATCCTTCAAATGATTTTTCACATTTTTCTCTTTGTTTTGATATCTGCTTCCTCTTATAAAGAAACTAATTTATAACCACACAATACATAGTTATGGTTTATTCATTTAGTATGTATGGTTAGCCTCAATGAAAGGCATTCATATAATCTCAACAATTTAATTATTAAATTATTAATTTAACAATAAAAGATAGTTCCATGTTCATTACTTTTAATTTTTGACTAATGTGTGAACTATTTCAAAAATCACCTTCATTTTCTTTATACTTTTTTTTCTGCTTGCACGTCTCTGCATTCCAGCTTTGTTCTTCAACAGATCCAAATATCAGGTAAAGAAAGTATGTAGTAATTCCAATTCCTATAGCAATGTAGAACACAATATGCCATTGTGTAAGTGTTTGCTGGAATATAAATTTTATATATATATATATATATATTAATGAAACATAAAAATAAAGAAACACTATTAACAATGTAACAAATTAACACTAATAATAAAAGTAGATAAAGATAAAACACAGAGAAAGAGTCACACTTGAAATTGCTATATTTCGAACTACTGCGAGTTCTTCAATGGCAGTAGTTCGAAATATAGCAATTTCAAGTGTGACTCTTTCTCTGTGTTTTATCTTTATCTACTTTTATTATTAGTGTTAATTTATATATATATATATATATATATATATATATATTCATTTATTTATTTAATATTTCAAAGAGATAATGAACAAACTAAACAGGATAAATCAGGTACAGATGCCGTAATTGTGACAGTTCATTCTTATAGATAGATTATAGTGCTATAGATAGATAGCACTATAATTTATCCTAAACTTAGGCATTCATTTTTTACATTAAACTTCACTTAGTTGCTTGTATATTCAAATATAATTTGTTTATCAAGGCCCTTTATCAAGAAAGAAGTTTTGCTTCTTTGTTTAGAAGAAGTGCATCTATTTAGTGGTATGTATAGCATTAATCATCTCAAAATTTATATAAACAATAATGTTTAGAGCCATTAATATTGAATTAACAGTAGTTTATGTTTTCTAACTGTTGTAATATGTTATTATGCATATATAAAATGTCTATGCATTGGAATCCATCATGCTGAGTATGTATTGTAAAATTAAGGAGCTGTGGCATCTGTCCTTGAAATATGAGACAGAAGCTACATTTAATGCAGGAAAAGATGCCACATTATTTTATAAGAACAACATTTTTCTCTTTTGAAAGTCATCCACCAATTTACCTCTAATGGTAACTGAAAAATATTGTTTTCTCCTTCAAAAATCCTTCATAGTCCGTTTAGACACAAAATGTGTAATATGCCATTCAAAAAATTATCACCTAATTCTGATCTCTCAGGAAAATATGGATTTACAAAAAGAAAAAGGTAAGAACAAATCTAAGATATACAATAAAATAAAAACATGTAGATAATAGGACTAGATATGTAAAATAAGACTGAACTAGAAAAAAATGAAGTCTATCTGAAAAGGGGAGGGGAAGAAAAATCATCAGATTGTGAAAATTATATTACATATTGGGAAAACTATTACCTAACTAACAATATGTCAAAAATTGACCGGATTTATTGTATGAAGTATATCAAATGATTACATGAAACATATGTAGTTGTAATTATTATGCTAAAAATGAAAAGGGAAGCTAAATTCAGAAAATAAAAATTAGTGTGCAAGTTATACATTTTACATACAAGTTATTCATTCAATGTTCATATTTATGGATTTTATAAGGCTATTGAGCATTTTTGAAATATTATGTTTAGTTAAAGAATGTGGTTAAAATGCATAAGAAAGATAGTTTTAAATACATTTTATAAAAGGCAGTATTTCATTCAAGCACACAGCATCATTTCTTATTTTCTCAAAACAGGCACCTAGCAATGTACATTTTACTTTTATATTTTTTGTGCACTATAGGTTAAAATAGGACTTTTTTGATGAAAACTGTTATAGAAATGTTCTAGTGATAATGCCTAAATCTGGCAACTAAGGCATAATTTTTGCAAATGTGCAGCATCTCACCCAGATTTATTCCCTCTCTCTCACTCTCTCTCTCTCTGTACATGTACACACACACAAATATGTATGTAATATAAAAGAAAAATAAAAATAAAGTAACACTATTAACAATGTAACAAATTAACAGTAACTATAATAGACTTTAGTCACTTGTCTTCTTGCCATAGAAGGACTCCAGGAGTCCGAAATATAGTGATCTCAAGTGTGACTTTTTCTTAGTGTTTTATCCTTTTCTACTATTATAATTACTGTTAATTTATATATATATATATATATATATATATATATATATTCCTTCTTTCAATATACTCTAGAGTATAATTTACTAAGTTTATAAGTACAATAAATGTATCGGCAACTATAATAATAAAAAATAAAAAATTGGTAAAACAAGATTTTAAAATACTAAATAAATCAAATTAAATTAATCCTATAATAATGTATTCAACTTGTTTACACGAAACTTCATTTACTCACATAAAACTAAGACATATTTTGGGAGTAATAACTCCCATCTTCAGTTGTTGACTGACTACTTTCACACAAAATGGTGGCTGGATACCCAGATGCTTCTGTGGCGGTGTCCACAGTATCTTTCTTTGGTGTTCTTCAGTGTGGAAACTTCTCTTATCATTTTTTGTCTTTTAAATTTATTGATAATTTTTATTACTGTAATACAAATTACAAAGATACAAATTCAAAAGTTTCACATGCCATCCAATTTACCACAATAAATTTAAGAAACTTTTCAAAGAACATGGAATAATGATAGCCCCAAAGAACAAATATGAAGGATTTATTAGGTTGTATGGTAAAAGACATCATACCAACAGAACAGAAATCAGGAATTTATGAAATCAAATGTGCAGATTATGGTCAGAGATTCATTAAAAAAAGTAGAGAAATTTGGAAATTCAGAGAAAGGAACACTGTAGGGATATTCAGTTAAGCAGTTTGATAAATCAGCGGTAGTAGCTCACTTTTGGACCAAAAATCATGAAATTAAACCAGAGATTAATCTGCTGAAATAGCTTCACAACCCAATGGAACTATCTACTTTGGAAAATATTTTCATCATAAAAAATAAAGAAAATTTAATGAACTTTGATTTTCCTCCTATGGATGAACTCAGCAAGTTTCTACTGGATACTACCACAGAAGCATCTGGTACCCAGGCCCATTTTGTGTAACAGTAGTCAGTCAACAACTGAAGATGGGAGTGATTACTCCCGAAACATGTCTTAGTTTTAAATAAGTGGAGTTTAGTGTAAATAGTTGAATACATAATTGTAGAATATATTACCACTCCATTGACAGCTTGATAAGTACAATTTAGTACAATTTTAATCGCATTAATTTAACTAAGTAAAATAACTAGAGCATGTTATTTTACATACCCCATCAGTCGTTAGCCATCCAGCAATTAGTGGAGAAAATATCCCACTAAGGTTTGAAGCTGTAGTGCTTATACCAGACACTGTTCCAGCATAATTGTTTGTTAAATCTAGATGGTTCATTAAACTTCCTCCAGCATAAGCTCCTCCAAGAAAAGCAGTCAACATCAGGCATGAAATGATAGTTACTGAGTCACACCCAGACAACGTAACTACCAGTAGACATACAGCTATACCAACAGCACCTATTCATACATTCAACTTTTAAAAACACATACTGTTTTAAAGTAGGAAACTATGTACATGTGCATGCCTGTATGCAAGTGTGTATGTATTTATTTTCTGATTTATTTATCTTTTAGAATTTTGTTGCATGATACACAATTTAACATCCATTGCCACAAATGCCTATAATTAAGTAGGATATTAAGAATTGTTTGTATGTAGTAACTTTC
Source organism: Metallyticus violacea (assembly GCA_030762175.1). NCBI lineage: Eukaryota > Metazoa > Arthropoda > Insecta > Mantodea > Metallyticidae > Metallyticus > Metallyticus violacea. The sequence continues at coordinate 48,662,641 of CM060835.1, read as the reverse complement.
TCAGCCAAAAATCTGCCACAGGTGGCCGAGGTAGTTAAAGTGCAGACTCGTGAGATGGAGATTTGGGGTTTGAATCCCACCAGGACCGTTCTCCCTGACTAAGATTTTTTCCACGTTTTCCTCAGTCCTTATAAATGGCAAATGCCAGGAAGGTACCCTAAACTTAGGCCTGGAACAATTCCTTGCTTAAAAATAAATCCTTTCCCAATATATTTTATCTTATGTATCATCAGTGTCCATCACCTCTGTAGCAAAAATGGGCATTGAACACCATTCACTCATTCAGCCAAAAATTATGACACTATGCAAAAGATATGACGCAATGGATGCTACCTTTTTAAAAGCCTTGGTCTTAGTATTATGTAGAAGACAACTTATAGACAATATTAAAATTGAACCTTTGCAGTGGTAAACATCAGTCATTGTTATCACATCCCTGTCCTATATTGCTAGCTTCATTGCGGGTTGCAAAGCTTTTAACTGGAATGGGAATAATACTTATGGATTTATTTGCATTATTTTCCATTATTTTGAAGATGTTTGCAACATCAGTATACTTTGTTCAAAGAAAAATGAGCATGAAAGAAAAAAAAAAAGAAAGAAAAGAAAAATATCTTACTCTTTCATACTAATTATTAGTATTGTATACATAAGTTTAAAGTTCCACTGCAATTAAAAAAAACATTACTTCATTATATTCATACAACTTAGAATAAAAATACAATGATAACAAATAAATCACTTGGATTTTAAAATTCTTTCTGAATATCAATCTTATAACTTCTTATACACAGAAAAAGTAATATATAAACAGAGTACCTAACAGCTAAAAGAAACCCCCCCCCCCCCCCGTAAGATCATAAGATTAACCTTTGGAATGGTAATATGTCCTATTAGAATTTATGAAATATTTTACACTAACTCCACTTATTTATAAACATTAGGACATGTTTTGGGGCAATTGTTTGTCAACAACTGATAATATGAATTGCCCCCAAAACATGGTCCTAATGTTGTATAAGTAGAATTAGTATAAACATATTTAATAAATTCTAATAGGATTGATTATGTTATTTTTCACTTTTTCCAAGTAACTCATGAATATGATCTGTTGTGATTTTAATATTATGACCAATTTTTATCACCAGTATTGAAGTTTAAGATATGTTGCATTAGGGGGAAAGAAAATTAATGATGATAATGTATGCCTTAAAATATATTATGGTACAACAAAGACAACAAAATAATGCTTTGCTTAGTCGTACAAATATGAAGTGCAAGAGACTGTTAAAGGTGAAATCAAAAATTCTCAATTTAACAACTCTATTTTCAGACTAAATATGTTTTGTTTATTTCTCTTTGCCTCCTGTCTTTCTTTATTTTTTCATTCATCCTTCCTTTTTATTTCTTTCAGTCTCTCTCTACAAAGTTCTCTAAGCAACAAGAGGCACTTTTGCATAAACTGATCATTCTGAAATTTATGTGATTCATTGGAGAAAATTTCCTCTTTAACATATGCTGATCATACAACCTGGTTGGATTGGGACAATTCTAGTTTGAAGTTTCTGTCTCCATGTTCAGCTGGTTTATAAATTGTCCCAGATAAATAATATTACATATTATGACTATTGCTATTGTGCATTATCATTTGCATAAAGAATTAATGAGGCAGTTGGATTTAAAGCTACAGATTTGTATAAGATTTTATGAATGGAGATTGCTAAGAAGTTTCTATAGGAAAACAGGTGTCAAATAGAAGGAAACTAGACTATTGAAGCAAAATGGGTTGGATTATTCTTCCATATCAAGAGTCAACAGAAAAATTTGTCTAACCTTCCTTTTGTCAGTGGAGTATAATATAGGGTCATCCAATCATCTGATGACCATTTGGTGAAGGGGGGACTACCTCATTCGATAAGATATAATGCAAGGCCAGGGGAAGGGGAAGGTGAGTGACGTCTGTCAAACTGCTACATTGGCCTTGAATTTCATGCCACTGAATCAGTATAATTTGAACATTGAAACAACAAGATATTAATACATTTTCTCAAAGAGAACTAAGAAAAGTACTGCATAATTTTATATACAGATAAATATGAAAAATAAAGCATGCAGATAAAGCCTCTCCTCATGTGACAGGGGTGAGTACATACATTTTTCAGTACATTAGAATGTATTAGACTGTCACTCTAGTATATATTTGAAAAGTTTGGGATTTTCACAATGAAATATAGTATCATAAATAATTTGTTATATGTTACTCCAGTGTTTCTACCACTGACCCTTGTGTTGCCTAGCCTGCCTACCCACCCTAACTCTGGTGTAGCCCAGTTGGCCATGAGTGATGACTTATTGGCCAAGCAGTCCCTGGTGCTATGTTGGTCACCAGGCAATTGAATGGCCCAATATTATGAGCATTAATCTTATTTTGATTTAAAGTAAAACACTAAAAATCATGTCGTCACATTAAAACTCTCTTTAAGTTTCACAAACACACATTGATGAATATATTACAGATATCGAATTAACCATTGAGAAATTAAACACCATAGATAAAAATTATATTAGGAAAATATCGTCAGGAATATTACAGGAAATTAAAAATCATAGCCAAATCCCCAAATCATACCAAAAAACCATAAAATCATTAAATAAAAAGGAAGTCATATATACAAAAGCAGATAAGGGAAACCAAATTGTAATCCTAGACAAAGAAGATTACCAACATAGAATGCTAGAGTTACTAAACAATAAGGAGTTCATTGAAGTGGAAAAAAATCCCCTACACAAATGCAAGAAATCAATAGAAAAGTGTGTTTGTGAAACTTAAAGAGAGTTTTAATGTGACGACATGATTTTTAGTGTTTTACTTTAAATCAAAATAAGATTAACAAAAGTTTCACTGTGTGGATTCCGACATTCCGTAAACATATTATGAGCATTGTTTAAAATAATTGTTCCCTGAAAGACTTGTACTTAAATATACATTAATTTTGATGCCAATTAAAACATGTAAACATAACAGTAAATATTCTGAATTGAATGTTTCTGAATATTGACACAAATTTTGCTTATAGGGTTTTTTAATTAGGACATATTTCCAGAACCATCATTTGCATCTTCAGCTGTAACATACAACATCCATGCAAGGTGAACAAGATGTAAATTCGGTCATTCCAATACATAACAGATTTGAGGTATTGCAGGGTGAGGTAAATGAAAACACATTTAATTACAAAAATTCCGGTGCCTCAGGAAGACACAAAATGTGATGGTGATTGGGGATTCCATGCTCAAGTTCTCCGGAAATCTGTGCCGAGAGAGAGGTTATGATGTGCACTGCATGCCGGGAATAAAATTAAAGGAGCTTAAACACAGGTTAGAGAAAATAAACGTTAAGCAATGTAAGCCAAAAGTGGTGGTGATCCACGCAGGAACAAATTATATAAATTGAGGAATAATGGATGAAGAAATTATGGTGGACACAATGGATCTGGCAGACACTATTACAAAGGCAGTACTGGATGTGAAAATTGTTATAAATGGTGTGCTAAGAAGGTATGACGTGAGTGAGAGAAAGATTGCAAGAATAAACAGTGAATTAAACTGGCTCTGTAATGTGAGTAAGTGGGTAATGATGGATGGAAACTTTTGGCTGCACAATAATGATTTTGGAAGGGATGGTGTGCACCTCAACCACAGAGGATCACACAAATTTGGCAGATTGCTGTGTGAAGTTATTCAATCACAGTTAAAGGGAAACTAGCTACAGTCAAGGTGGATGGAGAAGACAATGAACAACAAAATATAGAATCAAAGGTATGTAATAGTGGAAAGGAAACAAGAGTTAACAAATTATGCATACTACATAAAAACGTACAGAGTATAACAAATAAAATAAACCAACTAGATGTATTATTAAATGTAGATTTGTTACATGTAGATTTTCTATGCATAATTGAACACTGGTTAAAATTAGAGCAGTTAATAGTTACTAACCTCAAACAGTTTAGGCTAGTAGATTCCTTTTGTAGGAAAGCCTATAAATATGGGGGGTCTTGTATATATGTTAGATCAGATACAAACACTAGAAAAATAGACCTGTTTAAGGATCTCAAGGAAGATAGGAACTTTGAGCTATCATTGATAGAGATTAGTGATCAGAATGTAGTTATCATGTGCATTTATAGGGCACCAAATACTAAACTTGATAAATTTTTTAACTAAATTAGATGTAGTTCTATCCCTCCTAACTAGAAAATATAAGAATATTATAATTTGTGGAGATTGGAACGTAGATATTTTGGAGGAGGATAATAAGGTAAACAAAACAAAAGATTTGCTCTCTGTATACAATTTAGTTAATACGGTAATGGTACCAACAAGAATAACAGATACAAAAAAATCATTATTGGATGTAATGATCACCAACAAATCTAAAGTTCAAAAACAATCATTAGTTAAGGATATGGCCCTGTCTGATCATTGTGGACAAATATTAGAAGTCGATGTCTTAGTACCTAAACAAACAGGGAAAACAGGAACATGTATGAAAAGGACATTCAATCCAGAAAGCATAAATTTATTTAACTTCTTATTAAAACAGGAAACATGGGAGATGATCCTTCAGGAAAGCAATATAAATGTAAAATTTAACACCTTCTTAAACATATTTCTCTACTGGTTTAATATTGCCTTCCCAGGAAAACATGTACATATAAATAGTCAAACCGAAAATGGGTGGATAACAAAAGGAATAAAAATCTCAAATAATAAGCTGAAGCTGCTGTGTAGACTAAAGAAATAGGGTTGTATAAATAATGTTTTTAAGGGTTATGTACAAAAATATAAAAGTATCTATCGCAAAGTAATTCTGGAAGCAAAAAGACAAGAAAATGAAAGAATCATATTAAATGCAAATAATAAAACAAAGACACTGTGGAAAATAATAAACCAGGAAACTGGGATGAATAACTCTAAACAGTGTGTAACAGAACTAATTAATGATAGTAACAAAATTAGAAGTCCTCAGCATATAGCAGTTAATACATATTTCTCAGAAATAGCAGACAAACTTCTTAGTTCAAATCACTCCCAACATTTTCACTGTAAAACCATAACAGAGATAAAAAATAGTAATAATTCTATTTTTATAAATCCAATTACAGAAAGTGAAATACAAAAAGTAGTCGATGAAATGAAAGGAAATATTCATCTGGAATAGATGAAATACCAGACTATGTGATTAAACAATGTATAGAACAGGTGAAGGTCCCTTTGGTTTGCATATATAACTCTTTGCTTGACTCGGGAATCTTCCCTGATAAGCTTAAAATTGCAAAAATTATTCCGATACCCAAGAAAGGAGAAAAAACAAAGAAAGAAAACTATAGACCAATAAGTGTACTGTCAGTGTTTTCAAAAATTTTTTAAAAATTAGTGTACAATAGATTAATAATTTTTTTGGAAAAATGTAACATCATCTCTGATGTTCAATTTGGTTTCAGAAAAAACAGGTCTATAGAAACAGCCATAGCTAAATTACTGAATCAAATTCAGCATGCAGTGGACAAAAATATACTGACAATAGGAATTTTTTTAGACCTTACTAAAGCATATGATGTATTAGATCACAAAATCCTAATGTCTAAGTTGTACAAATATGGAATTAGAGGAAACATGAATAGGTGGATTGAATCCTATCTCACCAATAGGAAGCAAGTAGTGGATCTACAATATGAAAAAACTGAGAATAAGTAATTATCGATCAAATACAAAAGAAATTATGAGAGGTGTTCCTCAAGGTTCAGTACTAGGGCCTCTGTTGTTTTTAGTGTATATAAATGACTTGCCCAATAATATTCAAAAGGCTGATATGGTTCTTTTTACTGATGATACAAACACTCTTATAAAAGGAGATAATGATACTGCATTACAAAATAAAATAGACACGATCATGAATAGCCTCATTAGCTGGTTTAAAATAAATGAACTAATCATAAACAATGAAAAAACTATTGCAATGACATTTCATAAATGGCAATGTAAAAACAGTATTAAACCTCAAATTATATATGATGGAAACATTATTGAGTACAAGGGGGAAACAAAATTCTTAGGTATACATGTAATTGAAAACTTTAAATGGGATACTCACACTCATCATTTAGCGACTAAACTTAGTTCTGTTTGTTATATGCTTAAAAGTCTAAAAAGGCCACTGAATTTATTAGGATTGAAAAATGTATATTTTGCTTATTTTCATAGTTGATTAAAATATGGAATAAAATTTTGGGGAGAAAAATGTGAGAGAGTATTTAAAATCCAGAAGAGAGCAATAAGAATTATAAGTGGAGTAGATAGTATGACATCCTGTAGACCCTATTTTAGGAAACATAATATACTACCATTAGCCTGCCTCTTTATAATAGAGGTCGTAACCATATTAAGAGACATCAAGGAGTATTATGTACAAATATAGATATTCATTCTCGCAATACAAGAAGGAAAAATGACCTTCATGTTCAGATATGCAGGATAAATATTTTAAAAAATAATCTCACAAATGTAGGCATTAAAATGTATAACAAACTACCAATAAATATTAAAAAAATAACCAATATAAAACAATTTAATAAAGAAGTCAAAGCCTTTCTACTACAACATACCTTTTATTCAGTAAGTGAATATATGAACTTTAAATAAGGCATATTGTAAATCTAGTGTAATTACTAAACTTGTATATTGTTTATATTATACTCTGGACGAAGCCCATCTCACATAAATGATCCAAATGGGGAATAAAGTATTATTATTATTATTATTATTATTATTATTATTATTATTATTATTATTATTATTATTATTTATATATATATTATTATTATTATTATTATTATTTATATATTATTATTATTATTATTATTATTATTATTATTATTATTACGTAAAGAAATATCTGTACTGCATAAATTCAAACTATGAAAATACAAGAGCATTGCCTTTTTCATCAAAGTGAGTGTCAGAAAGCTGTTAGATATCAGTGATTTTATACTGTATATAAACAGGGCTTATCAACTAACTAATATTATTTGTAAATAATATGTATCTCATATTAGACATCTCTTAATACGTGATTATATGTTAATAAGAAACTATAGATTTTGTGTTGCATAAATTTAAGTTTGCTAATAAAGCTGCCACTTAATCATTGATTTATAGTTAAGAGAGTTTTATAAAAATTAGATGCAAATATCTTTGAAAATTTCAAACTCATTCTGTTAAGATCTGTAAATAGAATTTATATCCCATGTTAAATATCTGTTTATTTTAATTATAAATTAATATTATATTAAGCAACTGTAGCTCTAGGACATGTCCTATATCATGTAAAATGAACAAAAGGATGCATAAATAAATAAATATAAATACCAATGTTGAGTTTTTCTGCATTTCTAATGATTTTTAAATCTAAAAATGGCACTTTCTCAATTTCTATGAAGTTATGGTTTCTCTTATATATTGAAGAGTTTTAATTATTAATAGACTTATTATATCAGTTATTTTCTTGTATAGGAGCATTGGGTTTGAGAAAATCAAAACTTAATCAACTTTAAGTAAAAATTGTACTTACGAAGCTGTAGACAATGGAGTGGTAATATATGTTACATTAATGCTTTCAGTTGTTAACACTAACTCCACTTACTTATTTAAAACTTTGGACTAGTTTCGGGAGAGGTTCCTCCCATCATCGGCTGCTGTTGACTGAGTGCCGTTGTTCGAAACGGGGGATGGACGCCCGTTCGCTCCTGTGGTGGTATCTCGTGGCTCTAATAGAAACTTGCTGAGTTCATCCAGCGGCGGAAAATCAAAATTCATTAAGTTGTTCTTATTTTTTAAAATGAAAATTCTCTCCCATGTGGATAGTTCTATTGGTTTGCGAAGTTGTTTCAATAATTTAATTTCTGGTTTTATTTCATGATTTTTGTTCCAAAAATGAGCTGCTATTGCTGATTTGTCTATCTGTTTCAATCTAATGTTCCTAAAATGTTCTTTTCTTCGAATTTCTAAATTTCTTTTTGTTTTCCCAATGTAGCTCTGTTCACAATCTGCACATTTAATCTCATATATTCCTGATTTTTGTTCTGTGGGAATGGTATCTTTCATTGTGCAGTCTACTAAATTTTTTATATTGTATTTGTTCTTTGGGGCTAACATAATTCCATGCTCTTTGAATATCTTCTTAAATTTGTTGTGGTAAGTTGGGTGGTATGTGAAACTTTTGAATTTATATCTGTCTTGGGTGTTTTTAAGTGTGGAGACTTCCTTAATCGATTTTTGTCTTTTAGCTTTTTTGATGATTTTTGTTATTGAGTCTGTGTTGAAACCATTAGTTATAGCCGTCTTCATTATATGTTGGTGTTCCATTTTGTACTCGGTTTCAGTCAATGGGATGTTGATTAGTCTGTGTGCTAAACTGTGAAACACTGCATATTTATGTGGGGTGGGGTTATAGCTATCATTTTTTATGTAATTTCCTGTGTGTGTTTGTTTCCTGTGAATTCCAAAGTTAAAACTGTTTGCATTTCTTATTATTTTTAAATCAAGGAATGGGAGACAACCATTTTTCTCTTCTTCTATGGTAAACTGTACAGATTTGTGTTGTAAGTTGAGGAGTTTCAATGCATCTGTAGAATGTTTTTTAGGTATTATTGCGAATATGTCGTCCACATATCTATGCCATGTCTTGAAGATCCACGGAAATGCTTTTGTAATGTGTATTTCAAAGAAGCTCATGAAAAGATCCGCCAAAAATGGAGACAAAGGATTTCCCATGGCTAGGCCAGAAACTTGTTGATAATATTTTCTATTGAAACTAAAGAAGTTTTGTTGGATGCATATATCTGTTAATTTCATCAAATCATCCACTTCTTCTGATATTAAGTTTATTGATGTTAACCATTTTTTTAAATTTTGCATCAAGTTTACTATTGGAATACTCGGAAATAAGGCTTTCACGTCGAATGACACCATTATATCCTCAGTTTTTATTTTGCTATGTTTAAGTTTTTCAACTAGCTCAAATGAATTTTTAATACTTAAGCTTTGGAATTTTTTAAAAGAATTGAAAATATTGATTAGTTTTTTTGCTAGTTGGTATGTGGGTGAGTTTATGTTATTAATTATTGGTCTCATGCTGTTATCATTTTTGTGTATTTTTGGGAGTGCATAAAGTCTGGGTATTACCGGGTTGCTCTGTGTGATTTTCATTTTTTCTGTAGTGGATAGTGTATTCACTTCGTTTAATGTTTTACTCAGGTTTTTTGTGCATCGGTTGAGTGGATTCTTTTCTATTGGTTTATAGGCTTCTCCCATTAACATATTTTCAACTCTATTTTTGTATTCTTCTTGGTCTAAAATGGCAATTTTATTTCCTTTGTCTGCTTTTGTATATATTACTGGCTTTTCTTTTAACTTTTTTAATGTACTTCTGTAGTTTTTGCATTTATTTTCGTTTTTTATGTTTTCCAAAACATTTTTGCATTTCATCTTAACGAATGATTTTTCGCTATCTCTAAGGTGGTGGGTGGCTATGTCGATGTCCGCTATGTATTCCTCTATTTTTTCGGAAAAATCTACGCAAGTTTTGAGGCCTTTGTTTAAGAACTGAATTTCTTTGTTTGAAAATGTGGAGCTGGAGAGATTGATTACATTGTTTATTTTTTGTGTGCGTGGCGTTGGTACAATTTTGGTTTGGTGTTTTCGTAGATTTTGCAGTTTCTTTTTTAGTTTTTGGTTCTTGTGTTTCATGTAGTTCTTTAAATTTTTATGTGAATTTCGCTCTAAGTTGGTCCATAAATGAACGCCTAGTGTTTTTGATAGTTTTAGATGTAAATCATACATTTTTAAGTCATTTTCATTGAGTTTTTTATACTGTAGGCCTTTTTCTATTTCTATTACTGTTTTTTCGGCTGCTTTTTGATGAATGCTATTGTCTATTTTAACAGTTTTTCTTACGAATTTAGGGGTGACTTTATATTTTAAGCATAATTTTAGGAAATGTATGTTAGCCGCAATATTTCTCTTCTTAATTTGTAATTTTAAGTAGGTTTTTATGTCCCGTTTAGTGTTATTTAGGTTCAAATTGTATGTTGCGAGGTTGTTTGTATCCGCCATGTTTCTTATTGACCACGTGTTGGGTAAATTGCTTCTATGACTTGTTTGTCACGTATAATTAAGTAAAAATTGTACTTACGAAGCTGTAGTGTTAACAACTGAAAGCATTAATGTAACATATATTACCACTCCATTGTCTACAGCTTCGTAAGTACAATTTTTACTTAATTATACGTGACAAACAAGTCATAGAAGCAATTTACCCAACACGTGGTCAATAAGAAACATGGCGGATACAAACAACCTCGCAACATACAATTTGAACCTAAATAACACTAAACGGGACATAAAAACCTACTTAAAATTACAAATTAAGAAGAGAAATATTGCGGCTAACATACATTTCCTAAAATTATGCTTAAAATATAAAGTCACCCCTAAATTCGTAAGAAAAACTGTTAAAATAGACAATAGCATTCATCAAAAAGCAGCCGAAAAAACAGTAATAGAAATAGAAAAAGGCCTACAGTATAAAAAACTCAATGAAAATGACTTAAAAATGTATGATTTACATCTAAAACTATCAAAAACACTAGGCGTTCATTTATGGACCAACTTAGAGCGAAATTCACATAAAAATTTAAAGAACTACATGAAACACAAGAACCAAAAACTAAAAAAGAAACTGCAAAATCTACGAAAACACCAAACCAAAATTGTACCAACGCCACGCACACAAAAAATAAACAATGTAATCAATCTCTCCAGCTCCACATTTTCAAACAAAGAAATTCAGTTCTTAAACAAAGGCCTCAAAACTTGCGTAGATTTTTCCGAAAAAATAGAGGAATACATAGCGGACATCGACATAGCCACCCACCACCTTAGAGATAGCGAAAAATCATTCGTTAAGATGAAATGCAAAAATGTTTTGGAAAACATAAAAAACGAAAATAAATGCAAAAACTACAGAAGTACATTAAAAAAGTTAAAAGAAAAGCCAGTAATATATACAAAAGCAGACAAAGGAAATAAAATTGCCATTTTAGACCAAGAAGAATACAAAAATAGAGTTGAAAATATGTTAATGGGAGAAGCCTATAAACCAATAGAAAAGAATCCACTCAACCGATGCACAAAAAACCTGAGTAAAACATTAAACGAAGTGAATACACTATCCACTACAGAAAAAATGAAAATCACACAGAGCAACCCGGTAATACCCAGACTTTATGCACTCCCAAAAATACACAAAAATGATAACAGCATGAGACCAATAATTAATAACATAAACTCACCCACATACCAACTAGCAAAAAAACTAATCAATATTTTCAATTCTTTTAAAAAATTCCAAAGCTTAAGTATTAAAAATTCATTTGAGCTAGTTGAAAAACTTAAACATAGCAAAATAAAAACTGAGGATATAATGGTGTCATTCGACGTGAAAGCCTTATTTCCGAGTATTCCAATAGTAAACTTGATGCAAAATTTAAAAAAATGGTTAACATCAATAAACTTAATATCAGAAGAAGTGGATGATTTGATGAAATTAACAGATATATGCATCCAACAAAACTTCTTTAGTTTCAATAGAAAATATTATCAACAAGTTTCTGGCCTAGCCATGGGAAATCCTTTGTCTCCATTTTTGGCGGATCTTTTCATGAGCTTCTTTGAAATACACATTACAAAAGCATTTCCGTGGATCTTCAAGACATGGCATAGATATGTGGACGACATATTCGCAATAATACCTAAAAAACATTCTACAGATGCATTGAAACTCCTCAACTTACAACACAAATCTGTACAGTTTACCATAGAAGAAGAGAAAAATGGTTGTCTCCCATTCCTTGATTTAAAAATAATAAGAAATGCAAACAGTTTTAACTTTGGAATTCACAGGAAACAAACACACACAGGAAATTACATAAAAAATGATAGCTATAACCCCACCCCACATAAATATGCAGTGTTTCACAGTTTAGCACACAGACTAATCAACATCCCATTGACTGAAACCGAGTACAAAATGGAACACCAACATATAATGAAGACGGCTATAACTAATGGTTTCAACACAGACTCAATAACAAAAATCATCAAAAAAGCTAAAAGACAAAAATCGATTAAGGAAGTCTCCACACTTAAAAACACCCAAGACAGATATAAATTCAAAAGTTTCACATACCACCCAACTTACCACAACAAATTTAAGAAGATATTCAAAGAGCATGGAATTATGTTAGCCCCAAAGAACAAATACAATATAAAAAATTTAGTAGACTGCACAATGAAAGATACCATTCCCACAGAACAAAAATCAGGAATATATGAGATTAAATGTGCAGATTGTGAACAGAGCTACATTGGGAAAACAAAAAGAAATTTAGAAATTCGAAGAAAAGAACATTTTAGGAACATTAGATTGAAACAGATAGACAAATCAGCAATAGCAGCTCATTTTTGGAACAAAAATCATGAAATAAAACCAGAAATTAAATTATTGAAACAACTTCGCAAACCAATAGAACTATCCACATGGGAGAGAATTTTCATTTTAAAAAATAAGAACAACTTAATGAATTTTGATTTTCCGCCGCTGGATGAACTCAGCAAGTTTCTATTAGAGCCACGAGATACCACCACAGGAGCGAACGGGCGTCCATCCCCCGTTTCGAACAACGGCACTCAGTCAACAGCAGCCGATGATGGGAGGAACCTCTCCCGAAACTAGTCCAAAGTTTTAAATAAGTAAGTGGAGTTAGTGTTAACAACTGAAAGCATTAATGTAACATTAATCAACTTTAATGAGAAACTGATTTTCAACATCAAAACATATGGCCATTCTGGTGCAGTCATATATGGCCAAATAATTAAAGTAATTCAAGTTTCTATGATTTCAAAATGAATTGATAGACTACCTTCTAAAAAAACAAACTAATCTTGTTCCCAAGTTTTACCATAATATGAAATTGCTCAATAACACTGGAATGCCCACCAGCAGTCAATTGAACTACTTTTGATTTTTGAACATTCATATTTTCATGTTTTTGGAAGAATTTTTCTATGGTTTTGTGAATTTTAACCCTTTTCAATTATATTTAGCTCACCTTTTTTTTTTTTTATCCAGGTATAACTTTTTAAAATAATAGCAAATTTACCATTGGTTCATGAAGGTGGTCAATTGACTGCTTCCTTATCCACGTTTCTTATGACATTTATTGCATGTTGTAACTGACAATAATCATTACTGCACAACAAATATGTTTCAAACTCATTTTAGTGTAATGTGTGAGTCATTGTTTATCAGCTCTTGTATCCATGTTAAAATTTCACTTAGCTTTTCATTTTCACATAGCTTTCATTAACTACTGTCACCATCACTCATGGTTAATTATGAGGATGAAGGAACATCTAAGGCCACTAAATGCAAAACATGGCAAATAGGGTTATGCAAGAAAAAGAAAACCAAAGACAGTTGTTTGATATGTAAAAAATTTGTATGTGCTTCTTGTACAATCAAAAACTCTGAAAAGGTGTCATACCAATATCTATGAGAATGTTTCAATGTAACAACTTTCTGTTTAGATATAACCCATATTTGTATAACTTAAGCCTTTCTTGTATAAATAATTTGTTACTACAAAGCATAGAAAAAGTCCAATTCGTATAATAAAACATTTCTTATTTTTGAGAAAACATGTGCTTATACTTGAAATAAAAAACAAATACCTATTCCCCCCCTAAAAACCATTTAGACTGAGATGACGTATAGAAGATGAACAAAAGAATGAACAAACAAATGTATGAATGTATCATTGAATTACCAACAAATTAAATGAATAGGCAAAGAAACCTGGGGACATAAAGTGCTAAACATATGTGATATGTGAGCAAATACCATGAACATAAATATATCAAAACAGAAGCTTAATTCAAGCTGGATTCAAAGTTGGTTTGCAGCTCAAAAGCCATATTGTTCCCTTTACATCACTACAGTCATTGATATGTAAGAAATTTTATCAACCTGAGTCAGAAGAACACTTAAATATGTAATACTGAGCAGACACCAAGTATATACAAACTCACTCCTGAAGCTAAATGCAAACTGGATTCAACTCTTGCTTGTAATTTAGAAGCAAAATTGTTCCCTGTATACCACAACAGCAGATTAGAAGGTGATAAGCAAGAAATTCCTTTGTTTTCAGTGAAAAAGTGATTAAAATGCATAAGAAACAATGCTTGAAGCTTGGGCATTCTACTGTTAATTTCAGTGCAAAGTGTCATCATTTAACTAAATAATTCATCATCTATTAAATGCTTATAATAGGAAGGAAGAAGCAAAGTAAGTTAAAGTTAAATGATCAGAAATGTGTTCATTATGAAAAAATAACAATAATAATAACAACTATGTCATCCATGTACATGCTTTTATAAAATGCTCCCTTATTTTTCTGTCTTCAGCAAGTATTATGTATGTGTTGGCTACATACTGTGCTCATCAGAACCTACCAAGAATTATTTTATAGCTGAATATCTTGCAATTTGCATTGAGTTAAGGTGATACTGGTAACCTGTCATAATATCAGGAATGGGTATTTCCAAAATCTGTTCAATTAAAAAAAAAAAAAGTCAGTAAAGTTTAAGTGTCATTAATGTAAATGCAATTATTAACTTTATTTTAAACATTTTCTCTCTTTGAGATGTTTAATAAACAGATTTCAACATTTGCATTTATTAAACAAACTTAAAAAAAAAAAAAAGCACACACACACACCCTGCACGCGCGCTTCAATTAAAGCTGAATGTAGGAATCCACACTGTGAAACTACCATAAAATCAGGTTTAGACTAAAGTAAAACTACTTAAAAGTTATGTCAACACATTAAAACTCTTTTGATGTTCCACTTTTTAAAAACTTGTTTAAAAGTAAACTGGACATGTTACATGAGTCACTCGCTCACATTGTCAACCATTCAATGACTATATTAACAGATCAGAGGAATACTCCACATATTTTGAGATATGATAATTATTTACCCTGAAATATTTATATTATTTGATATTGACATGTGATGAAAAATTTCCTTAATTGCTTCTTAAGTTATTAATTTATAACTAAATAGCCTTGGTGGCAATTTGTTGTACATGGAAATGCTCATGTGTGAAATGCTTTTTTTCTTCTTTCTTTCTTTTTTGTTTTAAAGCATTTAAAATCTTAATGATCTAAAATGACCTGGTATTTACTTTCAGGACAAGAAAAAAGTTTCAGTAAAAGTTCAGGTAATATGTTCCTAACTGGGAATAGATTTTTGGCAAGTCTATAAAGTTTATGAAGATTCTGGTTTGATAACAGTAAACATTTTCATATTTTTTAATATTTTGAAAATGTTTAGTGTTCATATTTTGAAAGTTATTTTGAAAATGTTTACTGTTCATATTTTGAAAGTTATTTTTATAAATTTTTATATATGAATATGTATATAAGGAGAGGTACTTATTCATTCTTCAAATATTTGTTTTCTTGACATAATAATAGCTATATGCATAATCATTTTTATATTTTCCTGTGTATTTTGAATGTACTATTTCTTGTATAAAACTATGTAATCTAATATATTGATGCATAACACAAGCATGTTCAAGGACAGTCCTAAGCTGGTCAGTCACTTTAAATAAAATAGACTTCCACATTATAGAGAAGTTCTAATATTGGTGAAGTTAAAATGAAAAAGAAATTCTTATTTTTTATCTATTTTTTTTTAGCATTAATGAATTTATAGAACAATAAGGAGCTAAAACAAAAATGTAAAGCATCAAGTTTTTTCCTTCTCTTTTAGCCACTATAGAATTTTATCTGCTCCTGCTCATCAGCATAAAGTAAATATATATGAATCAATAACCATTATTATTATTATTATTATTATTATTATTATTATTATTATTATTATCATCATCATCATCATCATCATCATCATCATCATCATCATCATACTGTGCTATTTCAGTAATAGTGCATTCATTTTTTTTAATATAAGCAAATATTGGCTATTAATCATGAATACGATTCATTATAGAATGTTTATTGCTTATTGCTCAGATTTCAAAGCACAACTTATTGAGCCCTTTCTTAACAGGATTTCCTAGCAGAATTGGAGTTTATTCATTAACATTTAGAAAGAATAACTGCTAAATCCTAAATACTTACATATTGTGTTAAATATCCGGTACAACATTAATTTGGGTATGTATTTTTTCTTGAGTATCCAACGTGAGGTATATCCAAAAAGAATCAAACTGAATCCCGCAATCATTGCTGGAAATGCAGATATTATTCCACTCTGTCAAAGATAAATTGGATAAAATCGTGAATGTGTAACATTAACATTTTATTAGCTTGCATTTTTAAATAAAATATTTATATTTATAAACCTATAATCATTGTAGCAACAGATTTTTATGGTGAACTATTTTAAACTCTTTCATTATTTGCTTTGTGTTGCAATATGATACTAGTGTTTAAAAAGCATTTACTTTAGAAGTGTGTATGAAGAATGACAAATTTGCAAATCATATGTTCATTACAGTTGTATATCAAGGAGTACACATTTATAACTCAGTAATTTCAATATTCTGGTTATCTATAAGTATGAATCATACATAATACAGACAAAAGAATTATAGGTACATAAATTGTAACTGAAAATATTTCATAAGCTAGTATTGTGTACATGAACAAAAATGGTAATAATGGTACATTACTTTGTATGTACATTAAATATGAAACTATATTCTGAGAATTGTGATGACACTCATGCTTATCAGTAGGAAAAAAGATGGCAATTATATTAGATGATACAATGGTTCATCCTAAAAGTAAATACATATAACTGATAAAACCATTGATTATTGCTATCCAGAAATCCAGATTTATCAGCAAGAAATTATCCAGATATTGTTTGAATCTATAATAACATGAAACTTGTACTTATGTTGATATTAATTCAGTTTTAATTCAGTATACTATACCTTAATATTGCTTTGATCCATATAAAAATAAATAGTAAGTACGTTATTTCAATAAAACCACCTATACAGGACTATGTGGGCTTTATATTCTGAATTATCTAATATATTTTTTGTAATATAAATACTCTTTCAAAGTACATCTTAGCACAATTATCCCAAATTTCAATACCATAAGACATGTGTAATTAAATAATTCCATTATAAATCATTTTCAGTAACTGCTTCTTACTTATAAGTTTGAACTATTTCAGTATATAAATTGCTTTACTAATTTTATTGCATATATATGCAATGTGATCTGATCAAGACTTCTGTTAATTAAATATATTTCTAAGAATTTATGTCGGTATGAGTTGATATATAGTGTGTTTTATGGGTATCTTAAGATCTACAAATATTTGGTTTGATAAGCATGTATATAATAATTTTGTTTTATCCGTATTGCATTTGAGTGCACTGAAATAGTTCAGTAAGTTGATCATTACCTTACTCAAATTTTGCATTAAAATTTTTTCCCCATATTGCTAATTCTTTGGGACTGTTGATAACTTTCAACAGTTTGGTTTCTTTTGTTACATCATGATTACATATTCAAAAATGATCTGCAACTGCTGATTTATCCACCTGTTTGCATCTTATGTTTCTAAAGCATTCTTTCCCCCTTGTCTCCGTATTTTTATTGGTCTGCCTAATATATATTAGTGATTACAAATCTGTGATTTTTTCTTAGTGTTTTATCCTTTTCTGCTTTTCTAGTTACTGTTATTTTATATATATATATTACAATTCAAATAATTTCTTTGGTACACTCCTACCTTTTTACTGAGTAGGACAACTTCCTTTATTGTTCTGCAGAAGGTTCCCAAAGTTAAATTAATTTTGTGCAGCCAACACAGTATGAAATTTTTTAAAAATTTTCATAAATGCACTGTTTGCCCATGGGTGATATGTGAATTTTTTAAAACTTTGTATCTACTAATGAATGGTTGAATCCATTGTTGAGGGCAGCATTGATGATGTACTAGTATTTCACTGTATATTCCTCAATACTTTGGCCTTGCAGATTTAGTAATTTAAGGCATCCTCTGTTTGTTTTTTGGTACTAAAATATATCATCTACATAGTGAAACCACATTTTAAAGATAAATTGAAATGCCTTAGTAATGTGTGCTACTACTGGACTCATAAATAAATTACCAAAAATGGAGAGAGGGGATTACCCATAGCCAACTTGAGTTTTGTTGGTAAATTTTTTCTTTAAGCTTGAAGTTTTCTTCTTTGCACAATTTTGTAAAATTACACAATTTTGTAATCCTCAATTTCATCTATTGATATATTTGTATCTTAAGCTATTTCTGAGGTTTAAGAAGCAGTCTTGGTTTTGGAATACTGGTGAATAATTTTTTTTTTTTTAATAGTGCTTAACGCCCTTTTTTACTACTGAGGCACCACAGGCAGTGAACACTGATGATACATGAAATGAAATGATAAATTTGGAAAGTATATTTTAGAAAGAAAACGTTCCAGGCCTAAGTTTAGGGTACCTCCCTAGCATTTGCCATTTATGAGCACTGAGGAAAACCTGGAAAAAACCTCAGTCAGGGAGGATGGCCCTGGTGAGATTTGAGCCCGTTCACCAGTCCGTGCCTTAATGACCTCAGCCACCCATGGCAGTAGTAGTGAATAAAGATGCAATATCAAAAGAAATAAAGGCGTCATCTGGCAAAATCCCTGCATTGTTACTTTTTCCACCAATTGTGGGAATTGACGATACTTGTGCTCTCAAATTGTTCCAAATTTTTTTACCAACCATTTAGCAGACCAAAACTAAAAACTAACAAATCCTAAGTTTTATGGCCTTCTCAAAATACACAAACCAGGCAGGAACACGCAACCAATAATTAATAACATCCTCAATACTGTCCTGAACAATGGATTCAACCATTCATTAATAGAAAAGAAGGTCAGACATTTCAAAAGACTTATAGATATTAAAAGCATCCCTACTCTTACCATGATAAGAAGGAGTAAGTTTAAAAAATCCATGTATAATCCATAGTCAAACAGTACATTCATGAAAATGTTAAAAAAAATTGCAATTCTCTTGGCTGCACAAAATAAATTTAACATTGGGAACTTCTAAACAGAATGATAAAGGATGTTATCCCATTCAGCCAAAGGCAGGAGTGTAAGAGATAATTTTTTTGGATCAGAAATATATATAAATATATAGGCAGAACAATAGAAAATTTGGAGATAATGGTGAATCCTCTTTGCTGATTGGTAAATTCACCAGTCTATATGTTAAGCTATTAAAAATTGTGTGCTTATGAGCTATGGGGTTGAACCTAAAATCTAAACGGCAACATTTCCTTTGAATGTTGAAACAGAAGCAAAGGAAATGTTGCCATTTTTAAATATAAAAATTAATAAGAATCATGAAAATTTAGAACTTATAGAAAGGATACTCACACAGATAACTATATAAAATCAAATGGGTTCAACCCCATAGCTCATAAGCACACAATTTTTAACAGCTTAACATATAGACTGGTGAATTTATCAATCAGTAAAGAGGAGTACAAAAAAGAATTTGAGAAGATACAGGAGATCCCTACTATAAATGGATTTAACAGAAATTTAATAAACAAAAAACTTAATAGATTCCTAAAGAAGAAATTAATCAAGAATACCACCACACTATTGATTGAAAAAAAGAGACCGGTTTTTAAAATTTCACCTACCATCCAGCAGTTATGAATAAATTCCAAAATAATTTTAAAGATATTAACATTAAATTGGCACCTGTTAACAGATACACTCTAAAAATGCTTTAGTAGACCACTTTTTTAATAAGATTCCACAGGAGAAAAAGTCAGGCATCTACAAAATAACATGTAAAGAATATGATAAGATATATGTTGGAAGAACTGAAAGGAATATAGGAACATGGTTACAGGAACATCTCAGAAATTTTAAGTACAAACAGGTAGATAGGTCAGCAGTGGCACACCATTTTTGGACAGATAATCACAACATAAAAAAAGAAATTAAGTCACTTAAAGAAGCACACAGATGTGCAGAATTGGACACATGGGAGAAGATTTACATTCATAAACCTAGAGGTCATCTTATGAATTTTGACATTACAGGAGAAAGTAATACAAATTTCCAGTTTATAAAAGAACACCACCAGGGCAGAGCCATAGGTCCGCATAGATGTTAGTTTCTCCTACTGGTCATCAAGTTGGTTGAAGATGGAGAGAATGGCTCTTTGAAACTGGTCCTACCATATTTAAAAGTAAGTGAAGCATAAGAGTATGTTAGACGACAGATTAGATAGAATTTACATGTCCATGTAAGTTGTAGAAAAGTTAAACCTGTATACAATTGTTTATTACCTGCAACTAAAAAATTAAGATAGAAATGTATCCTACAACAATACCAGTTTTTCTAATTTAATTGTAAACATAATGTGTAAACAACACATCCCCATAGAGGAATGCTATTAATTCTATATAAAATATATTCCATTATTTTCTAAATCAAATGCCTCATATGATCCCTTCTTCATATACCCTTAATTCTTTCAATGCTGTTTCTGTTTTGTTTCACATGATGAAGATTTGAAGATAATCAACAATGATCTCATAATTGAATACAGGGTTAAGAAGAATTCTGTGATTACAATAAAACAGCCAATTATGCTAACTTGCAAATGGCTGTACTAATATAACTGAATATTTTAAATGATGCTGAATAGAGCCTAGAAGTTACAGCTGTATAAAAAAAAGAAGAAATTCCTAAAATTTCTAATTATGCACTTGATATAATGAAATATTCTCTAACATTTAAAATAATTTTAGTAGTTTTTTAAGCAGGAAAATGCCTAAAAATGTAAAACCTCTCAAAATATAACATCTCTCTAAATTTAACTTAAAATAACATTTCATCTTCTACATTAACTATACAGTGTGTAATTTGATCAATAAAAATAAGTTAATTGTTCTCATGAGTCCCAAATGAAATAAATGGGTGTTAATTAGTAAAGAAAAAATTATAAAACAGCAACAGTTGGTAGCAAACCACTTCTCACACACTCTGAAAGAAAGAAAATAAAGAATAATCCAGCAAAATATCTTGCAGAAGTTTTTAATTTTGAAGGAATTTCTAAAGAATCTACTATAGTTACAAATTTCTGGAATTTCTTCCAGTTGAGAGCTGACCTCCATAATTTTCAGTTAAATCAATCAATGCTCATTGCACATAAGTATATTATGTCCTTCGGAGTTTCAAATCTATTTAGAACAGTGCATTTGTCTTTCTGTACTACCAACCAAAAATAAGGAATATCTAACCTGTTGTAGATTAAAATGTAATACATTGCTGAGGAAGGTTGGAAGCACTTGCATAAAAGTTATAGTTGTCCAACCAATTCCTACAGCAAAAAAGCAATGTGCCCACACAGCAGTGGAAAGAAATATTGGTATCCAAGGCACTGGTTGATGCCTCTGAAACAAAGTAAACAGTTATAATGTTCAATACACTTTTGATCAAATGAAGTATAAACTAAAATTTTCCAAAATATTTCCTTTGGTCTCTTATGCAATTTTGCCAGAATAATAAGCATAATATTAAGGAAAAATCTCTTCAATCACTAGTGATTTATTTATTCAAACTAGAGGCTTGGGAAAATATTTTTGGTTTTACTACCAAAATTAAATAAAATTCACACTATATGCTGTTTAATAACTTATTTTGTCCATTGCATAACACATTTAGAGTGTTTGGAAAGAAAAATAAAAGAATACACATTTTTTTGTTTTTTAATTTGTTATTGACACCCTTAATTTAATCTTGATTTTAATATCTATTTTCTGAGTATTCTAAGTTGATTATTAGGCTGTCCATAATTTCATTTTTGAGTTGTTTTCTGTTAGTAAAACTAAAATGATTTTTGCATGCTCACAGGTATTTCTTCAAAGGACGAAAAGAATTTGTACAATTGAGGATTATATCTAATAAATTGCATAGATGGCTTGCCAAATAGCAACAGCAGTAAACAAATGTATTGCAGTATTTTTAGATTTTGTGTTAACACATTTTTTATCCTGAAATTTGCAAATCACTTTCATTTTTATTTAGTGCTTATCTTTTTCTATCTCAAATTACATTCATAGTATGGTATGAGAAAACACACTCAGAGCAGCAGTATTCTTTCAACCATATATATTTGTTACAGATGTATTTTACTTTCCATATTTTGAAGCCTCACATTCATAATTGAAGAAATTATCATTTCCGTACCATATGATTTTATGACTTTCACACTTTTTCAAACTAAAGAACTACAACACATGCATAATGAATAATAAATAATTAAACTGTAAATTCAGGAAATGATTTGTTTTTTTGTGTAAACATTATAAATGTTCAAGTTTCACAAGATACATATTAACTACTCCTTCATGGTTAAATCACCAATATTGTCTGCATAAAGAGCAGTTCATCAGTAGTAGCAGATATAGGAGAAAGGTTATAAAGGATCTGAGGCTCTAGCATAAAAATTTCCAGCAACTGTGATAAAGAATAGTTGTAATCTGAATATCCACTGCTGATTAAGGGCAGTAGAAAAATTGCCAAATTAAATCTTATGCCATCCTGCAATGATTAGCCCCTCAAATGTAACTGAATCAAAGCACAAGTCAAATGTAAGAAACTAACTAATGACAAATGTATAAAAATAATAAATGCAAACAATTCTCTATGGCAACACATCACCTTTTTGGGTATAATGCATATCAATAGATCGACTGATATTGAATAGCATATTTAATTATCTGAAAAAGTTAATTATTATTTGAACAGACTTAAGTTATTGAAGTATACTTTAAAATATGTTCAATTTATCAATAGTAATTCACAAATGAGGAATTTCTATAATGTTTATTAAGTTTTTTTTCTTGTTTTGGTGTGAGAAACTCACCAGAAAGTTTGTTCCAGTATTTTTGTTATCTGCTATATAGTGTTAAAAATAGTAACAAAGTTTACATTGGTTATACATAAATAATTAGCCAAAAAAATAGAAAATAAAAGGGAAAAAAATCAGATTCATGGAAAACAATGCCACAGTTAAATTAATGGTAACTCATTTTTGGTTAAAAAAAGTGAACCTTTTACAGAATTGTTAAAAAATGTTAATACAGGAGGAAATTATCGATTTAAAGAACATTTATTTACATATATACAGGAAAAGTTAATGAACATTAAGCTATGGACAGATATACTACTGAAGAGATAATTATAAATGTCAGAGGGAAAAGAATTCAAAGTACTAGCAATATTCTGATTTTATCAATCAGCTTATAGCATAGAATAAAGACTATTGCATTTGATATTAGTTCTGGTAAGTAAATAAATACTCTTACTAATTGCTAGACTACATTTATAAAACAAATTATGCTAATTTATGTTTTTAAAGATTTAAAAAAATATAGGAAAGACTAGCTGAAAACCAAGTTTGTAATTATATCTTTGAATTATCAGGGAGGTTTGCCCTATTTGTGTTATTTACATATAAGCATAAAATATTTCCACAGTCCTGTTATGTATTTCATGCAGTAAATAGTGAAATATACAAACCTTAATGTTCTCCTCTCCACGGTTTTTAATTATATAAATCTTTTCTTCTTTTGAAATGTGTGGATGCTCTTCAGGAGTATCATGGACTAGAAAAAGCCATGGTATAAACCAGATAAGGGCTAGAATTCCAAAGAAGTAAAATACCATTGGCCATTTTCCCTGCCCTGCCAAAATTCCAGATAGGATACTTGCAGCTAAACTTCCAAATAGGGAAGCTGCAAAAAATTGCATATCATTTTAATTAAATAGGTATTTTATTGCTTATGATATATTTATATTATGTAAAGCACTTTAACATTAAGAGATATCGATAGTGTACACACTTGTGAACATTAGGGTGAACAACTTAAAACTGTACACAGCTATGCTGGGCAAAAAAATGGAAATGCAAATAAAGTTGGTACTACTCACTTTTAGAGTTTTAAATGTTTGTTCCTACAAGATATTGGAAGTGATATTTTATGCAGCTATGATTTTGTGATCAGAAGTTAAGTTGAGATATGCTTGAGGCAAAAATAATACAATCAATAGGCATGGCATATTTGCCTTTAATGCATCCAAAATATGCATTATATTCTCACAAACCTTATCTATTTTTTTTGGAAGGGGAATATGTTGCTCTTTAGTGGAATGCTTGCAATAGAAACTTATTAGCAAACATTTCTTGTACATAAATAATTAATTTATACTGGCAGATTTAAGACCTTAGAGCCTTTTCTTCTACTCACCTAGCCATATACAGATATATATGTATGTGTATGTGCATACATACATAATCAGATATATAACAAATTATATAAAAGGAAAACATAATACTCAGAACTACCAAAATAGAACTTTTAAGCAGTCACAATATTAAGTCATAACTTCACAGAAAATAATGCTTCACTGAATAGTGTTCACAACCAGACATATATAAAAACTTCCATATGAATTTAAACTCAAGTCAGGCTAAAATTTAAATATTCCTCTACAGTATGTGGCATATGATATAACCAAAGTTTATTTTATTTGCTTTTAAAGTGTTGTTTACAACATTTTAAAAATGCCTTTACTAGGTGTATGATCAGGTACCTTTTTCATTGTTCTCAAAATCTTTTTCTGCTTTTTAAAAATGTGATAAGTTTTGGTAATGAAGCCCATAGTGAATTGCACAGGAAATTTGAGATTGCACATACCCAAAATACATGCACTGATTTTAAGATAGTGAGGGTAACAGCATTACTAAGTGTTCTGAATGCATAGTAGAAATTGCTAAGTTAGTCAATTAGTTTTTCAACTTTAGCGTTCCAAGAAAGTTTCAGTCAAGCCAGTCCTGAGAAATTTTGTTTCTTTTATTACTTGAGTGCTAATTGGAACTGGTATAATGAAGCAAATAATATAATTAAATTACTGTATGACTAAATCGAACAACACACTCTTATGGCTTCACTTACTTGGTTATAGAATATATTTCTTAGACCATTGTCTGCATCCTCAGCTAATTGTCCACTGCTGATTTCTTTGGAATGCATATTGTACTGTGTGATGAACTTAAAGTTTATATTTTCCCTGGCAAAGTTCAAAACTGTTTCTGTATTTATGCCTATATATATATATATATATATTTTTTTTTTCTTCCAAAAAGTACAACTTATATATATATATATTTTTTTTTTCTTCCAAAAAAGTACAACTTATATATATATATATATATATATATTTTCTTCCAAAAAAAGTACAACTATTGAACAGAGCTAGCAATAGGAGAAAATCTACATACATAAATACAGAAACAGATTGATGAACTTAGACACTGCCAGGGATGAAAATATAAACTTTAAGTTCATACACCTCCTCCAAAGCAGAATAAGCATCCCCAAAGTAATAATGTGAATTATTCATCAATCGACAATCAGGTGAGAATACTGGCGATGGTCTGCAAAACAAATAATGAAATTATTTGTTTCATACTAGAGTTATTAATCAAAATGAACAAAGTGCTATGTATTACTGGTGATTAAGATATACATCAATTGTTTTATTAATATTTAAATGGAGTTTATTATTGCCTAACCAATTTTGTAATGCTATACTAGATTCATTCATAGGACAATTAAAGGTTCCCCCTCTTTTTTGAACAGTGTTTAAAGCCCATTTTAACTACTAAGGCACCACAGGTGGCGCACACTGGTGATACATGAAATGAAATGATAAGCTGGGAAAGCTTATTTTTTTTAAAGGAAGGAAACATTCCAAGCCTAAGTTTAGGGTACCTACCTGGCATTTTCCATTTATGAGGACTGAGGAAAACCTGGAAAAACCTTAGTCAGGAAGGATGGTCCTGGCTGGAATCAAACCCCAGACCTCCTACTGACCAATCTGCACCTTAACGACCTTGGCCACCTGTGGCGGTTTAAAGGATTCTGAATGCCCATAAGCTTTAGCAATAGCAATCCTTTCATATAGAGAGTAGTATAGTAAGTTGCTGAGATAACACAACTACAAAATGTAACATATTATATTGAAGCACAAATTGTGTTCAATTGGCAACAACTAATGACAGAAAGGTATTTAGTAGTGCTATAATTAAAATAGTGCAGTTCTGCTGATTTTAAGTTATTTACACTGTATATAAAAGCACAGAGAATAAAAAGAAGTGACAATTTATGGATTGTTAAAGAATAACCTCTATACTAGAAAATTACCTTATTCTTTTTTTAATAAAATAGTATAAAACCTCTTTGTGCAGTAATATTTACCAACCTGATTGAAGGATTCCTCCTATTGATGATCTCTCTATTATAGGATACCATTTGGATACCATAGTTTGTGATGCAGGAAGAACAATGCCCTAAAATATTCATGCTCTAATCAATTTATAGCTATGCTAATGATAAATGTGTGCACTATTTCAAAATGTTATGTATTATGGTTACTATAATCTAGTTTTAATGTAGCAATGAACTGAAAATAGAAAATCATTTTCTTTTGCTTTGTAAGAATAATGTCATACGGGTATTAGTATTTTGCTATTTTTTATATATATATGAGACATATATTTTCTATCTTTCCAAATCATATATTATGTGTATTTTAGAGCACACTGTTTCTTCCTCTAGCATCTCTTTGGTTTCCCATAGGAAATTATAATCAGAAATGGGGTCATGATTAGCAGAGGCAGCCAGCTCATAGGGACTTTCTCTTGACCTCTTAATTTATTTATTGCAATTTATGTACAATCATCAAACACTGTTACAATTTTTTATAATTAGTATAAGATTCAAAACCTCTAAATTAAAAGCAGCAGCACCTATTATTATTATTATTATTATTATTATTATTATTATTATTATTATTATTATTATTATTATTATTATTATTATTGTTGTTGTTGTTGTTGTTGTTGTTGCTGTTGTTGTGGTGGTGGTGGCTATGGTTGTTGTATACAAAAAAATACAACCGTAGTCACTCTAATAAAGCTTTCCAAGCTGCTGTGTAACCAAGTGACCTGAATAGATTCAACCTTGCAGTCACTCAACTATCAGGCAACTTACATCTACAAAATTAACTGAATCAAAACCCAAGTTAAATTATGCCTTCTGCCAGATTTGGTTCCTCATTTCTTACTTATTTTCTTCAACCATTTTCTTTAACCTTACCTAAATAATTCCCAAATTCCAAGATTTCCCCCTTGTTTTCATATTCACCAACTTGTTTTCCCTTATCTCTATTGGTAAGTTATCCCATTTCTCAATCCATAAGTTTTGTCATTTCTTTAGTTTCACTACATTCCACAATTGCATGCCAGTAACTATCTTGCATTTCACAAATTGGACATTTCTCTATATTTAAACCTCCTCTTATTACTTTCAGATTCACTACCCCATATCTGAACCCATGCAATTCCCTCCCTTGTCCACCTATCACCTTTTCATTCACATAATTCTCTCTAGCCCATATTTCCTTTAACCCCCTTTAAACCCTCAATGACTTTTTACTACTAAATTATTTAATATCTCCTATCTTTTCATATCATCAATTCTTTGTTTAATTTCTCTCCAAAAACCTCTTTCTTTACTTTCTCTATCATGACATACAATACCCAAGCCAATTTTTTCCATAATCTCATTGATTCTACTAATCCAAATATTTTCTCCCCTCGCTTTCTCTTGCATCACTTGACAGTGTTTCAAAATACAATTCTCTTCTAAATTCTTAATCCAAAACCAATATTTCATTATTTTTCCTTTACTCCCTACACTGCTTAATTCAGCTTATGCAACCCGGTTTGGTGAGCTTGTTGGTAGGCTCATAATTTGTTTGCAAAAATTCCTGTGAATCAACTCTACATTTAGCCATCCCTCATCACTACCCCAAATTTCTACCCCAAACATCATTTTAGGCTCTAATACTACCATATATATTTTCTCCCACCACTTTATATGCATTTCTGGTACTTTATACCTACAGGCAGTAATAGCTTTCAAGGTTAGCCTACCTTTTGCTAGAACCTTTATTTTTTGTTCCCTTCACCCTCCATTCTTGTTAAACCTAATACCCAATTAGTCAAATTTATTAACCACCTAAATTTCTGCCCCTTTCCAACATAATTTCTCATTTTTGCGTAACTTGTTTCCATTCTTGAATACCATAATTTTTAATTTATGAATATTTATTTTTAGTCCCCACTTCTTACAGAATTTAGCAATTACTTCAATTGATTTCACTAAACCAGCATTAATAATTGGCCCCACCAAATTGTTCGCACATAATAGTCCCGGAATCTCAACATTTTCATTTGTGGGCATGTGGGTATTAACTTTGCTAACTTCTTCTAAAATATCATTAATAAATAGTTAAACAGTATGGAATTTAAGTTACATCCTTGTCTTAGACCTATTATGTTCATATTATTTGGAGTCACCCTTTCCTGGGCAATCTTAATACAGTACTCATTTTCATAGTATAAATTTTGTAATACTTTTGTAAGCTTTCGCTAACTTCTGTTCCATTCAATTTTGACCATAATGCCTTGCGGTTAATTGTATCAAATGCCTTTTCAAAATCCATAAACAACATATATAATCTCCCTCTTTTACGGCCTAGATATTTCTCTACCATTGTATTAATAATGAAGACATTATCCACTGTTCTCTTATTTTTCCTGAAGCCCTCTTGGAACTCAGATAATTTATTTTCTTGTTCTGCCCAATTTTGAAGCTTTTCTGCCAGAATGCCAGTATATAGCTTACCTAAGACTGATAATACAGTAATTCCTCTATAATTAATTGGTTTATTTATATCACCTTTTCCTTTAAATATAAGTACTACAATTGCTGTTCTCCAACTTCTGGGAACTTTATTCTCTTCATATATTGAATTAAATATATTTTGCCATAACATACCTCTGTCATCATCCTGAACCCCATTTCCTCCAGAATTCCCTGGAACCCCATCAATCCTGCAAGCTTTATTTCTTTTTATTTGTTCCTTTATTTCTTTTATATCAATCTATCTATCCAAATAATCTACACTTAATATTTTCTTTTTCACTATCCACCCCTCCTGCCTGATGGAATATCTTCTCTATTTTTAAAAGGTTTTTAAAGTATAAACACCATTCCTCCGCATTGATATTATTGTCATTTACTCCCCTTTTATATAATCTCTTAACTATCATCCACATTGTTTTATTGTCATTTGTTCCCATTGTCTCCTGTATTTTCATCTAATATTCTGGCATCATTCTTTCCTTTTTGCCTCCATGAGAGATTTATATTCTCTCCTTTCAATCATAAAGTTCTCTCTTTCTGCCTGTTCCCCTGTTTGTCTCCATTTCCTCAACTCCTTTTCAACCCTCCTTTTACTAATTCTACATTCATTATCATACCAACTCCTCTGTATCTTGTTACCCATTTCTCTCACTCTCAATTTAATCCCTTCTGATCTAAAATTACTTCTAACTCTCTTATGAAGCCTAGTGCCCTCTCATTATTCCATTCCATATTTATTAACTTGCACCACTTTCCTAAACTGGTTTTTAAATTTCCCTTATCATCATCATCATCATCATCATCATCATCATCATCATCATCATCATCATCATCATATTTCAACACATATTATTACTGATTATGAAAGTGAAAACTGCTTCTATGATAATGTTTCCAACTAATTAATTCATATCATTGTATGATTCAGTTGAACTACACACTCTTAAAGCTTCACTTACTTTTCATAAATGTATGGAACCGGTTTCGAGAACATTTAGTTCCCATCTTCAGCCAGGCTAAAGTTCAACTGTCGGATCATTCGTTGAGCTGTGGGAATGTATATTCTGCTCTGGTGGCAGTGTGATAAACTTGTAGTTTATGTTTTCATCCCCGACAATGTCGAAGTTCATTATGCTGTCTTTGTATTTGTAGATGTAGATTTTCTCCCAGGTTGCTAATTCCGTAGGTCCTTGTACTGATTTTAATAAATTTGCTTTATTTATTATGTTGTGATTTTGTGTCCAAAAATGATATGCTACTGCTGATTTCTCTCTTTGCTTATACTTTATGTTCCTGAAATGTTCCTTTAACCATGTGCCTATGTTTCTCTTTGTTTTCCCTATGTAGATTTTTTCACATTCTGCACAGTTTATTTTGTAAATACCTGATTTTTCTTCTTGTGGAATACTGTCATTAACATTATCTATTAGCAAATTTTTAACATTAAATCTATTAATCAGTGCCAACCTGATATTAAAATCTTTAAGAATATTCTGAAATTTTTTGTGGCCCATGGATGATATGTGAATTTTTTAAAAATAAGGGGCAGCCCCTTATCTCCATTTCTAGCTAACCTCTTCATGAGTAGATTTGAAACACACATCAACACAGCGTTTCCATTCATATTTAAGGTATGGTACAGATATGTGGTGATATATTTGCCATAGTTAACAAAAAACTCATTGACGATGCCTTAAAACTTCTAAATATTCAAGATAAAAACATATCATTTACATACGAAATAGAAACAGATAACATGCTGCCATTCCTGGATATTAAAATAATGAAATGCCAAGAAAAACTTAAATTTGGAATATACAGAAAGAATACACATGCAGATAATCACATCAAAGCTGACAGTTTTAACCCTACAGCACACAAACATGCAGTAATTAACAGTTTAACACACTGGCTAGTTAACCTACAAATTAGCAAAGAAGAATATTTTAAAGAATACAAACAAATAGAAGAAACAGCAGTTAAAAATGGTTTTAAAAAAGAATTAGTACATAAAAAGGTGCAGAAATTCAAGAGACAAAAACATATCAAAGAAACCACAACACTTTCAGCAACAAAAGATAAACTTATTTTTAAAAAATTCACATATCATCCATGGGCCACAAAAAAATTTTAGAATATTCTTAAAGATTTTAATATCAAGTTGGCACCAATTAATAGATTTAATGTTAAAAATTTGCTGATAGATAATGTTAATGACAGTATTCCACAAGAAGAAAAATCAGGTATTTACAAAATAAACTGTGCAGAATGTGAAAAAATCTACATAGGGAAAACAAAGAGAATCATAGGCACATGGTTAAAGGAACATTTCAGGAACATAAAGTACAAGCAAATGGAGAAATCAGCAGTAGCATATCATTTTTGGACACAAAATCACAACATAATAAATAAAGCAAAATTATTAAAATCAGTACAAGGACCTACGGAATTAGCAACCTGGGAGAAAATCTACATCTACAAATACAAAGACAGCATAATGAACTTCGACATTGTCGGGGATGAAAACATAAACTACAAGTTTATCACACTGCCACCGGAGCAGAATATACATTTCCACAGTTCAACGAATGATCCGACAGTTGAACTTTAGCCTGGCTGAAGATGGGAACTAAATGTTCTCGAAACCAGTTCCATACATTTATGAAAAGTAAGTGAAGCTTTAAGAGTGTGTAGTTCAACTGAATCATGCAATGATATCAATTAATATGATTGGCTTCACTGTGCAAGTTCCAATTTACATTTAAGTAAGGAAAACTAAGTTTCAGTGGTAGCTTGACATTTTTGGAAGGCTCAACATAGTATTAACAGGAATCCCAAACTCTTAAAAATATTACAGGAAAAACAAAATTTACAGTCTGGGAAAACATTTATATCTGGAAGAACAAAAATCACGTTTTCAACTCTGAAATCCCGCCAAGTGACATCTTAATACAGATGTTCATCCAACCACCACCAGATACAAACTAAACCCCCACAAAGAACAAGACCAGCAGTCGGTCTGGAACTGAAGATGGGAGCGATTAGCTCCAGAAACTTAGTTTTCCTTTTTTAAATATTAGTGATGTAAGTGCTACAAATTTGACTCAATCATTTTAAATTCTTTGGTGGCTTAATTTATACTGCTGAATATATTCCAAAATTATATGCTGCTTCTTCTAACAAATCAGTTCTAATTCCAAAGAAAAATTGACATTATCAATAGAAAAATGCGAGTAAAGAAGAGAGATACTAGTGCTTGAAAGTTTAATGAGCCAAGCATTTATAGAACAAAAGTCAAGAATGTCATGGTCTTGGGGATAAAATGAAAGATAGGAGAGCATTAAAGCTGTTTAATAATCACTGTAGGCTTAAATACAACAATATAAGTCAAGAAATATAAAGAGATGCCTTTTAAGAGATTTGGCCTTTGGGTTTTGGAATCTACAAAATTTATTCATAGTATCTTGTGTTACATTGAAATCATCATGTCTTGGCAAAGAGCTATTTTTTTTGAAAAAAAGACTACAAAATTTATCTATTTTATGAGAAAGAGGATATGTTAAGACTTTTTTCAAAAAGCACTTGATAACTGGTTGATCTAGAGAAATTGGTATGTCAAGTTTGCAAAGGCAGAAACCCAACATCTGAAAGAGGCAGAACTATATTAGATTATTTTCTTGATACATAGCAACTATTCCACATTACAGAACCCCATCAAAAAATATTTCCCACAGCATTTAAATGTTAAAAAATTGTATAACTTATATGTAGAGAAATGTGATAACAGTAATAAAGAAACTGTTAACAAACGGCAATATTGTAAAATTCTTAATACAGAATTAAATTTCAGTTTTCACTATCCATACTCTTAACTTGTAATAAATATGATTTCTTTTCATGTTGTAACATTTTCACAAAATGAACGTGAGTTTAAGTTACAAAAACAATAAAAACTTCATTATAATTTTGCAAAAAATGCTGTCCAATCAAAGAATTGCCAGAGAAACTGAAAATGTTACAATATCAGCTATTGCATTTGATCTACAGAAAACATTACCCAATGGCCACTCCTTTCTTAACGACAAACAAAGAATATTATCTAGGCAGCTATGGATCTACATTTCTGCATTCAGAGTCTGTCAACAAAGCAACCACATGCTTGCGTGATGAATCCATTATCTTCCATACAGAAAAACTGCATTAGATTAATTTAGAATTCAGACAGTTTCGTAATGACGCTTTTACAGAAGAAAAATTGTTAACGGTTTA
The DNA here is from genome assembly GCA_030762175.1 of Metallyticus violacea. Classification (NCBI taxonomy): domain Eukaryota; kingdom Metazoa; phylum Arthropoda; class Insecta; order Mantodea; family Metallyticidae; genus Metallyticus; species Metallyticus violacea. Next base: position 48,629,324 of record CM060835.1, on the reverse strand, counting down.
CCATATGTATATATACAAACTCATATATAATGAAATGAAGAATTGTATAACAATAATGATATTGATAGTTACAATATAAGAATTAGTAACAGTTACCTTAGGTATGCATATAATTACCTAATAGTATGAACAATGTAAATATTAAGGGGTAGTTGCAGAGATAAAAGCAGCAGAAAAATCAAATTTGAATATCCGTTAAATAAATATTTAATAAGCAGATTTTTAATAATAATAATAATAATAATAATAATAATAACAACAACAACAATATCTGCAAAATACAATTTACAATTCATCCATTCATTCAAGCATCTGATATTTTTCTTTAACTATATTTAAATTGTTATTTTCTATTGTTTTGATAGTATATCAATGTCATCATCATCATCATCATCATCATCATCATCACCACCACCACCACCATTGCTGCCACCACCATCGCCGCCGCCATCATTGTTGTTGTTGTTGTTATTATTATTATGTTTTCAAGAAGCTGCCCCTTTTTTGAATACCCAAAATATCATCCAAAGGCTAAATATTTGATAGCACGCAGATATTGCTGTAGAAATAAAATCAGAACAAGAACACGTCAAATGTCTGGTTCTATGTTGTTCAGATATGTTTTCTAAATACAGTTAGTCACAAAATTTTGCAACAAGGTTTTATTTATATGTAGTGTGCACTTACAAAGTCTTGATACTAAAATTTGTTATGTAATAAATAAGGAGCTTGAATGTTCAGTTCTGTGAAGCATGTAATATTGAATAACTTAATTAAATTTGGAACATATAGATTTAACCTAAATTTTCTCTACAATAGAAAAACAATATCAGACTATATTGAAATTTATATTGTCAAAGAAAAGAGAGAAAAAAAAACTAAGTCAAATTACTTGTGACAGTCCTATTAAATAGAAAGGTAATGCTCATTCTTCTAATACTAGAACAAAAGCTAAAATCTTGGGATTTGTCAAAGTGCTTTTATTTTATTTATTGTGCAGCAAAAGATTAGCAAAATGAGTTCTAAAAACTCAGAATTAAGCATTTATTTTGCTTGCATTCTGTACATATATAATAAGTAATTTCCTTACTGATGCTGCACCTTGAAGAACTCGCACAGCAATGAATGCTGCTAAATCTAATCGTGCTGCAGTGGGACTTATCAATGCAAATATTCCTGCAAGAAGTATTCCAGGTCCAAATACATTCTTGGGTCCAATTATTTCACTCAGTCTACCTCCTAGCAGTTGTGTTGCAACATATCCATAGTAGTATGCAGATAACACATGCCCTTGAGTAGTTTCATCCCAATCAAACTCTCCTTCCTATGAAAATTGTAGTATTTAAAATTTAATAATAATTTAATAACACAAAAAATAAAATAAAAATATACTTATATTCAAAGGTTGTTTTGTTTAATATTTTTTCATCATTCCCTTATCTTTTAATGATCTTAGTCTTTAAAACTGTTGCTATAAATAATATATCTGTCAAATTGTGACTTTAGTTAGGCACCATTGAAATGCAAGGTAAGAACATATTTCAAAGCTGCTTTAAGTGCCTTTGATATCATAACAAGAAAACAGTTAAAATGATATACATATAATTATTGCATACCACGTGGTGTAAGCAGGGAATTGAGAAGAAGCTGTGCAACACTGCACATACCTCCATTCTAAAATATTTCATTGCTGAGCATGAACACTCAATATTGTTCTCCCCATCTTGAGAGGACTGGATGGAAGGAATTTTGCCTGAGAAAGAATGCGACCAACTGGCATGGTTTAATGAAAGATTCTATATAGGAATACTATCAGGTGCAGGCATATATGGCCTATTTCCAAGGAAAAATATCAGCATAATAAACCTAGGGGAATATTGCGAAGTCTTTCAAGCAGAAGTATTTGCTATCTTGAATTGTGCTTTTATAGGGTTTGAGAAAGATAAATGAATTTTCATCATATAGTGATGGACACAAGGACATCTGGGTGTTTATGGAAATGAAAATGCATGCTAGCTGGCAAAAAAGGGTACTGAAACATCCTATGTTGGCCCTACCCATGGTTGGCATCAGTATACATACTGCTAAAACTCCAGTAAAAATATGGATTGGGGAAAAGCACTACCTTAGGTAACAAACCTATTCTGGTCAAAGAATGAATGAATAGTGTTTAACACTGTTTTTGCTACAGAAGCACCACAGGTGATGGACACTGATGATACATGAGATGAAATGATATTTTGGGAAAGGCTTTGTTTTTAAAGAAGGAATCGTTCCAGGCCTAAGTTTTAGGGTACCTTCCTGGCATTTGCCATTTATGAGGACTGAAGAAAACCTGGAAAAAAACCTCAGTCAGGGAGGACGGTCCTGGCAGGATTCAAACCCCAGACCTCCTGCTCACGAGTCTGCACCTTAATGACCTAGGCCACCTGTGGTGGTATGGTCAAAGATAAGCTAGGAAATTGGTCCTAGGTCCAAGCAAAACTCTTTTCTCATCTTTCCTAAAATTGGACAGAAGAGGAATAAGTTGCACTAATTACTGAACTTGGTTACTTCAGAACACATCTACATACTGGTGAAGTGAAGTAGGACTGTATGAACCCATTTGTAGAGTGTGCAAACAGGATGAGGAGACTGCCTCGCACATTCTGTTTGATTGCCCTTTCCTGTTAAGAAAGAGATTTACTTTTTTTTTATGACCAGGGGAGACTCAGAATGGATGCCAAAATTGGAACCAAAATGCTGCAAATAATTCAGAAAATACATTTTAGGAATCAGTGAAAGCATCTCTTCTAATGCGGTTGCACAGTAAGCCTTTTAGGCTGACATACTGGAGGTCTATAAATCTCGAATAAACCCTGTGTTATCTTCTACCTATCCACACATTTTATCAAATTTAGCACATTCAAACTAAAAATTAAATATATATTGATATAATCGTCATCCTTTGGAAATGTTGAGGGGTCTGATCACAAACAAATTTGCATCTTGTATTAAATTCAGCACATTCAAACAAAAACCAAACATGCAATGATATATCATAACCCCTTGAAAATTTTTGAGGCTCATCCCCTCTATGAAAACTTTGGGGGGGTCCAGGCTCTTCATGCCCCTATAAGTATACGATGCCATGAATAAATATTAATGTTTTTTAATCTATTTATTATCTTTAATTCCTATAAGATGCTGTACTGTAAGTATTATATTATCTTTGGTATTATAGTACCTAGGAAAGTTTGAAGTACAATATTTTTTATGTTATTGGATGGTATGTTATATAGTTTGGTATATATCATTCTGCATATCAAGGTAATTTTCCACAAAGCTTTAACTGATGGATTTCACTACAATTTTTAGTTAGTTTTTCATGATTCCTCATAAAGAGTACAACCCTGTAAACATATAAACTAATGTAATTATAGTAACTATAACAAGGGTAAGTCATTAAGTAAGTCACAAATTGCAGTGGGATACTACATGTTTAAATGAAGCACCTGAGGCTATTGCCACTTGATAGCAGCATAAGTTCGATGGCAATTGGTGACTTTCAACGCAAAACAATATTTACAATAGAGAAACAGCAGTAGCAAAATGGCACTCCTCTGAGTGGGCGAAAGGTATGGAATTAAATAATATCCATAAAAAATGCTTCGCGACTACGGTGAAATGTGCTTGTCGCTTCAAACTGTTTACATTTGGGCGTAGAAATTCTCTGAAGGGTGAATAATATTGAAGACAATCACCTTAACAACTGACCAATATAGATTGCCACAGAGGCAAATTTGCAACTAGTGTAAGACTTAATCTGAGCAGATAGAAGAGCAACTATAGATACTACAGCCGCTGCTATTGTTGTTCATACTGCATGGCCTGCCTCATAATGCATGACAGATTAGGTTTTCATATAGTCTGTGCATGATGCATGCTGCGCATGCTGACCCCATAACACAAAATTAAAAGAACGAGTCTAATACTACAGCATCTCAACTGCTATCATGATGGACACAATATGATAGCCCAAATTGTCACAGATGATGATGAGTCTTGAGTTCACCATTATCAGCCCGAGGCAAAACGTACATCAATGCAGCAGAAACATCCTGTGTCGCCTGCAAAAAAAAAAAATTAATTTGACACCATCCACAATAAAGAGATGCTCATAGTCTTCTGGGATCACGAAGGCTTACTGCTCACCGCATTCCAGCCTCAAGGCCAAACCGTAAATACCAACACTTACTGTAATATTCTCTGGAAATTTCATAAGGTCACTCAACGGAAGTGACCAGTGCTCCTTATCAAAGGCATGTTATTCTTGCACAACAATGCAATTCTTCATACTGCCAACAAGACTAATGGGATACTGCGAAATTTCAGTCCTCGAGCATTCTTCATATAGCCCAACCTTGCTCCAAGTGATTTCCACTTGTTTGGCCCTAAATATCATCCTTCAGGTGAACATTTTTCAGATGATGAAGCTGAGAAAGAAAAGCCACTCTCTGGCTCTGATAGTGACAAGCATTTTGTGCTGCTGGATTTCAGGGCCTTGTGAAATGATGGTACAAGTTTATGTCTAGAAATAAATATATTTTTTAAATCAATACTCTTATTTTGTAACTTATTTAATGACTTACCCTTGTAATTTTTAAAAGCCTGTCTATACAGGTTTCTTTAGATTTTAGAGATGCTATGTATCTTATAGCATGTTTTTGGAGGATAAAACTCTATTGAAGTTGGTTGAAAAACTACTGCTTCACAATTTTGTATCACATGTAGGTTGTGACAGATGAGGAAAAAGTAAATTAATTAATTAATTTGGCTGTGCTTATATGTACTAATTTTGATAAATATCGAAGGACATAGAGATCACTTGAAATTCTTTTAGCTAAGTGCTTCTCTATCAACATCTGTTGGCTAGAATAAGAATTTACAGAACTCATTCAGTGGTGGAATGCCAAAATTCATTAATTTACCTACATTTTTTAAAATGAAAATTTTTTCCATGAGGAGAGTTCTAATGGAACATGTATTTGTTTTGAACAAAATGGCATTTTTGCTTAATTTCATGGCTGTATTCCCAAAAATAAGTTGCTACCACCAATTTTTCCAATTATGTTTTAGCTGAATGTTTCTAAAATGTTCTTTCTTAAGGGTTTCCAAAATTTTCTTAGTTTTTCCTATGTATTTTAAATTGCAGCCTGAGCATTCTATTGCATAAATGCTTGATTTTTTTCTCAGTATTGTGTTGTCTTATAGGGAAAAAGCTAATAAGTTTTATACATTGTATTCATTTTGTGGAGCTAATTTTATGCCATGATTTTTGTAGATATTCCCAAACTTATGATGATATTCTGGATGATATGTTATCTGCTGTGTTTGCTTCTCTTTGATACTTTTAAGTGCAGAAATGTCTTTAATGGAATTTTTCTTTTGGATGTTGAATTTTTTTAACTATTGTGTTAGTGTTGTATCTATATATTATTGCTGTATTGCATACATATTTTTTTTTGTGGTATTCTGTTGTTGTGAGTGGGACATTAACTAGTTTATGTATCAAATGATTGAAAATGCATATTTTTGTGGAATTGGGATATAGGTATTTTTTACGTAGTTATTCACATGTGTGCTTTTTCTGAAAATACTAACATTGAATTTGTTTGACTTTCTAATGATTTTTAAGTCTAAAAATTGATGTTCTCCAATTTCTTCAGCTTTTATGTTGAATTATACGGTTTTATCTTGCAAATTGAGGAGTTTTAGAGCAGCTGATCAATATTTCTTGCCTATTATTGCAATACATCATTTACATATCTGTACAACATTTTAAAATTTAATTGAAAAGTGTTTATGATGTGTGTTTTAATAAAATATCATGAATAAGTCTGTCAGAAACGTAGAAAGTGGGTTTCCCATAGTCAGTCCTGACTTTTGTTTGTATATTTTTTGGTTGATTACAATAAAAATTTTCAGTATGCATAGGTTTGTGAGTTATTGAATCTTCCATTTCTTCTGTTCCCAAATGTATAGATTTTAGCCATATTTTTAAGAGGCTTATATGGTTTTTTGTAGGAATGCTGAAGAATAAGGCTTTGGCTACAGAGAATACCATTAGCTCTTCTGTTGAAATTGTGAAGTGTTTCAATTTTTCTAATAGAAAAAGGAAAGGCACACATATGGATAACTACAGAAAAAACATTAGCTATAAACCCAATACCTCATAAATATGTCATTTTCAATAGTTTGGTACACAGACTAGTTGATGTCCCACTCAGAACAACAGAATGCACAAAAAGTATCACAAATATTTAAAATGATATACCATGGGTAACTTATTTACACACTTCACTTACTATATTTTCCTAAGTTGGAACAATGTTTCGGGAACCAGCATTCCCATCCTCACCCATTGACATTGTCCAACTTAGGAAAATATAGTAAGTGAAGTGTGTAAATAAGTTACCCATAGTGTATCAATTTAAATATAATGACTTCACTGTAAACAGCTTCAAAAATTATACATATAAATCACAATATATATTCAATAAAGTAATCAATGGATACAGTACTAACACAATAGTTAAAATGCTTAACAAATTCAAAGGAAAAAATCCATTATAGATATTTCTGCAATTAAAAGTATCAACGAGAATTGCAAATACAACAGATTCCATATATCATCTGAAATATCATCACAGTTTGGAAAGATCTTCAAAGAACATGGCATAAAATTAGCACCACAGTATAATTGAATATGAATAAATAAAATATAAAAACTTATTAGGTTCTGCCCTAAAAGATAGCTAACACCAGAGAAAAAAATCAGACATTTATGCAATAGATTGCTCAGATTGCAATTTAAAACATGTAAGAAAAACTCAGAAAAATGTGTAAACTAGGAAGAAACATTTTAGAAATATCCAGCCAAAACAAATTGAAAAAATTTGTGGTAGGAACTCATTTTTTAGAACACAATTGTAAAATTAAGCAAGAAGCAATTTTGTTAAAAGAAATACATTCTCTAATAGAACTATCCTCATGGAAATTTTGCATGTTTCTCTTTCAATATCTGTTGATTGGAATAGAAAGGAATTTACTGAATTTGTCCAGATGAAATTTCAAAATTTATTAATTTATTTTGATTTTTTAAAATGAGATCCACCACAATAACACCAAACATCCTGAAACTTATCAAACAGTCATCAACAGTTGAAGATGGGAACAAAGGTTCTGGTAACATGTTCTAATTTAAAAACTCTGTAAATGAAGACTAAGTTAGGATTTGAAACATTCACTTTGGAATATTTCATTGCCTAACTGTCAAATAGCTTCTATACACATATAAACAATAAACATTTTAACTTAATGTATACTAACCATTACATCTAGATTTTTTATTAGTATGAGTGCTTATACTGAAGTAGCCCATCTTTACTACTACATAAAGATATTACATCCCAGAAACACAATATATTTGCATTAACTTATAAAAATGATAATTATAGGTTATAAATTTTCTTTACCTGAAAGTTACTTTCTGAATCATTATTCTTCATTGGACAAACATCAGGATTTTCTGCTTTTTTGCTGCTTGAGGGTACACTTTTCATATTTGCATAGCCTTTATATGATACATTTACAGGATGTGTGCCAGCCATTGCAACAATTGTAACAGACAGATTTGTTTTCATTGTAAACAATACAGTTAGGCCTAAGAAACTTAAAAATGTCAGCACTGATCGAGTTGAAATGCAGCTTAATCTTTGTCCTGAAAGGAAATTTAAAAAATAAATTAGTAAAGAATAGGTTTTTTTTTTAAATAATGTGTAATGCCCCTTTTCACTTCTGAGGTGGTAGACACTGGTACATAAAATGAAGTGATAAATTTGATAATGGATTTTTTTTTTATTAAAGGATGGATTCCAAACCTAAGACCAGGGTACTTCCCTGACATTTGTCATATGTAAGGACTGAGAAAACCTGGAAAAAACTTTAGTTAAGAGGACAGTTAGGAATCCAGACTTGTTGTTCACAAGCCCCTGCCTTAACTATTTATGTCACCCGTGTTGGTTAAAGAATGGATGCTAGGTGTATGCCAATTGATTCACTTGACCCTGCAAATTGTTATTTAGGCAACCCTGTATTTTACATTGCAATCTCACAATTCAAACTTTACATATGCTATGGAAGGAACATAGGTAGAATGAAGTATTGTATAACTAGCATTATAATGAGGCACAAACATATTGAATAATTTAATTATACATTTTACTCTCATAAAAATGACTAGCTAGTAAGAGTACAAACAAAATGTATAAAATTTCATTTCACTAGCACAAATTGCATTATCTTTATTATCAGTGATCTTTTTAGTTTTCAGGACAGATATGGTGATTATGTTACTTTGGATATCACAAACATATGTTATGTATCATTCCAAGAGGACTTTTTGTTTATGATACTTAACACAGCTCAAAGAGTCTTGTTCTATTATCTGGAACAACTACTGTGACTCTCTTTTAAACGATAGGCCTGGCAAACATTTTTGCACATTTGAACAAAAAGAAACAGGTGAAAGAAGATGAAAAACAGATATTTTTCAGAACTTTTTAAACATTTTTAATTAATTTGTTAATAATTTGCCAAGAATATTTGGTATTTCAAATTTTGATCCAAATTGGTTGAAAATGTGATGAAATTGAATAATAATTATTTATAAGAACTGTGCGAGCTTACGCTCGTGAAGAGTTGGCTGTGCTGGCTGAGCTTACGCTCGTGGTAGTTACCCTGTAGCTTCGGACCTCCCCTTAGACTAGTTATCAGGTGTAAGACTGCTGATTCAACACTTACACAATGTTATGTACTCAATAGCTATAGTGAATATAATATTTAACTAATTAAGAACCAAAACAAAGAAAAAAAGCAGTTAAAACAATAAAGTTATGTAAGTGGAGTAGCATTATCTTACACTCACTTTTAAAAAAATGAAAATTTTCCTATCTTTCTTTTTCCTTTTCTTCTTATTTTTTCCCTTTCCTTTCTTCCTCCCCTCCCTTTTTAATATCATATTTTTTCTTAGCACAAATCCAGTTAGCAGAATTCATACCAGAACACAATTTGCCATATACAACTAAAGATCACCTAATTATGAGTTTGTTGATTAAAAAATGTTTTCCTTATTCAGAATTGCAAAGAAGATTGCATATACTAAACAACTGGCATAATAAAGAATATTCTTGGAGAGGAAAATATTTGGGGGGGAAAAAAATCTTACATTAATTTTTGATGAGTCAACAGATTGTTCCATATAAAAAATTGTGTTTAGCTGTAAGATATTTTAATGAATCAGAAAAAGTGTAGAATTATTTTTTATCCTAATAAAGCCAATTGATACAGATGCCAAAACTGTATACAAGCACATTTTTGATTCATTTAGTTCTAAGCCAATCCCTTACAAAACAAATGTAATATTTTTTTGTGTCTGATGCAGCAAATGTTATGAGGGACAAAAATTCCTTGAGATCATTACTAGAGGATGTTTGTCTCAATATGTGGAGAATCAGGCAAGGGATGTTTGTAACTATTTCAATGGTAGTCCTAAATATTTGGAGAGTCTTATGCATTTTCAAGAATTTTACAACTCAGAAACTAATTGATTTCTCCACATAGCACAAATGAAATGTTGAATGACCATATGGTAGAGGCAAGAATTCTAAAGCAATATTACACTTTAATTTTATATTTTAATGACACATTAAGTAGTAATGCTTTATTTATAAACATTCTCACAAGTTGAAAAATCTAGACACTAAACTTTTGCTTTAATTCATAGATTTTTCATTTTCATTTTTGAACAACTTGAACAAAGAAATAAAAACAGAGTATCCAAATGACTTATCAGGATATCAAGCCATCACTAATGGTAGAATAAGGAGTATAAACAAAATGATGCACCCATATCTTTGAATTAGCAAAATTTCATCACATTCATACTGAATGTCCCAAGCTCTTACATATCAGCAACAAGCCACTGGAATGGAATCGAGTGCTTCAGCACTTTGAGAATGGCAACTCTAGGAATGATTGAAAAATTTGGTTGTCAACCTAAACACTCTTATTGCTGCACTTACTTGTTATAAAATGGGGTACTGGTTATGAAGGCCTTTGTCTTCATCCTTGGCCTTGAGACCAAGACAAAGACAAGATGAAGACAAAGGTCTTCGAAGCCAGTACAATATTTTATAACAAGTAAGTGGAGCAATAAGAGTGTTTAGGATGACAACCAAATTTTTCAATCATACAATTGGTTTCATTATGATAGTTCCTTATATAGTTTTTTAAACTCTTGGAACGTTTATCAGATTACAACAGGTAATGAGACTTGGATCTATCAGTATGATTCAGAAATAAAGCACTGGTCAGCAATCTGACTCTTCTCAGATGCAACCCTTGAGTGGAAATCAATAGTGAAAAACTTTTTGGAAAGTAAATGTTTTGTACTTTCTTTAACAAAAGTGATCAAAAAGTAAAAATTTTACTTGTTATACCATAGTAACAATTGGTACTATGGTGTACCATATTGCATCATTTGCAGTGACAAAGTATTAGTTTGCTTTTCAAAGAAAATGTGAGTTTCATTTGTGGTCATGATCTCAAATGTATGATTCCATTCATGCTTTTCCCATACTTAGCACTGGCAAAGTAATGAAACCTAAAAATAATTTATTTATTAGAATTAATTATTTTTATGTGTTTAAAATCACCTTGTCAAATTATTTGTGTTTATTTGTTTATTTTTGTTTACATTTAAAGTTAGGTTGTTGTAAAATCAGCAGATTTTTTGACTTATCAATTTTAAAATCTGCCTCTATATTTATATTTTTGAGTTTGTAGTTTTCATATTAGTATAACATATTTACAGTTCCCATCCCAAATCATGATCCTTATGAATAGAGTTGTAGTCATGCTATGACACACCAGGACTCTGCCCCAGTACTTTTTTAATTGTGTAACAATGTATGCTATATCTCCTGGCCATGTACCAGATTTAGCATTTAAACATCTATCATTTGATAAAATAATGTAAGATATGGAGAAGAAAGTATAACATAAATGTACTCACAATTTTGATTTGCCAAAGAATTTGTAATACTAAATGATTTCCATGACTATTTAGACAAAGGTGACAACAAACTTCCTAACACTTTGATCCCCTTACAAATGTAATTAAATCCATATCTTGCAACACAGCTGATAATAAATGTAGTTTCAATGCTATGTATATCAGATTAAAACTCAGCTGACCACCAGTTTCTAGATGGAACACCATACATACCATGGTGTATGGTATTGTTATGCAGTCATGCTTATTACCACCAATTATCACCAATCACTACAATGAGTATAAAGCCAACAAGAGAGAAAGAGGGAGATATGGTGGGCACTTTTTTGATTGGATGTGTGTGCATAGATAATAATTATTTAATCAGTTACTATTTTCTTAAGTTGCAAAAAAATTGTAACATTACTACTAAATCTATCAGTAGTAGTGGTAGAGGTAGTAATTTTTTTGCAAAGTGTCCTGGGCTTATAACTTGCAAGCTGAATACTGTTTCATAAATAAAAATTAAAAGTTACAATTAAATGAAATTTCACAATTTAAGTGCATTATGCAAGTGGATTTCCATATTCATTTTATAAAGGTTACTTTACAAAAACAAATACTTGTAAAATCACTATAATTTACAGAAATGCCTTGGGGATTGCAAAGGAATTACAAGCAAGATTTATTTCAGTTTAACAGTATTTTAAGTTATGTTTATGGTAAAAAGAAATAGTACAGGTATACATAATATTTATGAATAAATTCATGTTTACTTTTTAGTTCTCAGTAATATATGTAATATTACACAACTCATCAGATGAAGGGGTTAATGGCAGAAGAGAAAGAATCTTCAAAATTGAGAATAAAGTGGAATTTGTATCAATTTTTAAATATAACAAACATTTCAAATTGAGTTCTATAAACACGTAGGCTCTCTTAGATGAAATATCATACATTCTGATACAGCTAACAATTTTTTTTAATTCGTTTTATTTAAGGATGCTCTTTAACATCTCAGGTCAACAGCGTCCCATTCAATTCCAGGCGTGAAATGGCCGACAAATTTTGCTCAGAGGTCTGTTCTTTGAGGCTTGAGGTTCTTTATCATGCTGTAAATGTGCGACACAGGACCCGCAGCTTTACTTCCCTTCCGAAGGAAGCCATACTTAGGATTTTTACGCCCGAAAAATCCATCAATCCTGGCTGGATTGAACCCGCAACCTTGGCTTTAGAAGGCAAGTATGGTTACCACTACACCACCAGGACTGACACAGCTAACAATAAGGAATAGAGTCTTAAGTACAAAAGAATAGTTGTATATTACTTTTCATTGGTTTAGAAATGGAGTACAATATCACGCAATAGGTGACATGTATAGTGTTTGCTCATCAAGTGTTTGTCAAGTTGTGCACCAGATTACAAAGGCTATAAATAAGATTAAGTTTCCAGAAGTTGTTAACTGGCCAGAAAATGTATTCAATTTGGCTACAATACTTCCTAATTTTTCAAGGATAGTATGCCATAAATCATAGGATGTGTTGAGAGCACTTTGATAAAAATTGATGCCCCTAGTAAACAGAGGTAAGCTGTATAGATGGTAATGGTAAACATTTAATTGTATGGTTGTTTATGGACTTGATTTAATGTTTTACGTTATTAATAATTGATGCAAGAGTCTAATCAACTAACTTGTGAAATACCTTTACAAATGCTAAATTTTCTCTTATAAATCAATTCTTTCATTTGTAATTTGTAAACTCAGAACTTATGAATTTGTAACTTGTAATTTTTATGCAGCGGGCTCCAATTTCTTTAACGACTATACCCCTGACTATGGGAAATGGCGAATTGATGATACATTTATGCTCATTCTGTCTGTTAATATAAACTAAGCAATTCAATGCATTTAAGCAATTCTTTATGTCTTCCATTTTCTGAATAGGTCACTATAATTCTGGCTGTTCTCTACTCTAATTTCCTGTAGGATAGTTTACTCTTCTTAATAGAAACTATTGATGAGTTCTATTAAGTGCATTATTTCAAGTTGCAAATGTTTGCTTCCTTCTTCAAACAGGTCATGTTAGGATGTGACTACTATCAGTTTCCTATGCCATTCCTAGACTGCAATGAAGTGTGATGAAACAACTCCAAAGCTGAAAAGATATTTCTGGGTTCTCAAGCCATTATTTAGGAATATAAAATAAAAAATCTTATTAACACTCATTTACAGGAGCTATTTCCTGAGTTACCAGCTATCCTTTGTCAATGTCTTCTGGTCTCAGGAAAGCTGGAGTTGTATGTACTATCCACTCAAGCTTCTGAACTAGACTGCTTATATAACAAGTAATTTTTTTAAGTTGGCCTTCAAACTGTAGTATTGCACAAGTCTCTGCAAATGATACCATTGATCTCATATGAGAATGACTATAAATGAGGAGCAACTAATCAAAATGCAAAATGTCCACTTACAAATAAAATTCAGTTTGATGTGAAATCCAACAGATGTCAACACTCTCTACATGTCTGTGCACTTTAAATTGTTCAAATGACAAAAGTTCCCTTGAAAATTAGACTTGAATAGGAGTAAATTCATCAAAACTTAAATTTTACAGCACTGGAAATAAACCAAATCACAAAATGTCCACTAGTAAAAGTTTACAATATTCCTTCATTTAAATCTATCTGTTTGGCAACACTGAAAGTTTGTTTTTTGTTGATGTTAATTGTTGATCATTGTTATTGGTTTTGACGTACATTTCAACAGTTTAATGTGAAAATAATGGATGTGGCAGTGGCATGGCTATAGCTGAAAACTTAGAAGGAAAAGAATGTAAAATAAATTAAAAGGGAAAAGGAGTATGAAGCCAGGTAATATTATTATATTATTATAAACATTGTTACTTTATTTTCCATCTATTTAACTTTATTATAAGAATATTGAAAAGATAGATAGTAGCATAGAAAGTAAAGCAATAAAATTTTATGAAGAGTTAAGCATTTTCCCTCTTCTTTTTTCAAATATACAGATCCGCATTTAATGCTTTTGAACCTCTATGTCAGCATTATGAAGGGCAATATCACTGCTTGCCATTCCAGTGTCCTTTGTAAGCAAAAAATAACTCTTTTTGTAAAACCTAATAAAAGTGAGCAAGATATGAGGCTTTCTTATTTAATGATAGTGAAAGCTACGAAACAATATAGAATACATAGAGATGGCTCCAATATATAAACCAAATTCAATAAATATACAATACCATTTGTGCACAGGAAATAAAGTAGTTCCTGTGTCTGCTCATTTTTTCAGGAAATTATTTGGCATTGGTGTAACATCATGACTATAGCCAAAGGTATAACAGATAGAAAAGGTGTTGTAGATAGACAAGGTGATGATCATAAAGCTTTTAAATTTATGGATAAAAGAAAACCTGTTCAAATATTTTTTTTTATCAAAATTAAGGGCTCCTGGAAGTCATTATCTAGAAATAAAGCAAAGTACTTACCTTCATATTTAAGCATTAATAAATTACTCAAAATCTATAACAGTTCCGCAGGAGATAATTTGAAAGCAAAAAGTTATTATTCACTAAAATATTCTCAACTAAATTTAACCTTAGTTTTAGCAGTCCAGCCACAGATGCCTGCAGTTTTTGTCTGAGGATGCATAAAAAATCCAACAGTCTTCAGATGAAACAGATAAAACTATAGCCATAGTGCAGCTAGCAGCACACAAAATGAAAGTCAAAACTTTCCATAAACTAATAAAGAAGGAACCAGTTAGGAACAAAACTTTTGTTTTTGATCTGCAACAAATACAAGCTCTAGCAAAATTAGAGATAGGAGAAGCTTACTATTCTTGCCAGATTTCATTGTACAATTTGTGTGTAACAGATATAAGTTCTAAAGAACCTACTTTTTACTTATGGACTGAAAAGGTTGCTGGGAGAGAGCTGAGGATGTTAGTTAAGCTGTTACAGGTTTTCGAAGTAAATCATAATTTGATAGATGCACCATTGGAATAAGGTTATTCTCTAATGGTTGCAGCAACAACCAACATGATGTACATGCTTTGTTTTTCTGGTTGCTGGAGCATTCACCATCGTATATAGCAGATTTGGCCATTGTTTATTAGTTTGAGGGTGCTCATTTTTGCCTGCAGATAGGGTTTTAGGACAAGTTGGAAAAAAAAAATAATTCTCAAGTTTCAGAAATTCTGAGTCCAACCGAGCATGGGAAACTGTAGTGAGGCGGAAGAGGTAAAAGTTTTGGGAGTGGACTGGATGGTTAAGGATTATAAGGAACTTAGAGGGGCTTTGAGAAACTTTGGTATTAGTGATATAAAAACAATTTACTTAAGAAAAACTGGTTCAGGAGATAATATTAATGTTAAAGGAAACCACTTACCACTATGACAATCCCTCAAAGAAATTTACATTGTTGGCTAAAAGGGGCAAAAGATTCAACAGAAATGCTAGAGATAAACAAGGTAAACCTTTGGTCAGTCATAAAAAAACAGAAGAAAGAAGATGTGAGGAAACTGTTAACTGCAAGGCTTTGGAAAAGTTATTATGATGGGGATAGTTTTTTTTTTTTTTTCATAGAACGTGTCAGTGATTTAATTACTAGGAGGAAATAAATGAAACTGTAATGTGTGATTACCTGCAAGAATAATGTTCATTTGAGAAAAGTTCTTTAATGTTTTATGTGCAACTTGTTGGAATTGGAAATTTCAGAAGTTATTTTGCAACACTCATAATAATGTTAGAGTAAACTATGCATATTTGTGTTACATTTACAGCTTGCAACAATTAAAAACTTCATTCTGAATTTATCTATGAGACTCAGAACAAATTGGAAAAAAATGTACTGTGTGTGTAGTTTTTTGTGTCATCTATTTAATTTCCTTCTTATGTAAGAGGAGAGAAGAATGTGCATTTGACAAAATTCTATAATGCATATTTTGTACTGATTGATGTTTGTTAACAACTTAAAAACTGTTAGAGATATATGCTGAATTTTTTTTATATTAGTTTTTAGTACTCAAATATATATTGTCAGATCAAAGTGTAGTATATTCAAAAAATTGCTTCAAAACACAAAAGTCCATGTGAAATATTGTTATAGTATTTGCATTTCCAATGATCCTTTTTATTGTGAACTAGATATTAATTATAACTTTTATATCTACAAAATGGCACTGGATTGAAATTTTTACCTCACTTGGTTTAAAAGTTATACCTTTTTTTGCATTTCCTGACACTTTTATTTTATGTGACAGTTTGCGTTTTGGTTAGTTGCTTCTCAAATGAGTCAGAACTGTTGTTATGCGTCAAGTTCTACAAAAAAATCGGGGAAAGCGGCCAAAAAACTGGACTGAAAGGGATCCTGTTACACTACCACAGCTTACATTGCCAAATGCATCGTCCCATCCTGCGGTTCTTCAACTGTAAGGAAGAGGAAGAAATTGCAGGGAGCCATATAGAAAACGAGTAAAGCATATTGGTCGCTTTCAGAAAGTTGAGAATACTATTGGCAATGTAGGCTGATGCACTGTGGTAGTGCAAGAGAATCCATTTCAGTCCGGTTTTTCGCCGATTTCCCCGGATTTTTAATAGAACTTGAGGCATAGCAACTTTTCCGGCTCATTTGAGGAGCAACTAATCAAAATGCAAACTGTCACAAACACAATAACTAGAAAAGGATGAAATACTTAGAAAAAGTCACAGATTTGTAGTAATGGCTATATTTCGAACTGCTCGAGTTCTATGGCAAGAAGACAAGTGAAGATGGTAAAAATAAATATTAAATAGCGAAGGTAACATTATGCATGAAAACAGATAAAACAAGGAACAAGAGTACGTGAGAGGTAGGAAAACAATTAAGATTTAAGCCCTGTGCTATTGTGCGAGCTGTATGTAAAAATATAGATGATATTTCTCTATCTCTGGTAAACTTTCGGAGCTACGAGTAGATAACGTATCAATAAGCGTTAAATTAAAAGTATCATCAAAACCCTTATAGTCAGATATGGCATGTTGGGTAACCGGCAAGGGAGACTTAGTTTTAACAGAACGTCTATGATTGTTCATACGGAGCGAAATAACAGTAGAAGTTAAACCAATATAAAACGCTTTGCAAAGCTTAAAAGATAGCATATATACGCCATTCTTAGAAGAACAGGTAGCAAATGAAGAAATGTTAAATTCTCTGGATAAATTAGGGTGCGGAATGAATGACATTGCATAATTAGCGCAACATTTAAAACGTTGGCAAGGATATGAGCCTACAACGATACGAGGTAAATTCGAAGGAGAGGTTGTTTTTTTTTTTTTTGAGTAGTGTTTAACGCCCGTTTTCACTACTGAGGCACCACAGGCGGTGGACACTGATGATACATGAGATGATGAAATGATAAATTGGGAAAGGATTTTTTTTTTTTTTTTTTTTTTTTTTTTAAGGAAGGAAGCGTTCCAGGCCTAAGTTTAGGTATCTCCCCGGCATTTGCCAGTTATGAAGACTGAGGAAAACCTGGAAAAAACCCCAGTCAGGGAGGACGGTCCTGGCGGGATTCGAACCGCAGACCTCCCGCTCACGAGTCCGTGCCTTAACGACCTCGGCCACCCGTGGCGGTTAAGGAGAGGTTGTGGCGAAATATACTTTTAAGGTTGGGGGATGTTCTAAAAGTAGGCGAGGTACAAATTTAGGGGGAAAACCGCTTAAAAATGAATGCATTAATAAAGTATCAAGACATTCTTTCAAAATAGGGCTGATGCTTTCAATTTCAGGCACGATTAATGACGTTCTTATTGGAAGTTTCAGGGTTGCATTGGAATCATTTGTGAGCTGGAATGATACGGGATTTTAAAAGAGAGGAAGGATATTTTTGGTCTTGGAACTTTTGAGTTAGGTTTTTAATATACGTGTGAACAGATGAAAAATTATCATAAAGACGGTGGCCACGGATTGGAAGAGAAAAAGTAACAGATCTTTTGTTATGCAGGGGATAACAGCTATCAAAATGAAGATACTCTTGTAAATTGGTAGGCTTAATGTGCACGAACATAAGAAAAGAGCCATTGCATAAAGAAATACCAATATCTAGAAACGTAGCAGTATTGGGAGAGGCAGAAGAAGTGAACTTAACTGAAAATTTGGAGTTAAGATTGGTAAGGAACTGATCGAGAGATTCTGAGTCACGAGTCCAAAGCACGAATATATCATCAATATATCTGAACCATAATAACAATTCCAAAGGTTCTGAGTTAAGAAATTCTTCCTCTAAGCGAACCAAAGATTGGCATAAACGGCGCCATTCTGGTGCCCATCACAGGGGCTTTAATTTGGGGATAATATTTATCATCAAAACTAAACGCATTGCGAGTGAGAGCCAGATAAGCAAGATGACAAATGAAATCTGTGGATGGGGTACGAGGAGGTGCTCGAGGGTCCAAGAAATGTTTAACATCAGCTATCCTTCATGATGGGGAATGTTAGTATAAAGTGAAGTCACATCGATGGTGGTCAGAAGTATATTAGAATGTACCAAAGGGTCGCCTTTCTTAAGCAAACTCAAAATGGAAGGACTCTTTGATAAGGATGGCCTAGACTTTACAAATGACTGTAACCAAAATCTACTAGGTAGAAATGCGTTCAGTGGGAGAATCTACTTTCGAGCGGCCTGGGTTCTTTTTATGAATTTTAGAGAGAAAATATATGGTGGGAGTACGAGGGGCATGAGAAGTAATTAAAATGATATCTTGGGGACTAAGTCCTTCTGCAGCATCAGAAGAAGCAACAAAAGAAGTCATATCTTGACTTGGAAGATAAAAATAAGTGACATCATCAAGCTGTCGGTAAGCTTCAGCACATCAACACGGGTAGCCGAGGTCGTTAAGGCCCGGCGGACTCTTGAGCGGGAGGTCTGGGTTTCGAATCCCGTCAGGATCGTCCTCCCTGACTGAGTTTTTTTCCAGATTTTCCTCAGTCCTCATAACTGGTAAATGCCGGGAAGGTACCCTAAACTTAGGCCTGGAACGTTTCCTTCCTTAAAAAATCCTTTCCCAATATGTCATTTCATCTCATGTATCATCATTGTCCACCGTCTGTGGTGCCTCAGTAGTAAAAACGGGCGTTAAACACGATTAAAAACAAGTTTCATCACTGTAAGAAGAAATGTCCTGTAGTGCATAAAACAACAAATTAGCACTACCAGTGATCAGTTTTTTTTCCCTATCTCATGTATATTTTTATCTAACCTGTTATCTCACTTATCGCAAAAATCTGATTAATTACAACTCTGTTTGACGTAATGCATTCTCGGAATATCTGTGAGCATATTCGTTGAACACTACCAGCTTTCATTGACAGCCACTGGATGTTTCAAATTAATGCAGTGTACTGCTTTCATTTCCCACAGTGGTGAAGGCCAGTTGACCTAGGTATTAAGCAGGTACCATGTATAAAATTAAATAGATAAAACATTCATCTTCATGCATTTAACTAGAAATAGTCTAAAGATAACCATTTTATTTGGAAACATTTTCAGAGCACGAATTGAAAACTGCTTGAAACGAACACTGGTACATTACGAAGAAATATTAAATCGAAAAATAACCAAGCGAAACAAAAGACCACAATGATAATGCGGTCATTTTCAGTTTCGGTTAAATTTTCGATTCACACAGTTAAGAACTAAAGTAAACACTTAACGCTCCTGTTTACATTTCATGAAACAAAAGGAATAAACCATTCCTTGCATATTTACGGCGCATTCCACGCTAGTATCAATTGTGCCGTTCATGCAAATACTCTTATCTACCTTTGGTCTAATGTCCCCTTATCATACTGTCCATTCTGTCCATTCTGGAATCGTTTTTTAGCTATCATTTGTTCCTATTAATTGGTTAGGTAAGGCATCGTTCAGAATTTACGTAACGTAAATGTTCGTAGCTTGGGTAAGTATGGCTTCCTTCGGAAGGAAAGTAAAGCCGTGTGTCCCGTGTCGCAAATTTACGGCACTATATAGAACCCCAAGCCTGAAAAAGAGGCCTCTGAGCAAAATTTGTCGGCCGTTTCAAGCTCTGATTCGAATGGGACGCTGATAACCTGAGATGTTAAAGAGCGTGCGTAAATAAACCAAAATAATCCTAGCTTGGGCCTCTTTCCAGCTGTTCTCTACTAATGGAGGGGGCTCAGGATTCATTGGGGAAACCAGTGTCTTGGCCATATTTTAAATTTGTAGGGCCACAGCTTTCTCTAGGCCAACTCAGTGACCATGGTAGTATAGAGGTTTGTAAACTTTTAATGTTATTTTAAATTTCTGCTTGTTTTTATGGCAATAGGAACTTGAGTGTAAATACTTTTCAATTTGTTCTCAAGACACAAATAGGCTAATACTTTTGAGCGAGCAAAATTTGAATTACTTACTTGGTTAGTTAAATTTTGTTCCTTGTGAAACAAATTGCAACAATTGATAATCTCCGTAATTCAGTTACCTTTCCCGGCCATTTCCTGGGAGCTATAGCTCTTGCATGCGTCTTATCTCTTGCCAGGGTAAATAAATATATTAGTATTGTCCAGGGATTAGCAGTAGGGTTCCGTATTTAAAATGCCAGCAGAAAGGGAAGGGCAGTTGTACGCATTTCTTTCATTCATTCTTTCTTTTCTCTTTAATTATTTAAAGGTAGTGTCATGAGAGCTGTTTCCTGTTAGTGGGTGATTTTGCATTTCTTCCACGCTAATATTGGATAGTAACAATAGCCGAGATCCGACTTTTTGTTGTTTTTTTTTTTTTTTGTGGAACCAGCACATCAGAATTTAGAAAACACTTCTTATAACCTGAGGAAAGATCCAAGGAAAGAAACTGGCACCAAGTTGAATTGGTATGACCCATAGTATAACACGTTTCATAATAATGATAATAATATTAATAATAATAATAATAATAATAATAATAATAATAATAATATTTTGTTTGATACCTGAATTTATTATTAAAATCTTTAATTACATTATTTTGATCCAGAATGTTAACGGTTTTACGTGCATGAAAAATATAATTTGTATACGTTTATATAGGAATACCAAGTAGTTAAAAATCATATGGTAGAATCAATTGTTCTTTGTCAGTGGTTATAGAGTTACTAATTAAGTCAATGTGTAGCTATGTGTAAAGTGTAATAAGAAAGAAATATTGAAAAGTACTTTGAATAGCTGTGTATCCTTCATAGGTAAGCAAAGTGACGTTGAACTCTTCTACAGTGAGGTTATTTGAGTTACGGACTGCCAGAAAGATAGTCACCGGGCTAAAGAACATTTTTATTTTTGCTAAAACCATAAAATGATACTGTATTTAAAACTGATAATAATGATTAACCTATACCATAAGAGAAGTTGAAAATTATGCTCCACATCGGCAATTATATGCCTATTACTGGTATATGCGTAGGTTTTTTTTTTTTTGAGTAGTGTTTAACGCCCGTTTTCACTACTGAGGCACCACAGGCGGTAATATATATGCGTAGGGAATTTCTATATTTCATCTAACTTTTCTTCGTTAGAATACGGCGGTTCGGAATATCTTTCTTGTCATTGAACGATCCTGTCTCTCGTAACTTTTGTGGCGTACAGTTTCTGTATATGAAACACTATTGCCAGGATATTTTCTTGCAAATCGCATTACCACATCCGTTTTCATATATGTATCATACGTAAAATCCCCCTCATGACAAGACTATCTGTTGTGGCATAACTAGCAATTAACAAACAATTTACACACCGAGAATGCACAATCACTCGCTGACAAAGCTTTCCTCAAACTAACTACAAGCTGCTACTTGTACATGCATTATAGACCTTGACGAGTGGCTTCACCCAGTATCTCTGCGTTCTGCCTGCCTGCAACTCAAATAATCTTAGTGCAATATATTTGAAAACGACGTGTTTTTAAATAATTATACACTTCTATACATATTTCATTCATTTTTGTAATTAGTGTTTATTGTAGTTAGAGTTAATTAACTTAAAACAACGTATATAAGAACCTTAATGCCGTTTTCATTAACTAGAAAGTAAGATTCATCAATACCACAGAGGGACATATCTTGGAACCAAACATTTTCATATTTTTGTCACTAGCAGCAGGATGGCTTAATGTGCGAATGTTGCTTTCGCTTTCTTCTTTTATTTTTTCTTCTCCCCTTCCCTGCAAAACACTGTATACTATGATAAACTACCGTTGAACAGTTTTTAAGAGCTAATCTAGCGTTTTCTCGCAACGAATGAGGATCATTAACGGAACAATTTGCGTTGCCTGACTGTCCCAAACAAACTCACATGACTGACTTATCTTTTACTTTATATACACACGGCTTAAGGACTTATATCCACGCATTTACAAAAGAAAGGTTAACATATATTCAGAGACGTTAACTCGGTACTAAATTAGCTGAAAGAAACAATGCTGATTTTACCTGTTACCAAATCTCTTGTTATGTGTAATTTGCCTCGCATGGTGACGCGTCGAATGCCTGTTGTCCCGCTTACTGATAAAACACAGTAGCTACTTTCACCTTCACCTAGATGGTTGTCAACGCTTATCTTATATACCATTTCAATTTAGAAATTACATAGATTTAAATATCACTTGAGAACTAAAAGTTTAGTCTCAATAACTAAGTAAAAATGTAACCAATGGAATTTTATTAGTACCTATTCTTCAAACTTTAAGTTCAAACTAAATTGCATTACGTCTTCCGGAAAAAGGTTAATGAATTAACTTGCTTTTGAAGACTGTAAAGTTTATTATTTAGTATTTGGTCATAATTTGCTTAGCTAATTTTGGGCACTATTTTCGGGAGAGTTTAGCTCCTTTAAATCAGAACCAGACATAGTTAGAAAATTATTTCTACAGAATTACGAATAATGAAATTCAACTTCCACAGCTGATATAATATGACAGAATTAGACATTTTATTCTGCAAATTGGAGAATAGCAATAAAATTAAACCAATCGATGTTTTTAAGTACCACTTGTAACATTTTGTACGACAAAATGCATTAGTTCATTGAGAATTTTAGAATTTATTTAATTTTGTAATAAAATTCTTCTTGAATATCACACATTTCAATAAATGGAATTTAGTTTTATCTCTCTGATTGTAGCATCAAGGCAAGTTCTGAATATGTGTTTCTTATGAGACTATTTTCTGTCACAAATCCCAAATCTGTTTTTTCAAATGCAGCCAAAATGAGAGGGGGAAAAATCACGTTAAAAGTGGATATGCTCTGAATGATCATATTTATGTCTTTACCGCTATGAATGTCAACAACAGTTAAAAAAACTTTCCAGTCTTTGAGGAGTTGGTATTATAAAACGTTTTAATATACAGTGAGATTATTTGAGTAACGGGCTGCCAGAAAGTGACTGCATACTGGAAGAAGTCAGTCAAGTTCTAAAATGCACGTGCAAGTATAAATTTGTAGTTAGTTTGAAGGATACATTATCAGCGAGGGGTGGTGCGTTCGTATGTTACTCAATTCATGTTCCATTGTCTATAAATTGTGTGCTAATTGTTCTTCGTTAGTTCTGCCACTACAAAAGTATAGTCTTGGACTGGTTTTTGTGTAGATACACATGTTGAAACAAATTCTTGCAAAGAAGTGATAAGATGATCGTAAGAAAATGTGTTCCTGGTAGAATAACTGTTCGCCAACTTGTTAAAAAGTTACAAGAAACGGGACCCTTAATGACTAGAAGCGTGTTCCCAACTCCGTGTTCTTAAGAAGAAAAAGTTAGATGGATTACAGGAAGTACCTATTCAGATGCCCGCAATGTATTGCCGCTGAGGGGCATAGTTTTCAACATCTCTTATAACACAGGCTAGTGTTTATTATTATCATCATGGAACAATTCCTTTGGAAACAAAATATAGAATAAACCTGACGCGAGCTAGGGTACACAACTTCAGAGGGAGGGGATTAGAGTTGTGGCTGCAAATACAGAGCCTGCTGTTGTTTACATCAGAATGTTAGGCGGAGTTCACTGTATGGTTGATACTAAGCCAATTCGGATCCATGTAGCGTGCATCACTAATTATCCATTTTAAATACTGTATCATTTTATACTTTCAGTAAAAATATAGATACTAAGATGAAAAGTACAGTGCGATCAGTGACACTTTCCATCGCGGCGCGGGATTTTTCTATGATTTTTCACTCATTTGCCAGACCTGGGGGGGGGGAGCATGCCTGCTTGCTTACTGGTTGACCTTGATAACTATTCCAATCGTGCACAGCTGTTTCCGGGTTTGTGTTTTATTGTTCGTTTCTTAATTCGACAGTATACATAAAGTGTATTATGCCTCGTGTTGTTACGACACAGCGTGTCTTTATGTAATATTATTTATATGTGTTAACTCAGTGGTGAAAGAATCTTAGGATCACTTTATTAAGCATACAGTTGATTCTGTTGCTTATGTGAATACCACTAACCCTGTTTTTCAGAGAATTAATTAACTGACAGGGAGCATGATCATACATTTTTCAACAGGACACTGCCACTGCTCACTCTGCGAATAAATCCATAGGAGCAACTCGCAAAATATTTCCACAAAACAGAGTTAGTAGTAGGCATTTGTGGCCCCTCGTCTTCCGATTTAACAGCCTGCAACTATTATGTCTGGAGTATTAAAAATGCCGCTGTACAAGGCGAACCTGCACATCACACAAGAACTCAAAGATAATATTCGTCAGGAAGTTGTTCGGATTACTCAAAATGAACTACAGCCAGTGAGAATAATTTCCTAAAGAGATGCCAAAAATGTGAGGAGAATGGAGGTGGGCTCTTTCAACACCTACTTTGATGATGTGGTCTGTAATGAGCCTCTTAAATTGATGTATTATTTTATGATTGGTTTGTGTTATTGTTTTACCCTCCCGCTAATCACCGAGAACCGGATGGTCGGCTAACCGGCTAACCAGTAACGTGCTCGCTCATAGGCAAAACAATTCGGGGAAAACCAAGCTGCAATAACTTAAATATCCTTACTGTACATGCTTACACATACATTGTATATTTGTAGAAACTAGACTACGAAAATATATTTATAAAGAACAAAAGGTAAAAATAAAATAACGTGTTTAATTATGATATTAACTCTTATTCTTTCAAGTTCCAGACAGCATGCTATTGTCTGCTTCGAGGATTGAGATAAACAGGTACTCATTGAGCATTCACAATCATATTGTCTCTTGCATGAAAATTGCAAGACAGGAAATTGGTCCCTGAGTCAAGAATGAGTAGTATTTTTTTTTTTATAGAATTTGTATCAACGATATATGAAAACGGTGCAACATACAAAATTTTAATTAAATTGTATTGGTTGCGTTCTAGGCTTCTACTTTAACTTTAAAGTACTGGCTGTATATTTGAAGATAATGGTTCGAAATAAATTTATTGGGGGAGAGATGAGATATTTCTTCCGTAAAACCAAAATTAAGATTAATGATCTTTTTTTTTTTTTAAGTAATGTCAGAATTTAGGCAAGTGAAAACCATAGAAGTTAGAATTTAGGAGGGTTCTTCAGAGTTATACACATTAGTAAAGGATGTTCCAAGGTAAGCCTAGGATAATCGCCTTAGTGCAAATGGCCCTACAGAGAAATTGTATGACACTTTACATACGTATAAAGATGTTCGGACAGTTTCCTCACAAATAGGAGGTTTTAAACCTAAAAAGCGTACATCGGCTGTTTAAGAAAATATATTTTCGACACCATAACACGGAGAAACGTCACATGTTATGGAAAAGATTTGTTATGTTAAGCGTTCAGCAGTTCCAGAAAACCGTTAGGGTACAGTTCTCCAGAAAGAAAGCTTCTGTGTCCATATTCAAGACGTAAAACGATTGAATGTAATGTTGCGACGAAGAGAATGTATGCGATCAATTGTATAGGCATTTCTAAGCACTAGAACCGGAAGTTATGTTGGTATTGGATTGTAAACAACAGGTCTGCTCTTACGCTTGTGTTCTTGCTTTGTTTGTATTGGCTTAGTAGTGTGTCTCACTTGATGTTAAGTACTCAAGAATTTCGATCCCAGTGATCACTGATCAGAATAACCTCTTGCTTTGTAAATGTATATCTTATATCCAATGCAAATGACTAAAGGACGACGACGACGACGACAATGATGATGATGCATCTGATGACTAAGACTTTGTTACGGGATCTAAAGGTGAATTAGGTACCTGCAATATATGGTAATGGACATGAATTATCTCAAAGGCATTACGGAAAGCCAGTAGCCGCACTTGAAAAAAACAAATGCCTAATTAAACGAATTTAACTGTTCAGGCTAATGCTTAATACTTGCTGGTAGATTTTGTTATGTCCAGATCTAAGAGACGATAATGAATTCCATTTATGTAAATAGATACTTAACATGCATACGAATAATTACTGTGAACATTTAAATATTATGGACACATATTGTAAATAAATATATTAATATAGAGATAAAGTATAAAAACAGCAGCAAAAATATTTTGAGTCATTATTTTAGTTATAGCTCACTATATGAAAGATCAACGAATCCCCTGCTTGCGGAGGCCCTAGCCCTGGATGGGACATAAGTGACTTAATTCAATTCAATATTAGGTCTAGGCACATAATGTGTAATTTTCCAATATTTAATTTAATTCTATTTAATAGATAGTTTCCAATAACTGGTTACATTTTGTGCTTTTTGTTTGTTTATTTTACTGTAAATTATATCTTTACACTCATGCAGCAATCTAAATTCCAATGAGAATGGTAAATACGTCTCAACCAAAGTTTTGTAAACATAAGATGGAAATTTAAGGTTTTAAATATTGATACATGAAAATTGTTCTTTCACACTAGCCGAGTGTCGGTCCTGGTGGGTAGTGATAACCATATTTGCCTCCTAAAACCAAGATCACGGGTTCAGTCCCGGCCAGGGTCGATGGATTTTTTCGAACCTAAAAATCCTAAGTATGGCTTCCTTCGGAAGGGAAGTAAAGCCATGGTGCGTGTCGTACATTTACGGCACGAAAAAGAACCTCATGTCTGAAAGAATGTGCCTCTGTCGACCGTTTCACGCCCGGAATAGAATGGGATGCTGATAGCCTGAGATGTTAAAGAGCGTTCGTAAATAAATCAAATCAGCAACTAACCGGGTTTAGAACATAAGTTAGAAATGAAAAGTCGACTTGAAAAATTAAAGTAACGGGATTTGAACCACGGATTTTCAGCCTTCCTGCCTGCCACTAACCAAATGAGCCACCGTGTCCTCCAAACAGGGAACCGCAAACCTCTTTCATCCGATTTTAATGTTTTAAACATTGGTAAAATTGCTTCCCCCCACCTTCTACGCAGTTATTGATTATGCATTTGATTTCTATTCTTTAATCAATGACACTAAAGGATCACACTGATCCGTGTGTTTCATATCAGTATGATAAATAAGCCTAAGTGTATAGACCACAAAATATGCTAACTGCTGTATTGCCAGCTTCAAAACGTTTTAATTGAAGGCATTGCAGTCAGCTGATGATTGATGACATACGAAACCATAGACGGTGTATCTTCCATCCATTAGTCGTGTGTTTTATGCTGGACAAAGTGACAATTGGACGCATATCTTCCATGTACTCTTCATTTTTTCTAACACATATCTCCGTCATTGAACTACCGTCATGATCTAGAGCTACCAATAGTATAAATTTAGAAAGTAGACTACACTTTTACCCTTTGACCTCTAGTGTGTAGTTCACCAATTTGAGTGCGTTGGAATCATCATGGTACAGAAAAATTTGTGAAATTAATCATTCATATCCTACCATTGCTGACCAACTTTTATGAAAACGCCAAATTACAATCCATTAATAATGATAAAATTATTATTAGAGATAAAACAATAGTAAGGCAATTAAAAACTAAAGAAACGAACACTTTCTTTTTTAGGCTTGGACAATTCTGGCAATTATAATTTTAATAATTTTATTTCAATTTATTTTATTTCTAAGTGGAAAAATTCATAAATTGTTGCCACAATTAAAAAGTTGAAAACAATTTTGCAGCGCGCATACATAAAGTAACTCTTCTGTTTATTTATTATTTATTCATTCATGTATCTCATAAATGCAAATTACCACACATTTCCCCATAAATGCACATTATAGAAAAAAAAATGAATCTCTGTCAAATGACGTTAAAAAGAAAGGTGAATAGTAGATCCGTAACGAGATTCATTTTCAGGCGCTTATCTCAGTATGCAAGGACTACTGAACACCAATGTCTCCTAGAGCCGGCGGTCAACAGGGAAGACATATTCGTATCCAGTTCTAAATGAACGAAAGCTTGAGAATTTGTATAGCATATAAAGTATTGGATATTTTTGATATGCTCTGCTTTCTATTATAACTCTAGAACTGATTTCTGGGTTAAGCAGCGTGGCGGGGCCGTTGCACTGCGGTAGACAACCAAACCAAGCCTTTTTGACCTCTGGATGGTTGGTTTTCCAATGTTACATAGAACCTTGTCCACCTTCGCACGTTTGTATCATTAACAGCAGATGGATAACTTATTAGAGCACACACGCTATATAATATAGAATTGTATGTTGATTGAATAATTCGCAGAGGCCAAATTTAAAGGTGTACAGTCATTTTAAAGATGTTTTGACCTCTATCTTTCTTGGCTGCATATGCCTTATGGCAGTTCTCTCGTTATATGAACGTTTTTCACAATTGCTAGGATTTCTTCCCTGTGTGTGAAGGAAAGAAGCGCTTAATAACAAGCTCTGCACTCCATGGAATCACACAGGCAAACAACGCCAATGCATCAAGTGCATATACACAATTTGGATAGCTGTTGGTAGCATCACGAATCCAGCCTGCAATAGAAGAAATAAATGAGGATATTATCTGAAAAACATATTTTTATCTTTTTTCTATATCTGTAAATTATAGTACTTGCACTACCAGGTATTAGGAACGTGTACATATTGCATATCATGTTATTTTTGAAAATGTTAACATTTTAGCACCAGGTACGGTTTGTTGTGAATTCTCGAGGGGCAGCAGACAGTATATCGTTTTAAATTTTTGATTTTGGCAATAGTCAACAATAAGCAGAATAGCACAACAGAACTTCGACGACGATAATGACAATACCAATGCTACTAATACTTTCTGACTCATGCCTGAAACAAAACAACTTATTTTTATGTACGAGAAGGATTCAAGAAGTAAGTTACACTTGTTGCCCTAATGTGGGCTCTGGGAAAAAAAAATACCACTTGCGCAGAAGTGGTTTATGTTCAGATATTGCTATAGAAACACTTTCTTTGTGGTAGGGATAAGAGGTGCTTCGAACAAAATGGCGCGTCAACTGAAAAGGTTCTCTAAGACTGGAGTATGACATTTGTGAGTAAAAGTCTCGATGGCATGGAGATTCACCGTGAAATTTCGGCCGTGTTTGGGTCAAATTCAATGTTACATCCAGCCACATTGATGGTGGCAGCAGTTTGGACTGATGCTGATCGACAAAGAAGAGGCCAACAATGCCAACCAGAGAAGACGTGCTGCACAATGGTTTTCAGCAATTGCAGAATGGTTGTCGCGCCTATTGCACAGGAGTTGAGTACCTCAATAGACCGTGCTCATTTCTAACATCAGATATCTGAAAAATTAGTGAAAAGTCCAGACAATTGTGCACAGAGACTGGGTGATTGTATCATATTGTGTTGTAATGTCTTGATCATATTTCTTCCCCGTAATAATCAAGTATAACTTACTTTCTGAATCATTCTCATACAACTGCAGGGCATAGCGGGCGATAGAACTGCTATAAATGAAATTTACCTCTTTTGTAGACACTACTACATAATCCTGTCTCCACTTGTCCTCGCCGGATAGAACTTTTAAAAACGTCACTTTATTTAATGTTCTCCTAGCCTGAAATGTGCACATTGACTTCCCAATTTGAAGACCATATCCAGACATTTTATTCAAGAAAATGAGTTACAGGGACAATTTGTCACACCTTCTTTTTGTAAAATATGCTAAAAATTAGCATAGTTTTATGAAATTAATTTAAATTTAATTTAAAATTTATTACATGTAAAGCACGTTAAACTGAAAAAAAATACAGTAGGACACAATCAAGAATTCACCAGCAAAGGTCCTAGTGATTGTAGGCATGACTGATCCTGTTCTCTCTCTGTATTTTTTGCATCGAGCCATAACTCCATCGATTGCTTTTATTTATTTTTTATGTCAGTGAATGGACATCTTCCAAGTCATCGTGATTATTCAATAGTGCTCGATACGCTCACTAACCTGATTTCTCTTGTTAATACGAAGAGTGAGTCTGTCACAGACTCAAGCACAACTACTTGCGTCCGGTTAATTTAAATTATAAATATGAATCGAAACTCAATTTATTCCTGTACTTGTTCTTTTTGTATATATAATTGCAGATAATCCGCTCTCGCTTAGATGCGTTCTGCTAAGCACAAACAAAAATCTTACAGTTTTTTCAGAAATCAGAGGAAATGTGCAAAAAAATTGTAACCATTCTTCATTGAACATAACCTAACGTGCTTCAAAATTAGGTCTCTTTCAACGTAACATAAAACATTTTGTCATTAGTTTCTTTAAAGTTAGATGAAGATGGTATAAAGATTTTGTAAGGAAACGTGAAAAGTACATTCAATGCCGAAAATGTTAGCTTGTTTCAGAAGTGTGAATCAAACGGATATAATGTGCCTAATTGTTGTAAACTTCAACTATTCTTGCCTAGAAAATTTAAGCTTCTTGCAGAAAAAAGACCAATTTATTTTTAAATATGTGCAAGCTAACTGACTTTGCAAATGCATGTTATCCACAAAATTTTAATGTTGAGCTTGAAAATACGTGTTATGAGAATATCTTTAATGTTACGTAAAGAATA
This sequence comes from Metallyticus violacea, assembly GCA_030762175.1. NCBI lineage: Eukaryota > Metazoa > Arthropoda > Insecta > Mantodea > Metallyticidae > Metallyticus > Metallyticus violacea. The sequence goes on along the minus strand of CM060835.1, from coordinate 48,598,253 downwards.
AACCAAGTACTTAAATAGATTCAGCTTTTTTATGGTTGTAAAACGTCCTTTATATTAAGGTAATTTTTCTTATTATACGCATCAAACCCTTGCTATCTCCCTTACTTTTAGTTTCAAAATCTGGCAACCCTGTTCAGAGGCAACTTTAATTTTTGAAGACTCGATCATGTTTAGCCCGTCTTAACACTAAACCAACAAGAAACATGGATACATTTGATCCATTATATATCAAGCAATCTTAAAAGCTGATCCAAGTTTACAGAAATATCCTTAAAGATAGTGTTAGTTCGGTCATATAGGTAACTGTTCACAAAACAAGTCCCTCGCCTTCAGATCTTAACCGTAATGAATGACTGAGGTCTTAAGGCAAGCTTTATGTACAGCAGATCCGGGGTTTGAATTCCATCAGGATTGTCTTCACTGCCTGAGATTTATTTCCAGGTTTACTCATCAATGGCAAATGCCGGGAAAATACACCAAACTTAGACCTATAACGCCTTCTTCCCAAACTATATAATAAAAATAACATAATTAAACTAGTTATTAATACTGAATAATATAATTTCTTATCAGAGAGAGAGAGAGGAATAGTATCTTAGATTTTTTTGTTTCTGCATAGAACTTATGCAGCCGTTACATTAATTTTGTACTCTATCCAATTTTTCCTGGCTCTGCCTATGTTGACAGTAATTTTGTCAATCCTGGGGGTGTAGTGGTAACCATACTTGTCTCCTAAATCCAAGATCGCGGGTTCAAACCCGGCCAGGACCGATGGATTTTTTCGGGCGTAAAATCCTAAGTATGGGTTCCTTCGGAAGGGAAGTAAAGCCGTGAGTCCAGTGTCGTTCATTTACGGCACGATAAAGAACCTCAAATCTGAAAGAAGAGGCATCTGAGCAAAATTTGCCGGACGTTTCACTCCTGAATTGTATGTGACGCTAATGACTGAGATGTTAAAGAACGTCCATAAATAAACCAAATAAAAAAAAAACAGTAATTTTACATTTATTTGACAATATTCTAGTTAACTTACCTATTAAAGGGCCGACCATGACGGCAGTTATTCCAAACATGACAGAATAAAGCCCAAAGGCTGAAGGGAACCTATCTAGGTTGTACTCAGCAAATACCAGGGGTAGAGGGACATTGACAAAACTTCTGGTGAACCCAAGGAATCCAGTCATGATTGCCATTGCAAGGAACTCCTTGAATGATACAAAAACTGAAACATACAAATTACAGGAGAAATGTAAATGAAATTATAAGAATTTCCTTAAGGAGAGCATTGGATGAAAATTGCTGAATTTGGTTGAAAAAAAATAAGGTTTTAGTTCTTTGCAAATACTCAGTCAACCAAAGTTTCAAGGACCGACGACGCTTATAACTTAACTTCATAACAGCATATTTAAATGACATGCAAAGCTTAAAATTAAATTTCCAGCAAATTAATTTAAACGCGTTATAGAATGTTTAAGATTTACATATTCTTAAATTTAACTACATAAGTATGAAATATTTAGAAAATATTCTATATGCTATGAACATTGAAAGCAAGTAACTAGATATTTATAAACTAACATTTTATTAAAATAAAAATAAAATATGTGATGAATATAAAAACAGAAAAAATAATTGTTAAGTACATACTAATTATATTCAACATTTTATTAAAATAAAAAATAAAACATGTGATGAACATAAAAAACAGAAAAAATAATTGTTGAGTACATGCTAATTATTTTCGTCTCTTTTGAGAAAAAAAATTAAAAATTGAAAACATAGATGCTTTTATACATATGTCAGTGCTATAAAAGCATTCAAATATTTACCTTTACATATAGACGAATTTTGAAAAAAGCATATATTTTTAAACAAATAATCAATAACTTAATTTTTTTTATTTTATTGTAATTACCTTAACATATAGACGAATATATATTTTGAAAAAGGCATATATTTTTAAACACATAATCCATAATTTGAAATTTTTATTATAATGAAACTTTGACTTGTTAAGAAAATATGTGTAATAAAACTTTGAAAAAATCACAAATAATTTATCATCTAATTTGGAAACTAGAAGGCATGCACATAAGCAACAGTCGTTCATATTCTGTCACTTTCTGGTACATGCAAATTTAGCATATAAAGTATTTTATTTCATTATGAAAATAGAAAAAAATTACTGATAAAACGAACAATATAACTCACTTAGATTTGCTTTACTGATGTAAAAATGCACTTTCTCCAGCATTACAAGAAGACAATTTTTCTCAGTCATGCGGTTCAATCTGTTAGTAATAATTAATATTTTGCATTGAACTTTTGTGCACAGAAGCTATTTGTGGAATTGCTTACTACTACTACTACTACTACTACTACTACTACTACTACTACTACTACTACTATTACTACTACTACTACTACTACTACTACTACTACTACTACTACTACTACTACTACTACTACCAGTACCACTACCATCAGCATTAGTGTCACTGCTAACTCAACTCCATAACTCAATTAGCTAGGTCGTGGATCCGAAGCCAGTTGTAAAAGCAGAGGCGCGGTATGAATAATTATTGGACTAATTTGAGCAATCGGCACAAAAAATATATTATACAGCTACTATGAATACTCAAGCCTGGAAGAAGAGGCCTCTGAGTAAAATTGAGCAGTCATTCCACGCCCTGAATTGAATGGGATGCTAACAACCAGAGATGTTAAAGAGCGCCCTTAAATAAATAAATAACTGAAGCTATACTTAGACTGTTATTTCTATTTCTCCTTCACTAATATGCAGAAGCCAGAAATTCGCAGGTAATACGCAATTTAGATCAATATTAATTTTCATATTCTACATCGATGCCTAGTATTCCCCATTTTTGTTTATATAGTGATACAGTCTCCCGTATTCGCAGTGTAATTTTTCACAGTAGGCAACACGTATTACGCTGTAATATAATGTAACAGTGCATATAATTACATTTCATTATATTTCATGTAATATACTTCCACTCACACCATAAGGCGGAATATACGTGTTATGCATGTGGACATGTTTACCGCAAAATGTAATTCTGTAATTTCGTCAATTACGGGAAATACTTGTTTTTGATTTCCATGACTGAAAAAAGTATATTATATGCAAGGTAATTATTCAGATTGTTATATATAAAACATGTTCACATATACAGGAATAGCCTGTTTTCCATTTTCTGCTACACGAACATATTCTCACTTGACTCCAGCAGTTCATTCCCTCATTCCAATCCCAGTGCATCATGGGTAATATAACCTACAGTATATTCAAACTTTACCTAATTTTATACCTATAATGATGAAATACCTTAGTGCAATTCATGTTAGTGTGTAAGCTAAATACTGCCTATTTCGCATGATAGAGCTGGAATTATGCAAGAAAGCAGAGGAATGAAATTATGAAGCGGAACCACCGTGAAAAAATATATTCAACAAAACAAAAATTAGTTACTTAAAACATATGTATGCATTTGTAAGTTAAGAGGTTAAACAATAAACCATTACTTAATCTCGGAACTGCAGAAGTATCAGAAGCATTCTCTCAACATAGAAATGTATGCAAATAAATTAAAAAAATAATTTCTAGCCTTCAGAATTCTTACTTATTCTTCCTATGACAGTTGAGGCTACTCCCAACAGATACAATAACCTGCTGGAGACGTCTGGAAAAGCAGCTCCGATGAGAGCGACACAGAGGCGTCCAGCAAGGTCCGTGGCGTTGCCAATGGCGATGCAAAGTGCTGTTTCTTCTTTCGAGAAGCCGAGTGATAGGATGAGAATCGGATGAAAGGCGAAGAAGTGGATGAGGGTGACAGCAGATACTGCAACGCCCACGGCGATGTTCACGTACACTGGGTCTAATAGTAATCGCAGATCCAAAAAGTTAACAACGGCTCCCCAACATCTGGTCAGCGCACTAAGGAAAAACAGCATTGCATTATGATAGAACTTAGAGGCGAAAATTACTGAAACAGAAAATAATATTGTATTTAAACATCCCGAACGCATACATTTGTATTACAGCATTATATGAATCTGTCCTATAAACCAGTTTTTTAGGGCGCTCTAATCATGCTTATATTTGCAAGAACCTTTTCATATATTTTTATGGTGTACCTTGGACAAAGCAGGGGTTGCAAGTAAGTTACTTGGAGGTAAGTGTGGTTTCTATGTAATATACCCAACTTACGTTTATACGTGACACAGTAAATAACATCTAATAAACTTTAAAAGCATAAACAGTAACACCTAAAATTAATTTTATATATTGATCTATAACATACAGATACTTTGTACTGTAATATTATGCCATTATTAGTTAACAATTCACAGTCCTAAAATAATTGTATACAAAAATTTAATGCTAACTTAAGGGACACTAGGAGTAAGTTTTTGGCCAAAATCGACCCCCCCCCAAAAAATTGCAAATGGTTCCTCGAACCTTTGGGCGTCCAAAGAGTGTCAACATTGCATGTTCCCCCCTTGCTTCGCACTCTATAGTTATTTAAAGAGCGGTCCTTTTAAATCACACTGTTTTCCAGCATACGTATTTGTAAAATAGCGTTTTTCTTAAAACTTCATTTTCACATATTCAAAATGTCCCACGCGTAATAGTTTTTGTTTAAATTCAATTAAATTTTTCCAGAATGTGCAGAAGTATCCATTGTAATATTCTATAGGACAAAATACATGCTAACATCAGTAATTAAAAAACAATCTGTGAAAAAATGATACATTTTAAAGATTAAAATTGATAAAATTATCACAGTTCATTCGTCAAATTTATTTAAAACATCTTTCTATATAATTTTTGTATGGATTCAAAGCTCCAATTCAAACATTCCAACCAATTTTGCCAACCGACACATGAGCCGCGGGGACATTTTGAGTATGCGACATATTTACGTATAAAATTTATGAAATAATTTATAGATCAAAGTATTTATCCAATTTGAATGAAATTTAGTATACATATTAACTTAACAGCAATACAATGATAGCAAAAGTTTCAGAAAATGAAACTTTATTTTTGTTAAACTACTCGTACATACTTAGGCATATTAAATCCTTCTGACATTTATTAATAATGAAACACGAATGGTTATTTACCTTGTAATATTAAATAAGTTATAAATGTATAATTAATTGCAAAGATAAAATGGAATTGAATGTCTGCTGTTTCGATTCTGATATGTAAGGGATGCAAGGTCATCCACATTTATTAATCGACACACAAAATTAGCTCTGTTGCTGTTAAAACACTGCACACACTGTTATGATATATTCATACAAATAAGTTTTTTATCTGCTGTTTTCAAGAGTGGCACTCATATTGCGCAAAGTATTTTCATATGCAATTCTTCATTTAAAATATAGCCTACACGTTCCTTCGAAATGCGTATAACCTCAGCAATTTTACGCACTTTAACTCGCAAGTATCTAATGCACATAGTGCAAGTATCTAACGCATATAATGTATTTGTTCATTGAATTCTATCGCTGTTCCACTTTTTGGGCGTCCTTCGTGTGGCCCATGAAGGACACCGTATTTAAATGCAACAGCCCATTTTATAATCGTTTTAAACGAAGAAAAAGAGTCCTCATAAATTTTAATAAATTTGATATGAATTGCCTTTGACGTAAACCATCTTTTACACAGATCTTTCATTGCACAATATTTAATTTTATCCATTGTGTGGAATACTCATGATGCTTCTGCTTTAGAAATCTGTATTAAATAATTATTTTAAACAATTACTTAATATTTCAAAAGAATGCTTAGACAGATGTATCGATGTAAGAAGCAATTATCTTGCCACTTGCATAGCCACCATGTGGTCGAGGCCGAGAACTTTTCAGACCAACCTCGTGTATTTAATATTCTATGTCCAATCTTCAAAATGATGGGAGCGTGATGAATGCGACTTATTTTTTTCCGCGAGAATGGGCTAAAAACATAATACAGGAAAACGTAATCAGAAAGAGGATCAAAACTTATTAAACTGCTAAACTGAGGTAAATGCTACCACTGACCAGCAGAATACCCTCAGATGGAGCTTGTAATGAAATAACGAAGGGGAACAGAGGAAGAGGGACGAACAGAAACATACTTTTTCTGCCACCACCATCACCACCATTACCATCATCATCATCATCATCATCATCATCATCATCATCATCATCATCATCATAATCATCATCATCATCATCACTGACTTGCAAGCTTTAAGCCTAAGGCCTGTTCCTTGTCAACAATAATCCAAGAATACTGGTTGATATGCCCAAGGATATGAACCATTGGAATTTTAGTTACACTTAGCACCTACAGATGTCAGGATAGGTGGTCAGCCTGTCGCTTAATGTGCCATCTAGTGTGTTGCTAAGATATTTTTTCTAAGTGTTGTAATCTTAACATAAAGATAATTAAATGTTTTTACCCTTCTTCTTTGACTACATCTGGAGCTTCCAGGATATCTCCGTTCTTCACATCGAAATACCATACTTTTTCGGTATTCTCAGACGCTGAAGCTATCTTGAGAGATAGAGGTTCAATACCTGTCTTTTTCTCTACATCAGCTTGACGCCGCTTCATATGCTTTCTCACTGGCTGTTGCACTATCATACTGAGCATAGCGTTCAAACTGAAGGCTGATATTATGAGCTGAAATGTAAAAATAAAATACGCTGATAAAACAGACCTGCAATGAACATTTTAATAAAAAAAATTAGCTCTCTTTTATGAATTTTTTGCGCTGAAGTCAAAAATGGCATTAAAATAGGAAAATTGTGCTAATTTTTTCATAGTATTAATATGCTGGCGATTTTGTGGCATCCGTAAACCAGTGCTCTAATATCAAATTTTATACTAATCTGTTAATGTGCACCGGAAACACACAATGTAGGAGGCTGTGACTATTTATCAGGTTGATCCAGAAGGGTGTGATTATGATAATTTTGCATCAAGTAGACTGGTTGCATCATTCCCTTTAGTGGGAAATTTTATTTTTAGTGGATTGTGCTAAAATGGTTGTATTAATTCCCCAGACAAGTTATGCTATATTTGGGGTGAATTCATGATTAAGAAACATGAAATGAACATTACAGATCATTAAAAAAGTTTATATGCCTAATTTAGAATAAAAATGGAGGATAAAAACCAAATATGGGCACTAAGCAAAGTATGTTATATTTATTTGGAGGATCTTAGGAAGTGGTCTAAAGGGAAAAAGAAAGCATTCAGATTTGATGTTCCAATAATATGGAGGGAGCAGAGAAATGATAATATTGATCAGGATGTTTAAACACAATATGTTGTGATGTTATAGGCTATAACTCTATAATTAAGAAAAATATTTCACATCCAGCTAACATTTCATCTGCTGTATGGCCAGTTCCTCACAGTCCACAGCGCATTTCCTTCGTCCTTCAGTATAACTAACAGATGTGTCTACTGGTGTATCAGCCAAATAACGGCGGTGAAGAATTTCAGTGTGAGGTATAGAGTGGATGTTCTCAACTGAATACATTTTGACATCAATTAGTAAGAGATTTGGGATACACAAGAAAATAAGCTTAGATTTAATTTGTTTCGGAGTAGAGAACAGGAATTTACTTCCTACTTTTCACAATCGGGTGCCTGAGTATGTTGCAATGATATTCCTGGTTTGAAACAAAAGTTTAATGTTGTATGAAGTGGAGGAATGGAGATTTTTTGTCGATTCCTGCAAAATAAGTGTGAAGATAATGCTGTTGTACAATGTCAACAAGTATACTTCGGTACCTGTTGATCATTCAGTACATCTTAAATAAAATTATGAGAATCTTGAACTCTTTCTTACAACGATAAGCATAAAGATCATAACTGGATGATCTGTGGAGATTTGAATGTGTTGTGCGTTCTTCTTGATGAGCAGCTGGGTATATTTACTTTCCATATTTTCTCTGTGCATGGGATATCAGAGCAAGAAGCAAGCATTGGGTACAAAAACAAGGGGGGGGGACCTCTTGAATGTGGGAGGAAAAAAATTGCGATAAAGTTTTGCCGACAGAAAGAAAACACTTCTGCCACCTCTCCACATAAAATTATGCATTGTGATACAGTTTGTTAAACCTTTGCATAATAAAAAAGGAGACTCTTTCAAGTACCTATGTAGTACGTTCCCTTAGCTGGCTAATGGAGGACACTTTTTGTTGACCTAGATATAAGAAGATTAACTTTTGATGAAAAATTCCACTTTTCGATGACTGAAATTGAAACAGAAGCGTGAACTGCCTTTAAAAGTGTGGTTACTAAGGTTCTAGGAAAACAAGTGTCCCAACTATGTAATGATGGTTGAAATTATGCTGGAGGGATTCAAAGCCATTGGTATGCTCGATGGGTTTAAAACTTCATTTTCTGAATGCTCACTTGGTTTTTTCCCCTGACAATCTTGGTGCGGTGAGCGAGGAAGAGGAACGTTTTCACCAAGACATTAAGCACGAGAAAAGAAGATACCAAGGTAAGTGGAAGTTTATTATGAAGGGAGACTACTGTTGGTTGCTATACTGTGACCTTCTAGAAACCTCACTCAAGAGGAAAAGCAACATGCACAGCAGCATCGTGGAGAGAAAAAGGCAGTATAAAGCATTTGACTAAAAGTTGTTATTAATTATGACAATGTAATAGCTTTTGTAGAATATAACTTTAATATTTGCCACAGGACATGTTTCACTTCATCCCTTTTCCATATTAAACTCAACAATGCTACATTCATCTTGCTAAAAGTGGCAATGTATGTTACGAAAAAATAGTGCATGATAGATAAAAACTGAACTCAGTTTCGGATTCAGCACTCCAAGAAACTATAAATGTAGCATAAATTATGAAAAATGTTTTTATGACCCTTAATTTTACAGGCCTGTGTAATTATTCATTTCAAAATCAGCGAATAGTCTTTGAGAAACGAAATACAGACTTTATAGATGGCGACAAATTAAGTAAATATGATGCAACGAAATGTCCTTTCTTAGGACGCTATTGCCATAAATTATTCCTGAAACGAATTAAATTTGATTGGAATTAGAACCAAGTAGTATTGGCAGAGGATTAGGGTGTAATAGACAAAAAAATCACTGAATTATTCATTTGGGACTACATACCTACATTTCAACATATGATAAATTTGTACTCAAAGGTTTTAAACAGATATTGGGAATAAACCGTTATGGCAAACCTACTTCAGAAATTCTAAAATGCTGAATGTCTCCAAGGAAAGAAACACGATAATTCAAAGTCTGTAGCTGAACAACGCGGAATGTAGCATAACAAAGCAAACTGATTGAGTGAACTGGCTCAAGCTTTAAGGGTGGCACTCGTATTTGGATGATCCTTGATTCAAATCCTGCCGCAGACTAATCTGACTGAGGTTTTGCGTGGTTTTCCCTAGTCCGTTTAAGAAGGAGAAAATGCCGAGTTGGTATTTCTCTGCCACGGATTTACCTTCCATTTTTCATTCATCTATATTTCATATATCTGTGAGTATATACGTCTTTGTGTTTGTGATGTCACCAAGGCACTTATGATTGTCCACCCATTTAGAAAGCCACTCTGTGTACATGTGTACTCTTTCTACCCCAGAGTAAATAGCTCCCAGAAAGGCGACTGACTCGGTCATTGATGTATAGGTCCAATGGGCTGTAAGTCCTACAAACGACGGAGGATAAACTTGGCAAAATAAAAATAAAACAATAAAAATTCTGTTGAAACTATTGAAATTCACTCTGTAATGTTTAAGCTCTCTATTTCATATAGGAACAAAGAAAAATCTTTCGATACTTTAACCGTGTCAAGGCTGAAAGTTTGTCCTATGCCCCCAATAGGGACAACTCAGGGAGGAAGTAGGAGATGGAGACACCAAGAGGCCAGGATCCAGCGGAGGTGAGACATGGAATAGAGCGGATCCCTAACATTGTTTCCTCCAAAGAATTGGAGTCCCCAAAAAAGCCACTTCCACACCAGATGTATCTTATACCATACATAGTTTGCATATTATTAATAATGATAACATTACTTTAAATACCCTGTCTATACTGCTGTTTCAGCTAATCAAGAAATTTCATTGTTTAAAAAAAGTAGTGGGATTCATTCTTTCTTTAAATGAAATAATTACAGGGACTCCAGTTCAGATCTGTGTCCGGCCATGGCTATTTTATTTCTTACATTTCGACTTGGAACAGGATCCTCTAAATGACAGAAAAACTGAAGGTTATCCTTTATGGAATTATTTCTTCATGAATATAATTTTACATTCATTAACAATAATTTTAACTACAGAAGACATTAATGAAAATGGCAATTTATACAAAATTTAGCAAACATAGAAAGGAAATGAATTAAGATATTTTGAAAGATAACAAAAGAAAAAAACTGTTGAAACCTCAATCTCATTAAAAGGAAAAATTATCAAATTTAATCTTTTCCGTTAGAAATGATTTAAAAATAATTTCTTAATAATAAATATTTCATGCCGATAAAATAATTAATATTTTATCACAGTGTTAAAAGAAACTATTTAAAAGCTTAACTTTGTTATTATTTGAAAATATTAGTACTCAAGTTCAAGAACTAAAAGTCGAATTCAAATCATTCTACCGATGTAAGCAAATTCTAGCACAATTACTATGTTGGCCAGAAAGATTTTTCCTATAACTGGTACCTTAATATAACGTAACATAACAACAAGCAACAAAACTTTATTGTTTTAAAAAATATAGGTAATTTTCGACGACTTTCGCCCATATTTCTGCCAGCATTAGAATTTGTTGGCGATACTAATCCATGGATTTAAGGAAAAAAACTCTGAATATGTGTTTTTGATATCTTCAAAATTATCGGAAACTGCTTCCTCGAAGAAATGTTACCGTGAATTAAAACAATCCTTACTAGAAGTCGCAACACCTGGGCTGAGCGAGACAGCAATTTTATACCTTATATCTTTTTTGTTGCTTCAATTTTGATCGAGAGACAGGAGCATTGCCTTATTGCAGTATAGCCGCTTTTTGTGTATTTATTAAAGCCGGTATCTCGCTTTACAGTTCGGAATACATGCAAAACTTATGATGTTAAAAGTGCATCCCTTTTCCCGCATAACTATCATTTCCTTTACGTGTTACATTGCTACATTACCGTTTCCCATTTGATTTTGTTGTATACTCAATGTTACAGTATACAGTATACTGAATGTGATTAACTATTAACCTTTTTCAAGAAAGTTATTTTTTGGCTTGTTTCGCGCTATGACTGTTATATCCGCCTTATTTGATGAAGTCACACTTCCACTTCGCATGAAAATGTGCTCGGTTTTCTCCGCTGCTCTTCTCTGCCGTTCATGAAAAGAGGTATAACTGGTGCACCACGTACGTACTCTCTGTAAGGTCAATTCTTTACGAACAAATATAAATAAATAATCCTCTGCCTAGTAACTCAGAGACAAATGAAGAAACCAATTATAAGAAAAAATGTTTCTGGCTAACCTAATAATAGCATATAACCTAAAACGAAGGCTTACTAGTGACATTTAATCTCGCTTTAAAAGATTTTCGCGTTTGTGTTAATATGCACTGAAAAGTAACAGATCATTTAATCATATTCAATGCATTAAGTAGGGTGTGTAATGCTTGAAAAATCTGGTTACAATCTACTGAATTGAAATATTAAAGTCGTTTTGTACTTTGAGAAAGAAGTTCATAAAGAACTCAGCATTCTGATCTGCACACACACACACACACACACACACACACAGAGAGAGAGAGAGAGAGAGAGAGAGAGAGAGTATTTGCCTTCAGATTAACGTTTCGATAAAAGTTGCTTAAGGATTCAAAAATAGGGTTTCTTTAAGTTTTCTCTGTATTTCTCTTGGAAGTTACTATCAGAATACGAAAACCTACAGTTGGACCTCTTGCTGATAATGTCCTTCCCTAGTAACCTGCTAAAAGGATGTAAATCATTTCAGAAATATTCTGCATAAAAACACTCTTATCATTGATTAGGAGCATATTACCTGCGTGCCGCGATAACCATAATGAATCAGCAAATTCTGTATGATAAGAGGAACGACGATAGAGACTATCGCGATTATAAGTTGAGTGATGCCCATGACAAACGTCCGCTTCCGGATGAAGTAATGATTGAAGCTGGTAAAGACCGCTGGAACCATTAGTCCAAGACCGATACCCTGAAGCACGCCGTATGTGAAGAGCAATTGGTAAGTGCTGGTAGCGAACGCGGAGAAAAAGCTGCCACAGAAGTAGACAATGGAACCCGTGACACCAACTTGACGACAGGAAAATTTCGAAAGTGCGAAGTTGGTGACAAGACCTGTAACAAGATCGGAGAATTCATATTGTTTACATAGATACATAGATACATTATTATACAGTTTCATTATTACACATGTGCATATATCTCTCTGAAGCCTTTTTACAGTCCCATCTGGGCCTGAGCTTCACCGCGACGCTCACTGCGTCTTCTACCTCCATCATACGATTTCATTGGTAGAGTGCAGTATTGCAGGGAGGCTTGTGATCAGCACACCGCATCCCGCTGATCACTATATCGCGGCTTCCTAGATCGGAGATCGATACTTCCCCATCAGGCAGCTTCCCAATTATCCTCGCGATGCTGGGTGGACCCTGTTCCAGGCCTCCCTATCCTACAAAAATTCCTAACTAGGTGCCGGTAATCGAACCCGGGTCTCCTGGGCAGAAGCCAGCAACGCTAACTACTAGACCAAGGAGGTGGTCTATGTGAATATAACCACAGGAATATATCACAGAAATAGGAGGTGCTGGATGTGCTTGTAATCCGTATCGCTTCATTTTTAAGTGAAAGGGTAGAAATTAAGGTCGTCATAACGTAACCTAATGCCATCGATCGATAACGTACTGCTATCCTTCGCTGCAATGCTTTGCGGGCTGGTATAGCTCGGATTTAATAGGCACGGCCACCCTTTTAGTTTGTAGAGAATGTACGAAGAATACGAGGTCTCTTCAAAAAGTATCGCGAATTTTGAATTTTCGCGGGCTACTTATATTAGATTTTCGATTGTTTTGTGGCGTTATGTTGGTACTCATGTCCCTCACTTATGTTGACAAGCTCGGCCATTTTTCAATGTTCAGTTAATTGTTGACAGCTATTTTGCTTGGACGTGTTTTGGCTCGTTTTCGATTTTTACCTATTCCAAAAAATGGAACAAAGAATCTGTATCAAATTTTGTGTGAAAAACAAAATTAAGTGCGCGGATGCATTCCGAATGCTGATTGTGGCATATGGTGAAGCTACCTTGAACCAAAGCTACGTTTATCGGTGGTACAAAATGTTCTCAGAGGGTCGAGAAGATGTGAACGATGAAGAGCGTCCCGGACGCCCGAGCTCGTCAACAACAGACGAAAACATTGAAGAAGTGAAGAAAATAGTATTGGCCAATCGTCGAATCACCGTTAGAGAAGTTGCTGAGGACCTAAACATATCGATGGCTCGTGCCATTCGATTTTTACCAATGATTTTGGCATGAGACGGGTCGCCGCAAAATTCGTACCAAAGTTGCTCAATTTCGACCAAAAATACCATCGCATTAACGTTGCTAAGGAGGTATTGATCTCTGTCCGCGACGACCGAAATTTGATCCAGAGGGTCATAACTGGTAACGAATCATGGGTTTATGGTTATGACGTGGAAACTAAAGCTCAATGATCCCAATGGATGCTGCCACACGAGCCAAGACCGAAAAAAGCGCGCCAATTTCGATCGAATGTGAAGGTTTTGCTTACCGTTTTCTTCGATTGCAGGGGCGTGGTGCATCATGAGTTCTTGCCACAAGGTAGAACGGTCAATAAGGAATATTACCTGCAAGTTATGCGCAATTTGCGCGAAGCAATACGCCAGAAATGCCCGGATTTGTGGATGAACAAAAATTGCACCATGATAACGTCCCTGCTCACGCATCGTTGCTTGTGCGCGAATTTTTGGGCAAAAACAACACACTTATGATGCCGCAGTCACCGTACTCCCCAGACCTGGCCCCCTGTGACATGACATTTTTTTTGTTCCCAAAACTGAAGAGGCCTATGAAAGGACGACGTTACGCCACGATTGAGGAGATAAAGACGGCATCGAAGGAGGAGCTGAACAAGATCACAAAAAAAAAAAAAAAAAAAAAAAAAAAAAAAAAAAAAAGATTTTTTAAAGTGCTTCGAGGATTGGAAAAAACGTTGGCACAAGTGTATAATGTCTGGTGGGGATTACTTTGAAGGGGACAAAATAGATATTCATGAATAAATAAATACTTTTTGAAAAAACACAAAATTCGCGATACTTTTTGAACAGACCTCGTATCTGCTTTCTTGTAGTGTGTATGCTGAGAGATATTCAGACATTTAGGGCAAACCGCAATGTTGTTGATAATTTCCCTAAATTGTGGAATAATTACAAATAGACATGCATCATTTCTGCCTAACAATCGGGGAAATGAATTGCTTTTTACCTAATCATGGAAACTTTCTAAAAAGGGCCTGGAAGTCCAAGCTTACTATGATAATATCTCGCAAACTACTTGGCGTAGGATCGTGCAAGAAACCCATTAGTATTTTAATCTCACCTAGTTTTATTTTCTTGAAGTTAATAGGTGTTGTTTAATTTGAAAATATAACTCTGTACCAGGAATATACTTTTAATATTTGTTGGAATATTTATATAGGCTACATTGATGTACCCTGTCTGAACTTCAAATTGGGGCAAACAGCGCATCAATACGTAACACCTTTCGTTTCAGAAATATTCGCGGTGATAGTTTTAGGTTAAATGAAGACAATTAATTTTGCAGCAAAATACAAGGGCACAACATTTTAAATTTTAAAGTATTTCTCCCCAATCGACGCACTTTTCGGCATGATGCAGTACTTCCTATAGGCTGTCCCATAATGAATGCAACTTTAAATTGAGCATATCTGTTGGGTTGTTAGGTGCTGGACCTGAAATTTAACACATTGTCCTCTGTTTGTGTTGCGATTAACGATTGTGATTTGTGTGTATTGTTATAGCTAAAATGGAGCGATATATAAAGGATCAATTGGTCCAGATTCTGAAAGTGCATTTTAAGTGGGGCGAATGTTACGCAGAGACCGATCGAAAATTTCATGCAATTTTTGGTAGAAAAATGCGCCTAACGTGTTAAAGTGCAGAGACTTATAATGAAAGTTGAGGATACAGAATCGGCAGAGAATATCAAATCACCTGAACGTTCTAGTCGATCGGTAGAGAATGTTGCCCTCGTCAGACGAGCTTTGCTTCGAACCCAATGAAATCGATTCATCGCAGCTCTCAACATTTAACCATTCCAAGAAGCAGTTTGCAGCGAGTTTTAACAAAAGATCTGCATGTGCATCCTTTTAAGGTCAAACTAACACATGAGCTGAAGCTGGTGGACCTTTTGCTGCTTCGAGCATTTACCTCTCTCGCAACGGCGATCAAAATTGGCCTCCGAGGGTGTATGTAAAATCTTGTGTTTATATGGACAATCCATTAACCATCCCTCAACTCGATGGAGAAAAGACATGTCGTGGGTGAAATTTAGCCGGAACTTTGCTCTAAAGTACTTGAAATTTTTGCCAACAGAATGAAGGTGTACCAACGAAGCCGTGGAAGACATTTGCCGATGCTTTGTTTTATGTTTAATGGCATAAACATAAAACAAATCATGGTTTGAATCCCTTTGAATACAAGGTAAGTGTTCGTCAATCATAGAACTTTTCGCTTTGAGTGGAGAGCATAGCAAGTAAAAGAAGTTTAAGCTACAGTGAAGCTGTCCCCCAGTACTACATTTGCGCTTTTGCATACATAGAAGAGTTTAGACACTGCATTTTTGTGCCCATGTGTACAGTACTCCACTCACAATATTTGCAGTTTGAACTTGCAAGAGAGAGAGAGAGAAAGAGGGGGGAGGCGGGTTAACGAAAAGGAAATTGTGTTCAATGTAACAGTACCACAATTAAAATATCTTTAAAATATTAACATTAATATAATTTCTAAAGCAAATATCAAACTCACATTTCCAGTTATTGAAATCAGTCGTTTTATCTTGTGAAGCTCAAACTTTCTTTTCTATCCAAATGAACTATATATTTTCATAGCAGGTTAGTAAATGATGTCCACGTAGTGTAGTTGCACAAGAAAGGTTTCTTTCTGCATATTTTCCCATTAATTCCCTAAAATATTTATTTTCTATCTTTTCAAATGGAATATCAGCTAACGCCAACAATTTACACAAAGCATTGTAAAACTTTATCCGATTGCGGCCACTTCAGAAGTGGAAGGCTAGTTTCTGCCCTTTATTCCTCTACATCTTATGAAACGTATTTTATTTTCTTTTATAACTGTTTGGCATACTTTACAAAACATTTCTTCCTCTTTCCTAATCAAGTCTTAGCTAACACTGGATTGGATTGTTAGGGCTGGATAAGGACATTTTGACACTTCAGCCTTGCTCAAGGGCTTGCCGTTTGTACCTACGCTCCCAGTGGAAACACTTCCGGGAG
Organism: Metallyticus violacea; assembly: GCA_030762175.1. Classification (NCBI taxonomy): domain Eukaryota; kingdom Metazoa; phylum Arthropoda; class Insecta; order Mantodea; family Metallyticidae; genus Metallyticus; species Metallyticus violacea. Next base: position 48,581,642 of record CM060835.1, on the reverse strand, counting down.
GAAGGGATGAGGTGGGAGAGAGGCACATCGGACGACCAGAATCCATAGGCCATGAGGCACTCTCTGTTTCCAAATAGAGTACCCTGACACTGGTGAAGCCCCCTCTCGAGTGTACTATACCACAAGCCGGGGCAGAGATATTTCTAAGCGCGAGCCACTATCACGTCGCACCAGCCCACTTCGTCTGACACTTTCGACTATGTAACAGAACCAAAGGAATGAAATGATATGAAAATGGAGTGAAAACTTCGCGGAAAGTAAATATCCATCCCAGCATTCGCCTAAGCAAGCAGGGGAAACCACGAAAAAGCCCAAGGTCAGGATGGCCGGCACAACAGGAAATGAATCTGGGACCTCCAAAATGCGGATCTCAAGTATTATCGCAGAGCAACTTCACTCTGTGGCGGCCAGGATAACTTAGCTGTCCTCAGGTGGTTAGTGAAGTTCAAATTGATGGAGCTTAAGATAGAAGCGAGCTGAACAAAGAATTTAAGTGGCAAGACTCTACACTTTTTTGCAGCATTAATGTTGTAATTTAGTTACTTGCCAATACATTTAAGGCGTTTCAATACGCAAAATAATGAATTAGCCAAAATTTGATTTTCATTATTGCAGCATTATTGTTGCAATTTAGTTACTTGCCAATAAATTTAAGGCGTTTCAATATGCAAAATAATGACTTTGTCAAAATTTTATTTTCATTTTAGATTACTCTACAGAGTTTGACGATTAAACGACACTTGTTGGATTATGGAAGTGGAAACATGTTCTATTATATTTTTAATTAATGCTGCACAGGTTAAAAGGGGCATAATTTGGCATTAATTTGCAAAACTTTGAACAGCTAAAATTCGTTTACTATAAGAGCTATTAACATTTTCACTGTTGTAGGGAATATTTCTTTCTCTATTTTCTTTTGTTGGCTATGTTATTTCAAGAACTTAACCTTACATTATGAACCTCTTCTCGTGCCGATCTCGTCCGCCAGTGACTTCTATAGATATAGATATATAATTAGGTACTTAATTACAATGACACATTAGCTCAGATGTTTAGAAAGTGGCACTGCAATGCAAAGGTAGCTGGTCCAAATACCCACGGTTATTTATTTATTTATTTCTGCTGGAGTTTAAGGAGATTTCCTACCATTACAATGATTTACTGGCAACACATTTACGATTTTTTTTCTGCTGGAGTCAAAGGAGATTTGCCATCATTACAATGATTTACCTACTTAATAGCACACAATTCCCTATCAATATATATATATATATATATATATATATATATATATACGAAAAGGAGGCGAGCATAGGTGTCATGTTTCTAGGATTTACCCGAGGTTAGCTTAAGGTTAGTGTGTGTGTGTGTGTGTGTGTGTGTGTGTGTGTGTGTGTGTGTGTGTGTGTGTGTGTGTGTGTGTATGAATTAATTGCGAATTCCAAGTAGACAACCAAGTTATAAAATGAAGTTGAAACATAGCTAAAAAACAACATAATAAAAAAACAACATATTGCAGCCAGAAAGTTACGGAGGATAATGCATAGGTTACATTACGTTTAACAAAAAAAATATCCATGCAACATTTACACTGTTACAAGCGGATGCCTTTTTAATTTTGGTTGCGGCTCCAGTCTTGTGACTCCTTTAGGCTACTTAAATCAAGGAGACGTTCGGTTTTCTCCGTTGCCATCCGTGAAATCTCATGCCGGGGCACTCCTCCTTTCACCAGATCGGAAGGAGACGAACAGGATCGGCAGGAGAAGAGGTTCACAACGTAAGGTTAAGTTTTCAAGATGGGCACTGTTTACTTCCTGTTGCTGTGTTAAAGATGGTGAACGTGACTTTACTTTGCAAGTGATTTTGTTTTGGAATTTTTTCCACGTTTGTATTTATTTTATAATAACGAAAAGCAAGAGGAATTTTAAAAGGAACAATGTTGATAGGCCTAAAAATGTCCGTAAGCCAAATAATAACACTAATATAAATCAAGTTGAGGACATAACTCACAAATTTCAGAGCTTTGTAAACGTAAAACTCTTGGTCGAGTTAATAAAAAATGTGGCTTGACAGTAAAGACTGTCCTTTTAGTTCATCAAAGAGATCAAACCATCTTTGGAACCATATGAAAAAACGAAAGAACAAAACTGAAGATGTCAGTAACGCAATAATAAACGTTCATCTTTTAAAAGAAATATAAGTGAATCTATTATGTGCAAAAATGCCATGAGCCGATTACGTTTTCAATAAGTACATGTCCAGGCTTAGGAACGAAACTGGAGTTTAAGTTTAAGTTAAGTTAAGTTAAGTTTAAGAAAATAGGAGTTCCATCATGAATTCGAATTAGTGCAACTGCGTGGTTATAAAAAGCTAGCATCATAGGATATTAACATCGATTGGTTTAGGTCTTAGAGCAATTGGGAAAAACCAGACAGTTGGGAATATATAGTGTGAGATAATGAACTTGCTTCAACCTTCATAAATTTTCCAGCAATATGTAAATATGATACGTTGAAGGTGTTTGTAAACAAGGCTACTAGAAGCTGCTCAGGAGGCTGTAAGTTGCAAATTTGCAAAAAAAGATTTCACATTGATATAAACTCTTGTATTCTACGAGTATTTGCTGAATGCAGTTGTTTATAAATCTGTTCATAATATGAAACAACAGATGAACACGACATAAACAGTATGAATAAAATAGTGCACCATACCCAGAGCTGATCCGGAGCACAAGCATACACTGACTACAGCAGTGACGAAGGTTGTTCCTGCCTGGTGCTCTTCTATAAAGTCATCAAAAATGAGTCCGAAACATCCATCAGGAGCCACAGTGACAATCTGAAAATAAAGTCATTAAATGTCGCAAGTAGTAGACTTAGTTTCATATTTTCTATAAGCTTAAGTAATATGTCTCTATTTGGTTTGCTTCTCGCACATGTCGGACATTGAACAAATTAATAGTTTTCCATCATTTGAGGAATATCTTGAAAGATTGAATCTTTTCTCTCGATTTAAGAAAATTCTGCTGAAGCCAGTTCATCATTTTAGTATCTGCCAGTATTTCAAGTTCCTCCTAGACTGTTGCTAATTCAGTTTCCCATTTAATGGATTTACGCACATTATACTATGAATACCAAGTGTAGTACGAGGACGTTTGAGACAGGTAGTGATGATAAAGATTTTTCCCATCCTGAAAAGGTAAATACTAAATAACTTTAACTTTAAACTCATTAGCGCCATTATTTAATTAATTATATTCTTTTTTTCGAAATACCTTGGCTCTCCGTTTTTGTCTCCCTACACCGATCGGCAGGATGCTAAACGTTTACAAAAATGTCTGGCTATGAAACAGAAAGTTGCACCGGTTTTGACTCCCATGTTGAATTAAATCAACATTTCATCTCCGTCTTTCCTCCTTTCCAGTATTTGAATGCTGGTGTAGATTGGCCTCGTAGTAGAAACGTTCGTCCATTGGCTGATACGCCTCTCTCCTAACGAATATGTAAGTAAACTGGCCTTCCTATGTGTCGACAGAGAAGAGACACTTCCTAGTGTTCTTTCTAAGTAGACGCAGTCAAGGCGTTCCGGGTTGGGATCATTGTTTCAGTTTAATAATTACAACTTCTCAAGCAGTCTCGTAGCTGGTTATCTAGTGACCCAGGTATTTAAACATTACTGTTGTAAGCTATAAAGTTGGAAGTATTATCATTTTTTTCTAAAATGTAGTAGTTTATTAAAGCAACCTTCACTATTTAGATACTTTTAGTTATGTTTTCTCAGGCCATCTACAGGGCATTAAACGTGTATTCAGAGTGATTTTGCCTTAGCAATGAATTGTAATTATAACTTTTGTGTTTAGTGTTTGAAATATGAAAGCAAGTTGCTGTAGACCAATTATTTATTATTTTGCCTTGACCGATAAGGTAACTTGATAGTAAAATGGGCCAAATTCCTTATAATTTGTTATGAAGGCCTTTGTTTTAAAACTTAAGTTAAATAGTAAACAATGCATAATTTATTTTCATTATTGTAGTAATATATTAGTATTTATTTAGCTACACTTGACATTTATTGTTTGAAGTATTTTATGTTTGAAGTATATAAACGATTTATGTTCAAATAAATTATTTAAATATTACAGTGAATTTTATCAAATTACACTTTTCCCGAAATTATCAACACCTTTACAGAGTACTCTTGGGCTTAATTTTAAGTACGCCCACATATCACCAAATATTGTTAAAGTTGCGTATCACAGTGTAAATAAGTTCGGTAGTAAGCAGTGCGCACACAGCGCAGAATTAGAACGATGTTCAGTATGAGAAACGACATTTAGTTCTGGAGTTGTTTTTTTAGGAACACTGAGAGCGAACCTTGAGAATGAACTTTTAACAAACAGGCTGCTTACATTCTCACTCACAGTCAATTTTTCCTGCTCGGTTCTCACAGCCTTAGACCTCTACATTTCTATACAGTTTGTTGAAATTTGCGGACAACTTTTAGGGGAAGTATCGAATGTAGAGACATTAAAATGACGCAACATACGCACATCAAAATGCTTTAATGAGCCATGTTATGAGACTTATTCGTAATGCACTTCTTAGGCCATCACTGCTCAATGGAAAAATTCGGAACAAGGATTTTTATATGCTGTTTGCTATTTTTTAAATTATTTTATTGATTTACTTTTTCCTTGTGTGTTACACTTTTTAGGCGGTGTACCTATCAGTTAATTGCTACACCAAGTAAGTCAGTCGCCCCTTGCTTTTCTGAAAAATAGGCCACCCTTCAGCGGCAACTGCGCTTTAAGTCTATTTTTTTTTCTTTCGCTTACCAACTATTTATTTATGTTATCACATAGATGAAGCCTCAACATTCAGAGAAAAAGCGGGTTAAGGGACACAAAGTACTCCGCACTAAAGTACAACCAAAAAACATATGACTCGTTTACTGAGATTTGATTCCAGGTTTCCATTTGATTTTAGAAACCTTTACCTTACAGTATACATAGCACGTAACTGATGAAACGCTTCAGTAAAGTATGGGTCCAGTGTCAAAATCGGTTTAAAATAAAATTGGGGAATTTTGTACTCAGAGACGACAAATAAAAGCCAAGTCTATATCCACAATGAACGCTGTCAGTCAAGACATATATATTATTAAATAAATGTCTATTTAAATTTTGGCGTAAACTACGACACGTGCATCTCAAATAGCATACTTAATGGCTTATACCATTTAAACAGTCATGTTAAAAGGTCCAACAAAGAATTAAAGCTGTCTTTAGAGGCTATATCAAACAAGCAAAATATGGAGGTGATACCGGCGTATGCCATGCAAGATCTAAGGTTGAACCGAGAATGTGCTATCAATCAAACATCCAAGTGAGTAAATGGAAATACGATCGTTCTGCTGCATGTTAATCACAAATAACACGGGTCGCGTCGATGACATTGTTCATATTTTTTCCCCTCATTAAAGCTTGGAAATCCTTTAATAATACTGTAATTTTAAGAGCCCCCGAGTTTTTAACTGAATTAGAATTTTAATAGTTCTTGGTTGTACAAATTTTATCATGGAAAGTAATACCTAAACATAACAGACTGTAAAGTTACACCAATTTCTGATTACTTGTTAAAAATGACGCCTTTCTGTCCCATTTGACCGATATTACACCGCAAAATGTATTTTCAATGTCGATGCTTTCAATCCTCAGGCGTATGCTCTCACACAGAGTTTGTGCCAGTTGTTCGCTATGCTTCGACAGATGAATACGTTGATATCCTCCTTCAAGAGTGAATATTCAAAATGACGACAACCAACAGCAAAAACTTTCCGGAATGTTGAAACACATCTGCGTACAACAGCCTCACTTTCAAGGATGCCTTCTGTTAAAGGCGCACTAGCAACATCCGGTGTTAATGCGGAGGCTGTTTTGAATGTAATCCTGAATAATTCACTAACTAGTACACGGGTAGTTGCACAAGAGGTCAACATTAGCCAGTCTTCTGTGGTGCGAATAATGCATGCTAATAAGTTTCATTCGTACCATTTGTACTTACATCAGGAGCTCCATGTGAGAAATTTTGAAGCTTGAGTGATCTTCTGTGAATGAATGCTGGGCCAAGGGCAAACGATCCGATCCAGAATCTTATTTTCTGAATAATCGAGATTCCACAACAATGGGCTGTAAATCGCCATAATATGCATTATTGGAGTGTTGGTAATCTCCACTGGGTAAGCGAGACAATATTCCAAGTGGACAGGGATGTGAATGTCTGGTGTAGAATCTTGGGTGACCATATTATTGAAAAAAAAAAATTTTATCTTTGAAGGGCACCTAACAGGAGCACGCTACCTGCGACTTCTTCGCAATGAGCTCTCACTATTACTACAGAATGTACCACTGGAGGAGCGAATAACAATGTGATTTTAACACGATGGTGCTCCCCTACACAGGTCGATGATCATCTGCAATCATATAATACGATACATCCTGGTTGTTGGATAGGAAGACAAGAACCAGTCTCCTGGCCAGCCAGATCACCCGATCTAATGCCTCTTCACTTCTTCCTCTGGGGTTATTTAAAGCAAAACATTTATGAAGAGGAGCTAGAAGATCCAGAGTCTTCGCCAACGTATTACGGTGGTCTATAGATCCATTACAACTGCCATGTTACACCTAGTCAGACTTTCCATGCCATAGCGTGCTCAGATTTGCATTAACCAAGAAGCTCATCAGCTCGAGTACTTCGTTAAAAAAGTCGTGTTTGGGCAGTGTTATTCCCGGTAATTTCAAGCAAGTAGATCATATGTGTATAATCCTTATTCCATCTTTATTTAAACACTTACTACCTGTAGCTTATCAGCAATAAACAAGCACTACACAATAATAAAATATTAAGTACAATTAAAAGGAAAAATGATTGCAAATCAAACATGAACATTTATAAATATTACAAAACATTATAAAAATAAGTGTGCAAAGGATCTGTAGTTTATCAGATATAAAAAAACACTAAATAATAATAAAATATTAAGTACAAACAAAAAGAAAAATAATTGCAAACTAAAACGACATTAACCGTGACGATTTATGAATATTACCACACATTAAAACATATATGCACAACAAAGGTGACTCGAACCGCCTTTACTGCATACAGATTTTCACACACACTCGTTCCTCTTTTTATATATATATTTACGGACGCTCTTTAACATCTCAAATCATTAGCGTCCCATTCAAAACATGGCGTAAAAGGGCCAACAAATTTTGTTAAGAGGCCTCTTCTTTCAGGCTTGAGGTTCTTTATTGTGCAGAAAGTACGACGGGGGCTTTACTTCCCTTCCGAAGGAAGGTATACTTAGGATTATCTGAGCTATTTAGGATCATGAGAGTTTGACAGACAAGTTACCAAGTATTTGCTTGCCACAGTATATATTTTCATTTGTGCAACACTTCGTCTGTTTATGACTTCGATACTATAACACCTTCTATATTATTAGTCATTTCGCTAAGTGTGCAACCTAAGATATCTATGTTATAGAATGTACGTAGATACCGTTAGGACCGATGTTTTCATGTTAGAGTATAAATTGCAAAAGTAGGGGCAGCTGACTCAACCTTTATATTAGATAATACATTTCTACAGAACTCGGATTCAAAAGTTGCAGAGAATTCTTCCTCCGAATGCTTCAATCATATGCTTAATGAAAGCTTCATATTTTCTTACTGTGTGTTTTTAAGGAGCTTAGAGTTAAGGGAAGTTTTTTAAGAGCTGACAATATTTTTAGGGACTCGATTTTACAAGTAGCGCGCTAATAATTTAAATGTTTATAGCAACTGATAAACGATACTTAACCTACTTTTTAATAGTTATTTATAATATATCTTAAGTGGCATGTTATTTTATGAGTAGGATGTTTATCAAACGAAGTCAAGTTGAGGAAATCTACTCACAAAATAAAATGACTTTTAACACGCGTATCACACATTAATTTTAGACATAATTTATATTTATAAATAAATGAATAATTATAAATTAAATTTATTCCAGTCATTCCAAAACATTCCCTGTTTCAAAGAAATAACTCATGCATTTCTCACTATGAAGCGTATGGAAGAAACCTAAATATCTGGATAATGTTACTAATATCAGAGTGGGAATAACTAGTGGCTGTTAAACGCATTTTGGCGGAATAAAATTGCATTTTTGTTTATTATTAGATTTTATTCCTGTTTAAAAATGTAATTTTCTCGCTCTGAAAGAAGCTATTATTCACTTGAACATGCGTAGTAATAGGTTCATCTGTTATTGATTTTCTTCCAGCCTGATAAGATTCCAGGGATGCCAACGTAATTACGTATGCAAATAAAGCTCATAAACCAGTTTTATAGTTATTTTATGTCACTAATTGCACTTTAGTACGATTTCGAAAGCGTCGTGTAGAATATAACTTTTTTAAAAAAATATGAAAATATGTAATACATTATGAAACATGTAATTTGCATCAGCTTAAATGCGCCGATAATCATCATACCATCCATATAAAAAAACAACTGCTGCAGTTGTATTAAAGCTATTATCTCTAGCTCTCAAATGATTTTTCTAGTAAAACCTGACATATCATTGATACACTATCGAGGTTTAAATCACTGCCGCTTGAACGAAAGAGAAGTATCTGGGAATAAATTATTTCTTGTTTTCCGAAGAATTTTCTATGTGTCCCTCAGCAATCAGTGAATAGGTCTTTTAATCCATGACCTACAATTAACAATGACAGTATGTTGTTAAGAAAAGCAGCAAACTTGATAAATGAAATGAAATGGCTTCAAATGTAATTTATTTATAAATAATGAATGACCGTCTAAAATAGTATATTATATACACATTAAAATATTTATTTTGCATGTCAAAATTTTAAAGTCTTTTTTGTTGGTCAAAATCGTTAATAAAATGCTGTATTATGACACCAGTTGTATAAAATACCCATAGTAACACTATTAAGTTGTTTTCATTGCTATTGTGAGCTAAATATTATTATTATTTTAATGCTTTGTGTACTGTCGTTTTGACTGCATGGTCTTCTCGCGACGTCTGTAGATTATTGACTGAATACTGCAAGTGTAAGTCTGTAGTGAGGAATGAAATGAATAAATAATGGCGCAATGAGCTCGGAGTTCTTGATGCCATAAGCCTATCTGACATTCACCTTCTCAGGGTAAGGTAAAACCCCGAAAAAATCTTACCCAGACAGATTGGCCAGTGCGAAACTTGAACTTATTAATAAAAATTAATACATTTGTATTAACTACCAAATGGATTAGTAGAATTTGATACTAACTTGTTCAGAAATACATGCCAGCGCCAAAGATTCTGAAGTATTTTTAATATTTTCACCGTCCATTCAATTAATGAACCTGCCGTATTCCTTCTGATAAATATCATAAGCTCTTTTCCTTTTAGTGGCAATTCAGCCTTTTCAGCTTGAGCTGAAATTTCTTGCGTTAACTAACAACAATAGACAAACGAACTTAATAATATCCAATGATACAGTGACTTCATAAGTATAATAAAAGAGGATAATGATTTCAGTTTAATTCATTAGAAACTCGACTTTATTAATATTAATATTCTAATATACAAAAAAATAGCGAATGAAATTAGTTTATAATGCTATACAATTACGGCAACATAAAAATTACTGAACTTGTTTCTTAAACGTTTATTCATATAGTAAAGTGTACCTTTATAAACTAATATCATAATATTATTATTTTGTTCGAAAGCTTTGCTCAACAGGCCTCGTTTCCTCGTTAATACTTGTATCTAAATCACTATTATTACTAATGCATAAGTAAAATAAAAAAATGCATTTCCCCCCCCCCTTTTTGTTATGTATTTATTATTTTTTCGTCTACATGCCTCCATGTTGTCATATTTACTATTTGCAGTTATATAGGTGCATATTTAAAAAAAATATTTCAGTGTTTAAACTTATCATATCAGAGCAAATAATGTTATATGACCTTTATATTATCAATGTGCTCCCAAATTCGATGTAATTATCTGCGGTAAACGTGAAATTTGTTTCTTTAAATAACGCGCACACACACAAAAGCATTAGTCACAGGAGTGCATACACAGAAATATTTATCAATACTAGATGGCTTACAAAAAGAAGTGAAAGGCCCAGAGCTGCAATCCATCCCCATCCACCTTCTGGAGCATCCCAGTCGGCTGCTTCATACACTGTTCGTTCTTCCAATTTTCCCATCTTCAAGGAGCAATGGCTGCTTCGTTGGGGAGAGCTCCTAGAAAAGTCTAAAACAAGGAATTATGCATTAATATCATTTTAGCCAAGGTAGGCGGCTGACTTAATTGTTTCATCTATAAGAGCAATACTTTCCTACACACTACAAATAGTCAGTAAATCATGACATTATTGTTGCACTGTTTGCATTGATCGATAGTGTCTTGTTTAAACAAGATATGCGATGTTAGTACTGTCAACACTAACGTCATTAAACGGTTTCTAAGATCGATTGGTACATTGCAAAGCAGCTGAGGGGTACCAGTTTGAATACAGAATTTAGACGATGAGCTAGTTTTGTTTTGTTTTTGTTAAGGAAGGAGCTTTTTATTATTCGCTACACTTTTTTACTTTTTTGATTTAGCAACAATAAATTTGTAAGAAGTATCATAGTATGGGCACTTTTTGAAAAACTCTTAATGAACGTTGTTCGAAAATGTAAAAATATATTGGATATTCCGTGGGTCCGTGTCGTACATGTACTACACGAAAAAGAACCTCAAGCCTGAAAGAAGAGGCCTCTGAGCACAATATGTCGGCCGTTTCACGCCCTGAATTGAATGGGACGCTGATGACCTGAGATGTTTTTAGAGCGTCCGTAAATAAATGAATTCAACAAAAGCCTGTGCATTTTGTAAGTACATTACTAAAAAGTTGAATATAAAAACACAGAAGCTTATAAATCTATTTACATACTGAGAAATGCTGTCAACAAGAATGGCTCACTAACTGGTATTTCTAAAAATTGTTAAATGCTTTAGTACCTGTAATTGTGCCGGCATCACCGATGTAACCTGCATTACATTGTCAAGCCTTATTCCAACTGATATCGTTGCCTGACGATCTAATTACACTCTTATCTCGCTTACGTCATATACCAAACACATCTGAAACTGTCATGAACCTTATTTATGCTCTAGCATGACAACGCTTTACTCCTTTCTTTATTGTTCCATTTTTTCTTATTTGCGGCATTAAGACATATTCCTAATTATGACGATGGCAATTTTGGAAATATTCTCAGTGAGGAATTCACTTTTTCTATTCTATGATCTTTGTAATGGATGCTATAAGTGAAAAATCGCATCATAGCAACAGAATATAGTACAGTGGTGTAATTTCTGTGCACCATCACCCTAGTTACTTTCTTCGTGGTTTTTTATTAAAATGGATCCTAAAATATAATTTATATACTTAAATATATTATCCACATTTTAACATGCTATTCCTAAATGATGGAAACCTTCAGCATCACTGCCACCAGTTGTCGAGGCCGTTAAGGCGCGGACTCGTAAGCGGAAGGTCTGGGGTTCTATTCCTGACAGGTTTTTTCCCCCCAGCTTTCCTCAATCCTCATAAACGGCAAATTCCGAGGTGGCACCCTAAACTTAGGCCTGGAACGCTTCCTTCCTTTTAAAAACAAATGCTTTCCCAGTTTATCATTAGAGCAAAGGATTTTAGGTTATATTTGTAAAGGTACCAATAAAGTAGGATATGTGGGTTTGTTACAACCTTTTGGGGACGCTGTTTTGTGAGGAATATAGAGTTTCTTTAATTTCAAATTATCTATTGTATTATTTTTGTCCTATTTTTTTCTTCTTTATTTTTGCCCTTAGTTTATGATTGTTAGTATCTTATGTTTGCGGTTTGATTGCGTTTAATTTGGATTTTTTATGTTTTTTAATTTATATTATAACAGGAGTATTATGTACTCTAATGTTAGCTGGCTGGTCTTATAATTCTAAATATGCTTTATTAGGAGGTTTGCGATCTACTGCGCAAACAGTTTCATATGAAGTTAGATTGGCTTCAATTTTATTATCTCTTATTTTTTTAGTAGAGAGACATTCTTTGATGAATTTTTATTATTATCACATTGGTATTTGATATTTTTCTTTGCATTCCTTTACGTAATGTTGATTTGTTCATGTTTGACTAAGACAAATCATAGTTCTTTTGATTTTGTGGAACGGGAGTCTGAATTGGTGTCGGGATTTAATTGATTATATTTATCAGTTTGACTATATATGCCTATTAGGATAAATATATAATAGGTATTTATTATTAATTTACATATTAATACGCTTATACACGTAATTAGGTATTTATAAGAGCCTTTCTGTATTATGTCTGAAACATTCTATAAGCATAACACATTATAATACAATAAATATATTATAATGTTAAGATTTATCTTTAAGATCTTAACAGAGATCAAATGAATATATTTAATGGAGTCCTTATTAAACACGTAAATGAAAATTAATCAGAAATTCTCAACAAACTTTTTCAATAATAAACATTATTTCCAGTCCAATAAAAACCTTTAAATGAATAAAAAGTGAAAGTAAAAATGCCTAAATATATGATTATTGTGATACGATAAATAACGCAATATTTTACTTTTGCTACATTTAATAGAATTAAATATAAAGTACAAATAATTTTGTATATCTTACACCAAAATGTAGGAAAGTAACCTAATGAGTTCATGCCTTATTTATAGCCCATGCCTTTTCTAATGCCCAACAATTCAACAAAAAAAAAAAAAAAAAATGTTCTTTATACTAACACTATTAAGATGTAATTCATGTATCATCAGTGTCCATCGCTTGTGATGCCGCAAGTAGGTAAAAACGGGCGTTAAACACTAATAAAAAACTTCAGCATTGATTTACGCGCACCTTTAATCGCAGATTTTAGGGAAAAGCAGATCTTTTGCTTGGCCAGTGATCACATCGCCCGATTTAATGAGATTTGAGTTTGTGTTTTGGAGGTTATATTAAGAGTATCGCGCACACTAACACAGTTGACAACAGGGCGGAACTAATTTACCGAATAAAAGTTCAATTGTAAATTTTAATTTGTGGAAATAAAATTGTTCCTTCCAAATTATCAAAAAGCATTGAAATTATTTTTTTTTCTGTAAAATGTTTTATTGGGTTACGACTTTCCGGATGTCAACGAACATGTTCTTTAACAATAAATTATTTCCTCTGTGTAATCTATCATCCTTCAAAGTGTGTCGGCGAGATCTTGTTACATACTGTATTTAATATCTAAAAATTGATATGTTGTCGATGAACTATCACGCCATTCTTTATTAGCTACAACACATGTTTTTCTTGTGTTGGAAATGTTTAATTTGTTTTACGATTTGCCTTCTTTGTGTACGGTCAACTCTGGTTTAATAAATATATATCAAAACTAGTTTTTTGCAACTTAATTGTACTTTCGCATTGCTTGATTCAATGTATTACTTATTTCCCCTCCATTGTAATGACTACTAAAAGTTTTATTGTTGCCAACCAATTACCACCATTCAAACAGGATGATGATACCTATAATGTGTTTTCTCCTACATAATAATGAATAAGAAGTACCTTTAAGTTGTATAATTAGTATTAAGTGTTTGCAGCAGCACATTTTTTTTTGCCAATTGTCTGTGAGCTATTGAGTAGGATGTAGTGAAATTTCTGTTTTGTGCAGGTATGTTTTATTTTCCAACATAAAACGAGTTTACGTGGCCCAATTATGCTAGAAGAATCATGAAGTGACTGCTACGACTTTAGTGAATGATTTGTAGATATGCCTTACCAACTCGGCAGCATATGCAAACATTTGAAAGATCAGGAAACATTTAAAATGCCACGTGCTGCTTATAATGAAGAAACACATCGCTCAGTAACATGTAAAATATCCTCATAAATTTAACGAGGAAGGCCTTTGTTCAACTGCACGTATCGCGATTGAGCCTACAGAGAATCATATGCGAACACATAATTCAAATTTTATGACGACATGTATGAGGTGATAATACTTTTAAGTACCGATGAACTTTAATTCATTTATGCCATGACTAAATCATTTTATGCATCTTAGGGAATAATTACGGCAGTGAACATTAAACTGTAAACCGCAACCCAGGGACAGCTTTGATATAAACTGTTCCAAGCTTCGAGCACCGCTTCTGAAAGAAAAATGCTTTAGCTGGATTGTTAGGAGTGAGAAGAATGCCCATCTACACTCGGGCATATAGTAATTACCTGAGAGCAATTCGTACAAGAGGAGTAATGCTAACAGCACAAAGAGCTAACGATTTTGTTTCACATTCGCTGGTATTTTCTTATTAGTGCTGCTCACCTAACATCATTCCGCCACGGGTGGCCGAGGTCGTTAAGGTGCGAACTCGTGAGTGGGAGGTCTGGGGTTCGAATCCTGCCAGGACCGTCCTCCCTGACTGAGGTTTTTCCCCAGGTTTTCCTCAGTGCTCATAAATGGCAAATTCCGGGGAGGTATCCTAAACTTAGGATTGGAACGCTTTCTTTATTAAAAAATAAAAATTCTTCCCCAGTTTATCATTTCATCTTTTGTATCATCAGTGTTCAGCGCCTGTGATGCCTTAGTAGTTAAAACGGGCGTCAAACACTAATAAAAAATCACCGATTGAGACTTTGGAGCTTTTTTTGCATGGTATCCACTCGTATTTCTGTTCAAGAATGCCTGGATATTTCAAAATTGATGTAGTTGCCTACCTCAAGAGTGTCAACGCTACCGTTATGGTACGCTCATAAACTCGTCACAAGGTATTTGCTCATACCACACCTAAGCAATTCGCTCATTCGAAAATACATTTTGCAGTACTTAGATGACTGTTTTCGCAATAGTATTTTCAATTCATCATAAACCCATTGCTATACATTAGATATATTACTTTGAAAGACCCGTGAATAAATCGAGAATAATTATTTCAGTCGGCAAACTCTGGTATTGAAAGGAGAATGCACGGTGTGTACACATACAACGTATGGAAATTGTTATTGTCGTGCAACAATTCACACTGTGCAAATGTGAATTCAAGATGTGAAAAAAATGAAATGAAATAAACAAATAAATATAAATAAAGTTGTTAATGATTCAGGTATGAGAATAAGTGAAATATTTAGAAAGAATTGCAATCCTTGAGATGGGCAGATAAGACCAGAGTTATTAGAATATCTTGTTCTTAGACGGCATAGTTAATTATTTTTACTGATATTATTCCCACTATTACATTAACATCAACTAATACTATCACCAGTTCTACAACAACTACAAACACCATTACTCTGTTACCACCGCTTTTACAACAACAACAACTACTACTACTACTACTACTACTACTACTACTACTACTACTACTACTACTACTACTACTACTACTACTACAACTACTACTACTACTACTACTACTACTACTACTACTACTACTACTACTACTACTACTTATACAACAACAACAACAACAACTACTACTACTACTACTACTACTACTACTACTACTACTACTACTACTACTACTACTACTACTACTATTACTACTATTGCTCTATTTCTACAAACACTACTGCTGCTGTGATTATTATCACCACCATTACTAGTACTATCAGCACTTCTACAATAATAACTACTAATATTTCCAGTTCTACAACAACTAGTAGTTTGAGGAAATATAAAACTCATAATAACTCAGCTGTTTCTAATGAAAATAAGTCGGTCCTGGCGATCTAGTGGTAACCATACTTGCTTTGTAGACCCAAATTCCGGCCAATGTCGATGGATTTTTGGACGTAAAAATACCAAGTATGCTTTACTTTGGAAAAGAAGAATAGTCATGATCCCTTGGTCGTAGATTTACGGCAAAAGAACCTCAAGCTTGAGAGAAGAAGCCTCTGAGAAAAATTTATCGGCTCTTTCACCCCCTGAACTGAATGGAACGCTGATTAACTAAGAGGTTAAAGAGGTTAAAGAGCTTTCAATCAAATAAATAAAACAAATAGAAAACACACACATACAATATAAACTTAAGTTTGCACATTTTAATCAAACGAAATGTACGTTTGTTGATTTATTTGTGCACATAGTCATAACATTTAACTGTTTTTCCATGAATCTGTGATTTGAAAAAGGAAATAAGTCCACATTTTTGCAGAAATGAGTTGAGATGTACAATTTGTTTCTCAGTCCTTAAGCTATGTTTTAGTACAAAAGAGAAAAATGTCCTACATTTATTGTTAATTCAGTATCATTTCCTTGGTTTTGAAAAGGAAATACGTAGAAAAGAGATATTTGTTTTCTATTTTGGAATAGAATTTCATATGAGCGGAGTCGGTCCTGGTGGCATAGTAGTAAGCAATTGCCTTCTAAACCCAAGATCGCGGGTTCAAATCCGGTCAGAATCGATGGATTTTTTTCGGGGATAAAAATCCTAAGTATGGCTTCCTTTGGAAGGGAAGTAAAGCCGTGGGTTCCATGTAGTAGATTTACGGCACGATAAATAACCTCAAGCCTGAAAGCAGAGAACTCTGAACAAAAATTTTCAGCCATTTCACGCCCTGAATTGAATGGGACGCTGATGACCTGAGCTGTTAAAGTGCGTCCATAAATAAACCAAGTCAACATATGAGCGGAGATTTCATTCTGACATTTATCATTATTACTTGTTAATCAAGTAACATAAATAAATAAAATTTAATTGACAGGATCAAATCTACGTTTCAACATTTTTCGTAGGAATATATTTTTTTGCAATGTGACAATGGTAGTATAATAATATGAAATTAATGTAGACATTCGTGGAAATATTTTAATTAATATATAACTGTATTCGCATTGCTTTTCTTCTCCAATAGTTTTTTTTTTTAAATTATTACTTTCTTTTTATTTTGTTCAAAGTCACCTGAAACCAATAGACACATAGGGATCTTTCAGGCAGTTTGCGTTGAGCTTGGATATTTTGCTATTAGTTGTTCTGTTAGGTACCTTCGATATTAACGAGTGAAAATGAGTTATCTCACGCTGGATCACAGCGCTACAGAATGCGATAAGTAACTTTACCAAACGTGTCTCGTCTTTATGATAAGAGGAAAGTTGGGATTGCCTTAAAATTTACAACTCGGATTTAAGTTACAGCAAGGTATTTGTATACGTGACGTGTAAGTGATGGTTATAACCAAAGGATTGTTCCAGTTCATTTAGCTAGCGCTCTCACACCAGCGTTACTTAAATAGAGCATTAAGAAAAGATGCAAAGTCATAAAAATTCCAGTATTAGCAATGCTTCATGAGAGCATTATCAAATTAAAATTAAAATCATATTTCAACAATTTTAAGGTTCTAATAGTAATAAAATTAATTAAATCATAATGACGATAACCAACAAATGCTCTACAATTTTTACAAAACAATTCTAAACGCTCTAACCATAAGCTAGTTACAGTTTTGTGTAAGATTAGAGATAAGGAAAAGAAATCGTAAATAATGGTCGAGATTGCTTCCATTATTTCACGACTATCATAGACTCTATATCTAAGCTGATTCATGTATATATAACTTATATAACTTATGCTTATCCCAAGGTATTATTTTTCTAAAATCCTTAAAACATGCTGTAGTAATGCCAGCTTATAAATTCGGTGAAAGAGGCAAACTCAGTGACTGCAGACAAATCTCACGATTGTCGTGTTTTTCTAAATATTTGGAAAACGTATACAGACTCGTTTAGTTATGTTTTTGGAAAAACACTCTGGTAAATGAGAACCAGTTTGGTTTTAAAACGATCTCAATATAGAAGACACAATTTTGAATATTGCCTAAAGTAATTAAGGAATTAAATGTAGGGCATAAATGGTTTGCATTTTCCTAGACCTACAAAAGTCCTTTGACACGATTAATCACAGTATTCTATTGGATAAATATGGCACCCGATGAGTAGCTTCGAGCTTATTAAATCCTGAGCAACAAGTCTCAAGTCCACAACAATTAATGATCACATTAGTATAGTAAAACACGTTGATATACATATACCACAAGGAACGGTTTTAGGGCCAAATCTATTTTTAATATATAGCAACCATATGCTTAAAATTTACACTGAAAACTTTTATGGATGTGTATATTAGTACTCTTATGCAGGCGACACAGTTGTACGAGATATTTATCGGTACTAGCTGGTATGAAACATGAAAATGCTAATAGAGGCATTAAAGCGATTAATGAATGGCTACGCTAATCAGTCTCTTTGTATATTTCTAAATCGAACTTAATTAACATCTCAGAACCCAGAACAAATATAAATCGTTATGATAAAATTATCATACCCAACTGTAATTTCATTAACTGCACTTGTCCCTTTCTGATTGTTTCAACTTGTGTGAAATACTCGGGTACTATTATTGATAAAACTTTAAGATGGGAGATGCATATATCTTAACATATGTAACAGAATGCGAAAAAATACACAATTTCATATTCTCAGGGCTTTCTTCCTAATTGTGTGCTTCGTGTAGTTTATTTAACTCTGCTTCACTCTGTAAATCCTTACGGAATATAAGGTTGGGAAGGAGCTGATAAATCAATGCTCTCTGCTGTAATATTGTTACAGAGTCCTTATTTATGTAACCCTATGGATTATCCAAATGAATCACATTTTCGTATGGTTTAACGTTCTAACTATGCAGCAAATATATAAACTTTCTGAGCTTAGCTATTTAAATAAATACCGGGACTATTTCATAGTTGAACATCATGATTGTCTCCCCCCTCAAGTCATAACTTAGTTCAAATAGACTCAAAAAAAAAAAAAAAAAAGAATCAAACTAGATAATTTCCATACACTGGAAAAAGGATATTTAGAGTTCGTGATGAGATAACAGAGAAAACAAGCTCACTGTTGAAATAATATGCAACTGACTAGTTGATTATTTTATTATTTTATGAAGGTATTTAACGCCGGTTTTTACTACTGAGGAACCACAGCCGGTGAACACTGATGATACATGAGATGGAATGATGTAATGGGAAAGGATTTTTAAGGAAGAAAAGTTTAGGGTACCTCCCCGACATTTGCCATTTGCCATTGATGAGAACTGAGGAAAACCTTGGGAAAACTTCAGTCAGGGAGACCCTGGCGGGATTCGAACCCTAGACCTCCCACTCACGAGTCCGCACGTGGTTGACTATGATCAATATAAAGCAATATAATTATTATTAATTTATATTGCAATATAAAAGCTTTTGTATGACACACAATAAAATTACACAGAATTGACCGAAATATTGCTTAAATAACTATTGCAATCTGCAATAAAATTATGTGAATAATTACAAACTGTTGAACAGACTAATTGCTTTTGCAATTATAGACATATAGTTTTACATTTAAGGGAGCGAGTTTTTTTTTTTAAGTCAAAATCGGTCAAAAAGTTGCCTTTTTTATTTTGTGTTGCAAATGGTTCCTTGAACCTTTGAGTGTCCACAATATTTGCATGTCTCCCTCCACCCCCCTTTCCTTTCGGATTCTACGGTCATTTAAAGATCTCCGGTGTCCTTTTAAATCACACTGTTTCACAGCATATATATATATATATATATATATATATATATATATATTATAAAACAGTGTTTAACTCAAAACTTAATTTTCATACATTTAAAACGTTCCACGCACAATAGTTTTTTTTTTAAATTCAATCAAAATTTCCCAAAATGTGCAGATTCATTGCAGTATTCTGAAAAATACATGCTAACACCAATAATAATTAAAAAAAATTGTACGAAAAATGATTAATTTTAAATATTAATATTCCTTATAAATTTAAAAAAAATCGCAGTTCACTCATCAAATTTATTTAAAATAACCTACTATCCATTGTTTGTATGTAGTTCAAAGCTCCAATTTAAAAAAAAATTCCAACTAATTTTCTCAATTTATGAGCCGCGTTGGACATTTTGACTATGCAACATATTTACGTAATAAAATTTATGAAATAATGTATAGCTCGCAAAGTTTTTATATAATTTCAATGAAATTTGGTATACATATTAACTTAATAGCAGAGCAATCATAGTAAAAGTTTCAGAAAAATCCATACAAAAATGTGAAACTTTGATATTCAACTCCCAGTACCCCTTAAAAGGCAATTAGAAAGTGGTTAATATTCTAATTTCAAATTAAGACTTTTTAGATTATTAAAATAGCGTTAATCGGACTTTTATAAACTCAACTATGGTTTTTTTCCTTCATATTTTTGTGCCATATGCAGACATCTTAAAGGGTGGGCAAATATGTTTATATCATGAAAGAGTACAGCATGCCTTGGGTACTTGTAAAATGATACCACACTACAAAATTTGTAGTCATTGTTGCGTACAGTCCTTGTAAACATATGAAGTTTTGCGCTTTCACTGCTGGATGCGCACTGTGACGTAATACATTACCTTGGAACTCAACTCTTTTCTACTCATATTACAAACATAACGCCGAATTACAAAGCATTGTTGTTTCCTTTACGCAGGTTCTTTTCGGCGCATACGGTCATAGTAAGAGAAGAAGAGTAGAGATGCCTACTAGCTTTAAGGAAGGAAGAAAACCGAAAAATAATATCAGCAGACTATAAAATATTCAATTCACTAGCGGTAAGTAGCACAGTATAATTCATTATGCTGCTCACCTTTCTCAGGGAATCTTACTAAATTGCTTTTAAAATCATGATATAGTACAAAGAGGGTTAAAATATATAAGATTATGTAAAGGTCAATTTTCTTTGTGCCTATTAAATTTATTCTTTTAATGCAATACGTTTATTGTTTATTTGTGAAAACCAATAATTTCCAAGACAGTAACCTGAGAAGACAAACGCTAGACATTAAAAAAATTGATACAGATAATAACACATGTTCTATAAATGGGTAATCTGTTAATATAGTGCACCCAACTCGTTTGTTTTGTTTACCAGAGGTAACACTAGGAGTATGTGCATTGCATATGAAGAACTACAGTCCTCAAAACATGCGTTCCCTCCCATCTAACTTTTCATTATATAGCGTAAGAACACAAGCACACGTCATTATTGTTGCTGCAAACCCGTGGAAACAAGCGACAATCACAAACACATGCAAACAGCTATAAAAGCACACAAGCATGAAAATCGCAACATATAAGGTTCAATGGAAATGATCTTTTGTGATATATTTGGTGGCTACTAAAGGAACCGTTTTTGCCGCTATTACTGTGAAAAGGTGCAAGTTCCTGTTGCTGCAGAGATGGTAGCTTGGTGGAGTGATGAAATAGTAGCAATACTTTTTAAATTTTTTTCTAACCAAAAGGGAATTTAGAATGTACTTTATGGAGATAAAAATTTAGTCCACATTTTAGATACACCCAATGCATGTGATAAATAATGCACATACTTCATATGCTTGACGGAATTTCCCCACAGCAGTTGGTGAAGATAAGTGAAGAGTGCATCCGAAGTTCTGTACTGCCTTCGAATCTTACGTTTAGCCCTCATTTCATTTCTGTCCACAATATGAAGTACGATTGTTTCCTGCCCTGCTTGCCGATCTCCCGCGTCTTCCATGACTAACATTATTTCTTATAATTGGCGAAATTACAGAATTACGTGCATTTAAAAACATAAAGGACACAATTTACAAAATATTCCAAATTTCCTTTGCACACAAAGGAAAATGTATCTCGAACCCACCATGAGTCAGAATTAGTCGCCACAAATAGTTTCTTTCGTGGAATTTCGGAACATTTCCCTCCTGATTTGAATTTCCTGTTACACAAACATATACTCTCCTTTGACTCCAGTAGTTTCTTTCCCACAATCCCATGTGTGACCCTCATGCATAACGGAAACAAAACAAATGATTTGGGTCACTATATATATATATAATATTTAGTTTAACATTTCAACAGGGACATAATTAAATTAATTCGTATTTGATTGCCTTCCCCAGTAATAAAAAAAAAAAAAAATAGTGACTGATTGCTCTCTCTCCATTTGATAAAAAAGAGTCAGACGTCAGATTTTGAAGTTCAATTAAAAAGGAAAAGGTCATAAAATTTTCGTTAAATTATATTTGGAGCATGTAGGTTTTCGTAGATGCATTTACATACGGTCGGACCCCACAGGTGGCCGAGATCGTTAAGGCGCAGACTCTTCTGAGGTTCGATTTCCATAGGACCGTCCTCCCTGATGAGGTTTTTTTCCAGGTTTCCCCCAATCTTCATAAATGGCAAATGCCGGGAAGTACCCTAAATTAGGCCTGAGACGCTTTCTTAAAAAAAAAAAACTTTCCCTGTTTATCATTTCATTTCATGTATCATCAGTGTCCACCGCCTGTGATGCCTCAGTAGTAAAAACGGCGTTAAACACCATTAAAAAAAATGGTCGATCGTTCGAGGCCAAGCGAGAAATCAGCTGTACTACTTTAACTTGAAAGTGATGACTGTGAGATTGATAAATTTACCTGTGTGTAGACAGATATATAAGTACTATATTTCAAGATGTGTACTTTTTATATTCTTTTCCTGGAAGCACAAATCTTAAAACTATTTTTATTTGTCTTGATAATTTGCTATTTTACTGTGTTTTTACATGTCGTTGACTTTACGGGGAAATAATTCATGCACATTTGAATGATTCTAATCTTGTAAATTCATGATTATATTTTGCAAATCATATATTCGGCAAGATATGAACTTTTAATTGATCTAGTATTCAGACGACTATTTTAAGGTGTTCAAGAGCTGTGTCTTTTAAAATAGCAATTTCAATAAAATATATTAACTTTGGCGAAAACTATAAGACCTAGAAATGGCATATTTTAGAACAACCCGCTCTTTATTGTAGTATAAACATATACATGAAGCCAAATGTTCCAATTTCACATGCAGAGGAAAGCTCTTCAGTCAGATCCTCAAGTGTGAGTTGAATTGGGTTCGATTGTTAGGAACGGAGGAGGAGTTTTTGGTACTTCATCCATGCTCAAGGATTGGCCGTTTGTGCTTACGATAAGTATCTATTTCCTAGTTTCTTACTCCACCACCGCTAATAATAATAATAATAATAATAATAATAATAATAATAATAATAATAATAATAATAATAATAATAATAATAATAATAATAATAATAATAATACAAGCCGGAAATATAGGCAAATTATAATGCCCAAGACTCCTCCGAGGTCCTGTCAGCCTATCAAATTTGATATTTCCTGATATTTCCTGCGGTCAAGGACATTCTGCTGAATTTATATGCTTGAATATGAATTGTTTTGTTGGGGGACCCAACCTTTCTCTGTTACGCTACTGACACAGATAACTTCTGATTAAAACTTATAAGGCAACAAACTCTGTTGCCTTAAACTAAAATGTTGGTAGTTTTTGAACAAGACGCTGCGCCGAATTGAGTTTCGACAGATAGAAAGAACAATAGTTATACATTTTTTTTTACCTGCAACTATATCCATAGACAGTGGTGTCATTCTAATTTTTTAACAACTGGTTTTCTCCAATAATTATTGGAGAACTAAATTATTATACTACACTATATATTTTATTAATGCTGCTTATTAAGTATTTTATTCGCCAAATACTCGTAGCTTATGCCATAATTATTATGATTATTGTGTGAGGATTTAATCCTGCTTCAAAAACCTTAGGGACGACCAATAAAGTGATTAATTTCTGTATTCGTAGAGATTGACTTATGGGCTTTTGTTCACAGTGAAAGACTGAAGCTATTCCTTTTCTTTAATAGGTTTGTAATTTAATATTAATTTTGACATTTTAATGAATTGAAAACTCGTACAATTTCTCTTATTTTAGAAACATTTTAGGTAATAAGGATGTTAGGGCGCTAATGTTTTCTTATGTGTTTGAGAAAATGCATTCGGAGAAAAGGTTTAAGACCGAAAATTCTGTTCTCAATGTAGAAAAACTTCTGAATAAGATGCAAACAAGGAATGGCGTAAACTCCTGTTATTTATTTGAAGATGTAAACCTGGCTTTGCATAAAAATTATTGTAATGTTAACTAATTAACCTGTGTGTAACTACTAGGTCAGTTTTGTACGTAGACTCTGAAACACTTTCACAAACTTTAAAGCATATAAAGCAACGCTAAAAGAATTACTGACAAAAACATTCTGTTATTAACGCACAGGAAAAGAAACAGAAAATGTAGAAGAAATGGCGGGTCAAAAAATTGTGCTATAAAGAAGAATTCGCATATGAAGAGTTTAAGTTTCCCCTACTTATATTACAAGCATTGCACATGTCACTTATACGCTTTCCCGTCCATATTGCTGCATTATTTTGTCCTGTGCATCCCCCCCCCCCCCGCGGTATTCTTCTCAGATATTCGTTTTTAAACGAAAAGAGGACGATTGCTAAATTAAGCAATTTTTAAAGTGACTTAGAAAATTGAATATTGTTGCAAGGCACGATCTTTCAGTACTTTCGTATCCTTCGATTTCCAGGAATAACAGTAAAGGAATTAAGTTGATTTTTGGGACGGTGATTTCATTATCTTCTCATAAATTATTATTTTTATTATAATAGTAAGTAGGTGTATTACGTATTTATCGGAAAGATGGAAATGCTTTGTTTATTAATTTTACGAGACTTCAGAATGAATCTTAAATAATTTGGATATTGTAAGCAACACAAGAGTTCTCCAGAAATTAGAGTCTTGACATGGACCAGGGGCGTAACCGAGGGACCCACAGCCGCGATGCGGGGGAGCCTAGCTCCTACCACTGCCCGCAGAAAAACGAAAAGTTTGAAAATAAAAACCGGAAAAAAGGGAATGTAAATATGTTGTCATAATGGAGAACAATTAAAAATAAAAAAAGAAATGCATGCAATAAAAGAAAAGAGTTCGCAACTTTCAGTGAACAAACCGGTAAAGTCAATAATAAGCAAATTGAGTATAAATTAACACGAGCCTGTCGTTTGTCGCTGCGCCGCTGGTCGCCAACAATGCATATTTAGGTTACATTCGTGAACATAATGTATTGGTTTATTTTTCATCGCCTCAGCATTATTGATGCAGATGCAGCACCATTTGATTTGGGTGTTACATCAAGTCTAGTACGGTGGTAGAAGTGAAACATAATGTTGATTGTGGTCTCGTCCCGCTTACAATACTAGACTAAAAATAGCCTATTCTAACAATTCAATTTTGGAGTTTTATGTTTTGTTTTGTTTTTTCGTTAATCCTGTTTCCTCTTCTTTTTGAAATGAAGGCACTTAAAACTTTTTATGAACTTTTGAGTGTTTGAACGCAAAAAAGGAGAGAGAGAGACCACTTTCAAAATGAGTGAAAATAGATTTTTTATACAATACTAATTCAGAAATAATAAATGAAAATTGTAATAGCCCATGCTCTAGTAAGTCATCTCTTTCTCTAAGGCCAAATGATAGTAATGCAAATTTAAGCAGTGACACTGTGAAGAATATTAATGATGAAGATGAAGTGCTGATATTTCCACTTAAAATTGAGAATGGAGATAATAGCACACAGCAGAATGTAAGCTCGGACTCATAAGTGAGAGGTCTGGGTTTCGATTCCCGCCAGGACCGTTCTCCCCGACTGAGGGTTTTTCCAGGTTTTTCTCATCCCTCTTAATGTCAAATGGCAAATGCCGGGCGGTACTTAGGTCTGGAACGATTTATTCCTTAGTAAAAAAAAAAAAAAAAAAAAACAAACAAAAAAAAAACAAACAAACAAACAAAATTTCTTTTGATGATACTAGAGAGGAATTTCATACATGTCGTGTTAATTTTGTAAATATTTTAAATGACGATAGAAAGGAGTTTATTATACGGCATGAGCATTACAAACCCTAAGGTGCATTTCCAAAAGATTCTAAGGAAAATAATATATGCTTCTCCATTAATTACTATGAAAAATTAACAATATTGGGTTAAAATGACGAGAGAATGGCTCTGTTATTCTAGGAAAGGAGACTCTGCATATAGTGAGCCATTCTGATTATTTGTTAACAGGAATTCAGTATCTTTTAAATCTGTCTTGATAAATGGCGTTCGTGTTTGGCAGGGCTTATTAAAAAAATTAACACACGCAATGTCTCATTACCATTTGGAGACAAGCATTTTATGATGATGTCTGGAAAAGAAACACGTATTGTAATTTGGAATGTGCATTAAAAAAGGAAATTAATCCATGGAAACAAATTCTCGATCGCATAATTAATGCATTATAACATTATCAGTATCTAATCTAGCTTTACGAGGTCATAGAGAAGAATTAGGGAAAACTCATTGTGGAAATGTTTTAGCTATTGTGGACTTATTGCCTAAGTATGATCCGGTATTGCAGCAGCATGTACTTGAACCGGAAGCATCTGAAAAATACCCGAGTCCAAAAATCCTAAATGAATTAATTGAGTTGTTATCACATAAAGTAGAGACTGAAATCAGGGAATGCACAATTTTTTTCTATAATGTTGGATACTAAACAGGATGTGAGTCAAATAGATAAATCAAATAAAAGTTTCAGACATGTTCATATATTTCAAGATTCTTTTGAAAAACCTTGTGTAATAAAAATAAATGAAAGCTTTTTAGGATTCAAAGATATGAAATATCATTGGACCCGAAATTCTAAATTCAATGGATGAAAAGTGTATCTCATTAGCTAAATGCCGTGGACAATATTATGGCGGTGCAGCGATTATGTCCGGTGCCTATAACGGAGTAAAAGCAAGGATTGAACAAAAATAGAAAACAACTAAACATGTTCACTGCGCCGCACATAATTTGAATCTACTTCTAATTACGCCGTTAAAAGTGCATCTGAAAATAATATGTTTTTTGATATAGTTGAAAGACTAATTGTTTTCCATTCAAAGTATAAAGCGATAGGAAATGTTATCATTAGCTTTATACTCTTAAAAAAAAAAAAAAGATTTATCTTATACGTTGGTCATCAAGAATGCTCCCAATAAAAGCTTTAAGACATGGTTATTTAGATGTTGTGAAGGCACTAATGCAATGGTACTGGAATCAAAATATACCAATGACTCTAATGAGACCAGTGCTCTTAAAAACCAAATGGAAAAATTTGAATTTGTCTCTCAAGTTATCCTGCATTCCAAAATACTTGAAGCTGTTAATTTGGTATACAAATTGCTGCAATCTAGCGGTATCAGTCTTTCTTGGGCTTTAGTGTTACCCCAAACGCAAATTTGCTAAATAACTACGGAAATAATTTCTAGGAAGTATTGCTATCCAACAGGTCTCTTGCAAAACAATGGGGAGCACAGGCTAAATCTGAAAAGCAGAAATTCCGAAAAACTAACAGGCATTTTAATGAACTGGCTCAAGATGAATGTTTGTCAGATCCTGAAAAATATTTTCAAGTAAATTTATTTCACATGATATTACATATCATTGTTAATTAAATCAAAATTAGGCTCAGTTCTATGAAATGTGTAAATGATCTATATGTGCACTCACCGCATAATTTCTCTCTATTGCAAAAGAAAAAGAATTGTACAGTAAAGCATAACATTATTCAGTGCTGTATGTTGAAGACTTAACAAAATTTTTCTCATTTTAGCTATAATGCTTCAAAAGTGTATTTAGAACGAGATAAAAGACAACATGTCTGTTCGAGAATTGGCACACTTCTTGTTAATCGAAAATTACATTTTAGCGTCAAGTATACCACATGTTTCCACTGCTTTCATTTTATTTCTCTTATTGCCTGTAACAGTTACAACTGAGCGATCCTTTTTAAAATAAAAACTAATAAAAACATATTTGCGTAGCACCATGTTACAAGCGCGTAAACGTGGACTCAGTATTTTAAGTATGAAATGTAACAGAACATGAAGAATTGACATGAGTGAAGTAGTGGAAACTTTTGCCTCAAAGAATACTAAACGTCTTCTCCGCTTCCAATGATTCTGTCAGCGTATCAAATTTAATATTTCCTGCGGTCGAACACATGCTACTGAACCCATATGCTTGAACATGAATCATTTTGTTATGGGCCCAACGTTTCTTCGTTATACCACTGACGTGCACATAATGGAATTAATATAATGCCATTGAACCCATATGTTTGAACATTAATCATTTTGTTATGGGCCCAACGTTTCTTCGTTATGCCACTGACGTGCACATAATGGAATTAATCTAATTGGTTTTGCTATAATTAAGAACCAGTTTCTAGTATCACTAGCAAACGGAATTGAATTAGCCTTAGCTAATCATAGAGGTAAAACTTAATATAAATAAAAACAGCATAAAAGTGTTTCTCTGAGGGAATCTAATTTATTACCCTTCAAACAGAGCAGCAAAAATTAAGAAATGCCTACTCTTGTTATCGGATTCAATTCTTTGCTCTCTTTATTCCAGATATTATGCAAACTGTTTATTACCCTATGGTATTTTAGTTTTGACAGTAGAACACCGTAGGAGAATGCTTATGGTTTTGTATCTACAACTGTATGGTACTTATACAACTTAATCCATTGTATTTAGTACACTTCATAGCTGATTCTATTTCATTCCTAAGGGCATATGCTGCATTTTTTTGTTTATATTTTACATCAAAAGTGTTCGTTCAGAAATTGATTATTCCTTTCAAAATAAGGGTGTAGCTTCTTCTTAATTATTTTTTCATTATTTTTATAAAGATTGCGAAAAGACATACAGACATGTAAGGGAGATATAATATTGGTTACTATCACAAATACATTGTAGGGAAACATGTATATAAAGAAATTTTACGAAATACAACTACTATACAATTTTTTATCTTCGCAGCAATGATGGCAGTGCATATTTATTTAATTTCCAATCGCATATCAGCGCCACTGTGCCTGTATCATAAGTACCAATGTAACTTGTTTCCAATACCGATTTTAATCACAACACTACCGACATTCTGAAGCTTTCGGTTGGCAATATCGGTGGCTCAGTGCCTATTGACTACATGTACATGTGCATTTACGTCTAATTAACTCGTGACTGCAGATAAACTTAATATTTTTTTAAACATAACTATGTAAGCTATTAATCCATCTCGATTCTTTTTTTTTTTTTTTTGCTAGCATTAGATGTTCTAAAAGCATTCCTGTTTTCTGAACTTAAAGGTAACTACATGCGTTTCCCATTCTGCGCGCCAAAGTAAGGCAGTAGGCTGAATGAATTTTGCAGGTAGGTAAACCTTTTCTTTACGTTTTCTTGAGTATTTGCATAGTTTATTATACTTCTATATTTGCTATAGATAGACATTCCCAAAGATAACACTTAAGATAGGCCACAACTAAAAATGATAGGCTAGATTTACTGATGGCAGATGTGATGCACTTAGTTGGTATCCCTGATTGTAATCAAGTGTGTCGTCTAGTGTTTTAGCATCTCGCAAATGATGCGAAAATAAAAGCATTTCAAGAAGCTTAATAATACTTTTTCATTTTTGAAAGTTCATAATTAATAATATGCTATAAATGAATACACCAACGAACTGAGATGGCAACATCATCAGGCATATGAAGTAAATTAACGTATTAAAGGCAGTACATTTTTATTTTTGCGAGAAGCATGTAAGTGTCCTTGTGAGTGGGTAATATGACAACAAATGGAAATGCAATAATAGCTTGTTAAGAGCAGTTTCGTTTACTTTGTTTACTTACTGTAGATTTATACATATCCAAAATGGCAAAAATAGAAAACAGCATAGTTCATTTTATCTAAATTTCTTAATTTGACTAAATGCTCGAGGAACTAAATAAACCGATATTGATAAAAAACAATGTAGAACATTTTAAGTTACATTATCAAATTGTACTAAATACACTGGATTAAGTTGTATAAGTATCTTACAGTTGTAGATACAAAACCATAATCATTTAGCCTCAAGAATCAAGGATTTGGAAGCAAGTTTTATACAAATAAGATTGTTGCAATATGTAATGTTTCTTTAAATTATATTACAATGAACCATTTCGAGTACACGTAAAAGGACAACAAAGAGTTTCTTTCTTTGAAGCACTTATAATGAAAGTAGTATGAGAAGAAAAAAAAAATGCATCTGTTTAGCTAATCACATCTTGTGGATCTTAAAGCACCATTTAACTATATAATAGAATCTTTTCCCAGTCATATTTAAATAGCTAAAATTAAGGTAACAATTCACATGTCATGAAGGAGGCCATTATTGGATGCGCTAATTTTTATGTTGGCTTTGGTTTAGATTTGTTTATTTTATAGTTATTTAGTAATTCTGCTTTTTATTTATTTTTGCTTCTAAAGTATATTTTGATTCTCACTTGATTGAATCTTTTTAGCCAGTAACAGTTGCATCCGTTAGAGAGGTAAAGAAATAAACGTTTTTTTAATCTTAAGATATAAGTGTGAAAAATTTAATTAGTCCATAATATATCCAGTTGGATTATATGTCATATCTAATTATATTAAGATAGAAAAATTAACTTTTTTTTCTCTCCTCATGTAATGGAATTTAATACAATTTTCACTGCATGAATAATATTATCTTAAATATTTCAATGTTGAAATTAATATATAGGTTTCTTTTAAGATGAAAAATCCACTCTTTACTCATACTTTGAAGAAAAAAAAGAAAAGAGAACACAAATATCACATAAGCACTATTGTTAGAAATATTTTGTTTTTTGTTGAACATTTTAATCTCGGTCAATATAGTTCAATTTGAGAAAAGAGCTCAAAATAATTGTACATGATTGCATAGGCATTGTGTTTTACAATTATTTATTTATTTATTTATTTGGTTTATATATAGATGCTCTTTAACATCTCAGGTCATTAGCATTCCATTCAATTCAGGGTATGAAACAACTGACAAATTTTGCTCAAAGGCCTCTTTTTTTCAGGCTTGAGATTCTTTATCGTGCAGCAAAATATGACATGGGACCCACGGCTTTATTTCCCTTCGGAAGGAAGCAATACTTAGGAGTTTTAACCCCAAAAAAAACCATTGGTCCTGACTGGAATCAAACATACGATCTTGGGTTCAGGAGGCAGGTATGGTTACCACTACACCACCAGGACTGACGTGTGTGTTTTACACTGTTTCATAGGCTTTCCATACAGTCATTGCATATTTTGTTTGAGTACTCACATTTCACACATTCGTACACAGTCATGCAGGTTTTATGTATGGGCAAAATTTGCAATTTTTGCCCTTCTATAATTAATAACTTATCTCCAGCGCATCAGCCTGAGTGTGATCTCTATTCTTGTCTCCCAAATATTGAAAATTATTTTCCTCAGATTCTCTAGCATATTTGGAACTTCTGGTCATCTCTAAATATTTTTTCTTATTAGAGCCATCTCTAAATTCATCATGAAATCAAATTTAGTGGATTTGCATTTTTCATTATACATGACATCTGCATTAGAGCAGCTGACTGGAATGAGATAATAAAAATATGACTAATGGCCACTTCTTTCTCCTGATTCAGCGGAATAGTTGCTACATTTCACGTCCAAAATATGCACACTTTTTGTTGTCTTGTAGAAGGAAACAATCTCTGGTTTATTGTTTCCCTCATCTTGAAGTCCAGACTGGTACATTGAAGACAGTAGTACCACAGCATTTGATTGTTTTGGCACATACGACAGTAATGTGAGTTCATTGGTGTACCCATACATGCTAAATCCAACTTTTGTTTTAGAAGGTAATTTCCTGCTTCCCTTTCAACATATGTCAGTTTATTTTTTAATAACTTCTCTGCTAGTAGTTGAATGTAAGAAAACCAATTATCACCTGTTGCTCCCATAAATACTTTTTGATTGACACATTGGGTAGACTTCTGTGTTCTTGCTCTCCCTCCCCCTTTTTCTACACCCATTAGATAATGTCATACCATCACTGCATTTGCCCAGTATGTGTGCATCTGTGAGACACATGACCTTTAGGTAAAATCTCGTAGGCTGCTTAGACGTGTAAACCTGAAATCTGCAATGACCTCTAAAAGGGATTAAAGTCTCACCAACACATGCATTGCTCCAATTGCATACACTCTCTGGCATTTGAGATGAACATAATGAAAATGTTATTGCTGCTGCAGGGTTATTCTTTTTAGCAAATTCCTAAGGAAGTAAGCTATTGCAGTTGCTCTTGTGAAATATCTACTTTATTTTCTTTAGCGAATTCTGAAGGAATGTAAGCTATTGTGTTTGTACCCATAGAAAGATTTTTTAATAATCTGTCCAAATCTGCATCGATCACACCTATTAGGCACCTACAAGAAAAAAGCAGTGTGTGTCCGTCCGTCCCTTCTCACTCTAGCAGTCACAATTTTTGTTTTTTCTCAATGAAACTCGGCATATAACCATCAGTTAACAAATGATTTGTCGAGTTCGTTAACCAGCAAAATTGGACTGTCGGGGGGGGGGGGGGGGGGTTTAACCTAAAGTGATCCCTCTAACAGCCGCAATTTTTGTTTATTCTCATGAACCTCATTAATTTTTTTTGTAAAAAAAATTATAAAAAGTAGTTTCCAAAAATCAGGGCAATCTGGTCATTAGGATTGGGGGTATACCTGAAAAACGAGTTGGGATTAAAGCGAAATTTAAAAATTGCTCCTCCTATGGCAATTTAAAATGTTTTAAAGGAAATTCAATATATACCATTGAATTAAAATAAAAAAAAAGTTTCTAAAAATCAGTAAAATCAAACTATTTTTTGAGGAATTTATAGTTTACGCAGCTTCTACGTGACAGATGTGTTCTTTAAACATGTGGTAGAATCATTAAATCTCAGAGCTAACAATAAAGTTTCACATCTTTTTAGGGACATAGTTCCTAGGACATCCAGTACTATCATTGAAAAATGTAATAAACTTTCATGTCCTGACTTAAGACTTATCAGTGCTTCAATTTCAATCTTAAAATGAAACAAAAATAAACAAAATACACAAAAAAAAATCAGGTCAACAGCATCCCATTAAATTTAGAGGTCCCTTGTTCAGATTTGAGATTCTCTTACATTCCGTAAATCTATGACATGGGACCCAAAACTTTACTTCCCTTCCAAAAGAAACTATACTTAGGATTTTTATGCTCGACCCTCATCAGGAACATACGAACTACACTAGGTTACAAATGAAAACTTTTTTTCTGTGGTGTAATTAAAAATAGGTGACTTTTACAAATTTTGGTGCGCAGAATTCAAAAATGTATTGTTTTTCCATAGCACATCACGTTTTGGCAATTTGACAATGTTCAATGCAAATAAAATTGTAAAATTTCTAAAAATTTTACACACTCATATACAGCTTTTAAAGAAAATAAAGAAGAATAATAATGTGAACGTATACCCGAATTTGAGAATGTATATTAGTTATCTTCTGTACCTCTTTCTTTTTCTATGGAACTGCAATGTACATGATTTTCTTGAGTGTTCATTGGTAGATTCATCACGTGCAAGACACCAGCAGTAATCAGCCATCATATGTACATTGCTCATTACTGACAGCTCCTAAATTTGACGGGAACTAGTCAAGGTGGGCATGAGGAAAT
This sequence comes from Metallyticus violacea, assembly GCA_030762175.1. Taxonomy (NCBI): domain Eukaryota; kingdom Metazoa; phylum Arthropoda; class Insecta; order Mantodea; family Metallyticidae; genus Metallyticus; species Metallyticus violacea. Next base: position 48,547,950 of record CM060835.1, on the reverse strand, counting down.
GAAGTTTAAAACTCATATTACAATCGAGTAGTCTGAAATTTTTCAGCATATTTCTGACAATTTCTTTGTATTTAGGGTCTTCCACATTGCCCAGAAATTTATTAACAACCTCTCTGAATCCATTCCACGCATCCTTTTCAATTTCATTCATAGAGCTTTCATCTTTCATCAATTTCCTTATCTGTGGTCCATCAAATATTCCCTCTCTGATTTTAGCCTGTGACAATGATGGAAACTTTGTGCATAAATACTGGAAGCAAGAGCAACTTTTGTCAAGTGCTTTCAAAAATTATTTCATCACGCCATGTTTTGATGTATTCAAGGGAGTAGAATTTTTTGACTATCAACAAGAGGCACATTAGTAACATTTTTTGATCGAGGTTTAAATTGCTTCCTCTCAGGCCATTGGTCACTTTCCCAATGTTTGTCTCTCGCCCTGCTATCCCATTTGCAAAGAAAACAAGGGAATTTTGTGTATCCTCCCTGTTGTCCTTGTAACAGACCAAGGACCTTCAAGTCATCACATATTTGCCACTCATGGTCTCGGTACCTAATTTTCTCAAGAACATGTTTCGGAGTTTCATAAGACTCTTTTAGATTTGTAGAATGTGCGAGTGGTATTGAAGCTAACTTTTTTCCATAATGAAGTAACACTGCCGTAAGACTTCGTTTGGATGAATCAATAAAAAATGCCAGATACTTGGCTCATATGCTTCCCTTCCCATTGTTCAATAAGATGGCACACATCCATACTAAATACAAGTTCAATTTCTTCTGCATAGTACTTTGGAACTGTATTTCACCATTCCTATACCATGGAAATGTAATGCCAGGTGATAACAAATTCTTCTCCTTCCTGTAGTCTTGAGCCCAATAATTCACTTTTTTGTTTTGTGAGGCTTAAATCCCTCACTAAATTATTTAACTCAAATTGATTAAACTTTATGGTGAGTTGTCAAATTCTTCTGGATCAGAAATCAACTCATTGGGGAAGTCACAGAGCTCCTTTCAGATTAAAATTGAGGTCTTCTGGAGGTGTAGGTATGGGTCATTTGAGTCCATGAGAAATAGGCTGTGTACCTGAGTTCAGATTTGGATATTTAATTCCTGCCTTATTTGTTTTTGTTGTAGCCAGCAACATTGCACATGCAAAAGTAACAATCGTCATGGTATTCCTCTGCTTTTTCCATATCATTGTTTTGGCAAACGGTATTACCTTTTATTTTCCTTCATACCAATAACATAATCCCTCAACACAATGTTACATGCAATATGAGTATCAAAGAATTTATCTTGATCACCAATTTTCCTTTTGAAAATATCAGTAATATTTTCTTTGTTTGTGAGTCTATTTTACCTACCTTCCCATCAAACACATAACATCCACGAATGTAACAAAACTTCTGAGTACTGTATAGACACTGTCTCCTGTGTAACCTGATGTAGAAGTCATACTGGAACTTTTGTTTTAGATTACACATATAGAAGACAAACATGGTTAACACAAGTTTTCAGCTCAACTGAAGTTGAAATATATGGTAGCTGTAATTATAAACATAAATACCTCACAATAAGACAGACATGAGCCAATAGAGCAAAACTGATAAGTGCTGGGAATATAAACATAAACATTTGGGTGATAAGGTAGGACATAAGTGAGCAGATTAGGAGGAAAATCAACAACAGATTTAGAATAACATAATGAAACATGTTGTAAGTTGTAAAAGATTAATGAATTTAGCACCATGGACATATATGCACATATAAAAACTAGATGTGATAACCAAAAGCAGACTTTATTTTTGAAATCAAGGCACATATTTTTTGCTTTATACTGCAGAATCAATGTTGACCAGTGTTATCAAATCCACAATCATTATTACCATTATCAGAATGGTACAAAGCCATTCAACAAGCAGTCTATTTGTCTCCAAGACACTTTTGCATCATATTACAGGATGATACCTGATAAAAGGTAAAACGAGAGAAATAGAATATAGAAAAATATATTAAAATTTCTATAACATTCTTACCCATCTGTCAGATATATAAAATATAACTCACCTCAAAAGTTATATCAGTGAGGTAGTCAGTGTGGGTTTTAATTATAAACTAATAACTGCCAATGAATCACAACACAGGAAAAAAACAAATGTGACATCAAGGTCACCTCTCAACTGCGCATATCTGGCAGCTCAGGTCAATTCTACAACATTTAATGGGGAAAATAGAAACCTTATCTACCTGTGATGTGGATATGACCAACTGAGGGTTAAAAAAAATTAAAATGCACTATTGTGTACAAATGGTTATCTAGTTATATTTACTCTGAGGACAAATTAATCAATGTCAAACAAAACAAACTTTTAATTAAAATGTTACCTCTCCATACCAAATTTAGCACAGAGATAGGCTCCAAGTATACTAATAGAAATACAAAATGTTATTAAAATATTTAAGCTGTTTGAAAATATGGCTATGTATTTGGGGGGGATGCGTGATCAACATATTTTGAAATTGCTAAAGCAGGTCACCTATTTAAGCTATAGGAGTGGGAAAAATACTTTTTCAGCATGTTTTATAGGTTTTCCTATGATATGTAACACTAAGGGTTGTGATAATTTTTATTTTTCAGTTTTTAAACTTAACATTTATTTTGAATTTTGAATAAAGTGCACCTTCAAAATTTTTCAAGAATTATAAAAAAATACATTATGGTGATGTTAAATGATATACAAAGTTTAAAAGTAGATGTTAATGGGTTCATAGTTAAAATAATTTTAAAGAAGTAATGTTTTTTTTTTTAATTTCCATACTGTGGAAATTTAATGAAGAGGAGGTTTGTGGAATGGTACAATATGGACAATATATGGGAATAGGTTATTTTATTAATTTGTTTTTATTACTCAGAAGGCATTATGGTTGCATGAGGGTTTGGAGGAGTAACTACTGGAGGCAAACCTACTTGGTGGTGGTGTGCGGGAATGCCTAGCTGACTGCTGTCGGAATTTGGTAAAATTCTAATGTCTCTGGAGGTGACATAGGCTGCTGTTGCACTACTGGGACAAGCATAGGGAGATGGTAAAGGAAGAAGGGTTAGAAATCAAACTGGAAAAAATCAAAATACTTACTCTGTTTATCATCTCTTTCTCCCTTGTTTATAACTGTAATCTTTTTTTTTTATTTATATCCTATTTCACATTTATACAAAACTTTCATTTTAGTTATAAAATTACAAATTATTTTTGTAAATATGGACCTGAGGAATGGGAATCAGTCCTATGTAGATATATAAATGTGCATTACAAGCCAGCATGGTATGTACTCAAATCACTGGAATAATTAAGCAGGAAAGGGGAAAATTGTTCTACTTTTGCTTCATGGCATCAAGGGTTTCCTAAGTGCATTGGTTAACCATTGAACAGTAAAAGTGAATATAGAAAAATAGTAATGGATAGTGGCATATGAAAAGTAACACATTGAGTTTTAAAATATATGCAACTTATTAATTGGTTCAGCTATAATAGCTGTTTAAAGATTATAAGAGGTACAAAATTAAGGAAAAAAAAATAATGAAATGACACATAGTTATACAAAGGGCACAATTATTGTTTTATTTCAATGTGCACGAATAAATTATTGTTTATGAATCACACTACCATTAAAGAAAGAAGTAGAGCTCCCTAATCTCTCCTATCACCCACCAACCATCACAATCACCAGTGTATGAACTTTGAAGCCAAAAGTAAGTTCATGGTAGAAAGGACTAAGCCGTACTCTGGGACATTGGAATATTATGAAAATTCTGAAGGATGTTCTCGTGGTTTGTAGCCGTATTCCTAGGCAGTTGAAATGATATATTGTTGTTTCTCTTTTCCATAAGGTATGAAAACTATTTTGGAAATTCATACTCAATTTCTAAAAATCAGATTTTATTTCTGTATTTCATAAGGGTATATGTTTGGTTCCTGCCTCCAATCTTTGAATGCCAATAGTAGGTCCTTTTCTATTGGAACCTAAGACCATGTTTGCATAGATATGGATTGCAAAATTGACATGCCATCTGCTCCATTTACTTTCACTGTGACTGGGATGGTTACATTAAACAGCAGTGAGCTCACCTTAAAGATCTCTTGAATGTGAACACTAACATATAAATTTGCTCTATTGTCTATTATCTTGTTTGTTGTCACAGTGTTGGTTATGATAGTGGTAATTCTGTTTTACTAGTCTTTTCTTCTAATTTTTGAACAGTTTTCTATGCATATAGTCAAATGAAATGCTGTATTGTAGCCCATGGCTAGAAAGACTATATGAGGTTTTGGAGTAGATGATGTATGGAGTAGAAATTTGTGGAGTGTCAAAGGCATAGAAAAGGTTGATGGGGTACGTAGAATGTTTTGTATGGAAGTTCTGGAGTTATCAAAAATTTTGCCAAAGGGGTGAGTTTGGCAGAACTAGGAAGAGTAGGAAGGAAAGGTATAATAGTGGAGAGAATCTTGAAATATTGGCACAGATGTTTAAAAATTAGACAATAAAAATATACTAAAAGAATATACCAAAGAGCTGTCCTGGGAAGACAGAATTGGTTTGGGGAAGTGGGGAAACTATTAAAAGAAATTGAAATGGAGGATATGTGGCAACTGGGTGAAAGTAACATCAATGACTTTTGAAAGAAGTGAGGCAGAGGGTAGAAGATATAGAAAAGTAAGAGATTTGGGCTACCTTTGAGGGTAAAAGTTCTTTAGACTTATATAAAATAGTTATAAGAAATTGGAGATGGGAGAAATATATAGATGATTGTGATCAATTTGGAAGAATAGGTTTTCCATGGATGCATGTAGGGCTATTATTTGTAATAGGATTAAGAAAATATTTTAAAATATGTGGGTAAGTGGATAGTGTGTTCCATTGTCTAATAGAATTTAAAATGGTAAAAAGATGGAGGGATATCTGGGATGGAAAATGGGACAAACGACAACAAAATATATTGGAGATTAAAATGTCAGATATGAGGGTAGAGAAAATAAACAAGATTGTAGTATTCTTAGGATAAGTAGAAGAGAATTATAAGGAAGGAACTTGAGGTCACACGCAGTTGTGAAAATGGTAATTTATTTATAGGCCCTGTATCATACCTATAACCTGGTGGTTAAGGGTATGGGAGAACCTTAGTTTAGGTATTGGTAAATTTTTACATATTTTATATGTTTATTTAAATTTAATTGTGTCTTGTTTGCAAAATTAAAAAACGTTCATTCATATTGTAGCCTTCAAACACTGGGTAACATTTTTGTATGAATGCCATAAGGTGTTGTCAATGCTTTTGAACGAACAAGTTTTCACATTTCCTTCAGTGTTCACACTCTTGTTTGAAACCAACTGTTCTGGTATTTTTCATACTTTCTCAAGCCTTATTTCAGTTTGCTTTGAAATACCTTATATAAATGTTGGTTCTTACTTGGATGTCACAATGCTTTATGATTGCTAAAATTTAATAATATTTATTTATAAAAGTCACAGAAATTACTATTATTGTATCAAATTCCAGACAAAACTTTAGAATTCAACTTTTCATAAATTAATCTAATTGAAGCTCTAAAAGTTGGTTATAACTATATGGTAGGGTGCCCCTATTTTGGCACAAACATTTATTGTGAAATTTTTACATTTTGCTAACTAAATTACTTTCATTTGGGCAGAACTACTAGAGTATGAAGTTTCATGACTATCCAATGCCAGCTTAGAAGCCAATAATTGCTAGTATGATTGACATGATGGACATAAAACAAAAGTAAATTTTGAAGCTATTGGCACATATTTAATATGTTGGATATTTTTTAATACTTCTGTGCTTTTAAAGCTGTGTAACACTTTTCTATTACACATTTTACACACACTCGCTCTCTCTGTATCTCTCTTCTTGCAATAGAAGAACTCAAGTAGTTCAAAATATAGCTATTACAACTCTGTGACTTTATCTCAAGTGTTTTATCCTTTTCTGCTTTTCTAATTATTGTTAATTTAATTACATTGTTAATAGTGTTACGTTATTTTTCATTTATATTGTTTGCACCTCTGGTGTTGCTTTTAACTTGGCTTATTCATTTAAATTTGCTTTTGCATGTTTTGCTTTTGACATCTTTACTATTTATCTATTATTCTTTTAATTTTATTTCTTACTTTCTCTATGTTTTCTAATCACTTTATTGTTATTATTAAGCTTTTGTTATTTAATACATCTTATTCTATGACATCTATTCCAAGGTAATGCTATGAAATTTTGGTTTAACAAATGTAAGTACCATTCTAAGAAATTAGCTAAATATTGGCTTTCTTTCTTGTTTACTATTACTGGTGTTTGTCCTAATGGAATATTAGTTCATTTGCTATTGTCCGCTATAGCTCCTAGCATCCATAGCCAATTCCACTTATTTAGGCAATATGTCTCCCAGCAATTTCTATGGATGATCCTCAATAATTGTCAATATTTGCATCAATTTCATTTATCTAATTTAATTATTTTAATTAAAATTATTTTGACATATTTTCCTAAATATATTATCACAGTTAATAGCATCTTGATGAGTGCAAATAAATTTTTATATTCGTTCCATCAGAATCATCTTCATAAACTATCGCAGTTATATTTAGAATATTTAAGAGCAGGTATTTCTATTCAGTTTACAGCATCTTTCTGCCACTCGTAGCATCAGCTCCTGACTTGGCTTCTGTTCTTAATTTACTTTGTCCATCTAAATTTTACTCCTTTACTGCATACCAGCAGCTCAAGAGTAAATGTACCCCTTGTACTTCTCCTTCTAGTAGTAGTGCGGTTGTTAATTTATCTTCTATTTCACTTTCTGTTGCTGATACATTGCTTTTACAAAAAGGATTATCTTTTGCCCCAACTCCCAAATTTAATCGCCTTAAATTTGTTTCTGATATCATTAAATTTTGCTATAATTTAAGATGGCATTACTATTGACATACTAAATCTACTCAGCCTACTTCAAATGTTATTCCTTGCCTTCTCAAGATTCATCCTCCCTCCTAACTTGAACCTCCTTTACCTTCTAGCCATCCTTTAGAAATGTTTATTAACCAATTTTTAACTTCGATTAGTATTTCTAAATTTTTAGGTAAATTCATCCCGAAAGATAATTTAACTTTACATGAGAAATCAGCACTTCAAAGGTTATCTAATAATCCTGATGTTATTATTCTTCCAGCCGATAAAGGATCCTCAGTAGTACTACAGGACTTTTCTTCTTATAATGCTGAAGCTTACCGACAGCTTGGTGAATTCACTTATTATGAACTATGGTCTTTTGATCCTACACTCAAGTTTAATCAGAATGTAGCCACTTTTATTGCTTCTTCTGGTACTGCTGAAGGACTTAGTCCACAAGATATCACTCTATTTACTCCTCATGTCCCTCTTATTCCCATCATGTATTTTCTCCCTAAAATTCATAAAAAGAACTGTCCAGGCCGCCCAATAGTAGCCAGCTTCGATTCCCCCACTGAACATATTTCCGCTCTAGTAGATTGTTGGTTACAGTCATTTGTTACGTCTAGGCCATCCTATATTGAAGATTCCTTCCATTTTTTGAGCTTGCATGGGAAAATTGACCCTTCGGCACATTCTAATATACTTCTGGCCAGTATCGATGTGACGACACTTTATACTAACATTCCCCATCATGAAGGATTAGTAGCTGTTAGACATTTCTTGGACTCTCGAGCACCTCCTCATACCCCATCCAGAGATTTCATTTGTCTCTTGCTTATCCGGTTCTCACTCACAATGCGTTTATTTTGATAATAAATATCCACAAATTAAAGGCACAGTGATAAGCACCAGAATGGCACCGTTTTATGGCTACCTTAGAGGGGGAATTTCTTAAGTTAGAACCTTTGGCACCATTATTATGGCTGAGATATATTGATATATCTTGCTTTGGACTCATAGCTCAGAATCTCTTGATCGGTTCTTACTAATCTTAACTCCAAATTTTCAGTCAAGTTCACTTCTGTCTGTTCCAATACTGCTACTAGATATTGATATTTCTTTATGCAATAGCTCTTTCCTTATGTCTGTGTATATTAAGCGTACCAATTTACAACAGTATCTTTATTTTGATAGCTCTCATTACTTGCATATCAAAAGATCTATTCCTTTTTCTCTTTCAATCCATGGTCATCGTCTTTGTAACAACTTTTCATCTTTTGAGACGTATATTAAAAACGTAGCTCAAAAGTTCCACACCAAAATTATCCTTCCTCTCTTTTAAAATCCCATATAAACCCAGTGCACAAAACTTTCCAATGCAAACCTAAAACTTCTAATAAGAACTTCATTAACCTTGTTACTACTTACGTGCCTGAAATTGAAAGCATCAGAACTGTTTTTAAAGAATGTAATGATACTTTTAATGCATTTATCTGTAAGTGATTTTTCTAAATTTGTACCCCGCCTTACTTTTAGAACACCCCCTAACCTTAAAAGTATATTTCACTAAAACCTATCTCCTTTGAATTTACCTCAACCCATTGCAGGCTCATATCCTTGCCAACGCCCTGAATTTAACATTTCTTCATTTGCTACCTGTCCTTATAAGAATGTCACATATACATGTTATCTTGTAAACTTTGCAAAGCATTTATATTGGTTTAACTTCTACTGTTATTTCGCTCCATATGAACAATCATGTACATTCTGTTAAAAGCAAGTCTCCTTTGCCGGTTACCCAACATGCCCTATCTCACTGTAAGAATTTTGATGATGCTTTTATTTCTTATTGATGTGTTACCCACACATTAGCTCTGAAAGTTTACTCAGAGATAGAGAAATAGCAGCTATATTTTTACATAAAGCGCATATATCATCAGGTTTATATCCTACATATTAATTTTTTTCCCCACACACCCTTGTTGCATCTGTTTCCGTGCATAACGTTACCTTCGATATTCAATATTTATTTTTATCACCTTTACTTGTCTTGTTGCCATAGATGGCAACAGTTGCGATTACAACTCTTAGTGTTTTATCCTTTTCTGCTTTTCTAATTATTGTTAATTTATTTATATATATATATATATATATATATATACACACATACTATACCTATCAGCAACCACCTTATCTGAGTGTTAAAAATGTCAATTCTTTTGATAAATACTGACTAAATGTTTTCAAAGCTGCTCTAAAAATTGTTATACTTATAATTTTATGTGATACAAATGGTTTAGAAACATTTTAGGAACTTTTACAGCTGCACTGCACTTAGGAGGAGTGTTATAATAAACACAGAAATGTGTCTTAAAGAATTCTCATGGGTGATGAATAGTTTCAGTTTGCCAATAGCAGTTTGTTATTTTGGAACATCAACGAGTTACTAATGTCTTCAAATATAATAATTGTGGGAAGTCTTTCCCTGCAGCATCTTGTGTTAGTAGTGCTTACATCTTCTATCAAAAATATACAATATTTGCTTCTGAGTGGTTCATGCAATATCATATAAGTGTTATATGCAACAAAGCAGGAAGACACTATAATCTATGAGGTTTTAGTTGGCACTTTCCTTTTTGACATGGAAATAAATATTGGCCATGCATACAGCTCATGTTCAACACTTATCAATAAGAAAGGCAGTAAACAAAGTGCTACATTATGATAAGAGGTAGTTGTTGCTAGAAAAAGTGCCAACTAAACTGCAGAGATTTTAACTACAGAGTATATGTGTTGACAGGTAATATTTGAACTTATTTTGCATATTTTCACACTCAACTTGACATTGGTTATATCATTTTGATCACCAAGAAATTTCTAATAATACGTTCTAGATTCATAGAAACATAACTGGTGGAGTGCAATAAAAATGTTAATGTCAAAATTTATAGATCTAGGTATAGCTGTTCTCAAAACTGAGCTTTATGATAAAAGTATTAAATCCTGCTTTCAAAATTAAACATGAAATAGTGTAATTTTCATCCTGAAAAGAAGTTGCAAATCATATCTTATTTTCTGACTTATCTGCTTTGAAATGTAGCTTATCAGAATTGTTCTATATGTGAAAGTTATTTTATGGGAACAATCTTGCTTTTGCAGAGAATTTCATAGTTGATTATAGTTAACATTAGAATATTTTGTATACTGCGATTTAGTTCAGATAAACCATTATTTTGAAATCTGTCCAGTTTTCAAATTTCAATTGAAATGATATATCTGCATTTTGGTAATTTATGGATGTAATTAACACATTCAATACCATAGATGACAAACACCGTTTAAATCTCCCCATATGCTATGGGCTGTGGATGGTGTGTAATGTTTTAACACCACATTTGAAATAACTCCATTTATATTCTGCACCCGGGCATTAGTATTAGTTACTGTTGCTTCTTATAGATGGAAGTAGCATTAACATTCTGCTTCTGTATAAACATTTATCCCTTGATAGGTTGTCTAGTTTATCCCTGGTGTTCATAGAATAAATATTGCAGTATCGTCTATAGTCAATATGAAATACTTCAGATTGCAGTATGTGTTGGAATGTCTGTGTAGTGCTTGTGTTGTAGGTTAATAGCCATGGCTTATTAAACAAAGAAGTTTATTACAGACGAAGAAATTTCCCCCACTAAAAATAAAAGTTACCTCTACTAGAAAGTGCACAGTGTGCAGAAAAATAAAACTAGGAGTGAAACATATGGTACAGTACAGTGGAAAGTGTGGTGTGTCCCACCATCCAAGAGCCTGTGATGCAGCTATCAGGCACTCATAAAGGTTATTAGAAGTTTGTACAAAATTTGATATTTTTTACTTGTAATTCAGGAGCAAGGATAACTTTTATGAAGTGGTGTATACAGGGTGGGAGTCACATTAAAATAGCTGGTCCAGGCATTTAAATCCCCTGCAAAGAAGCAGGTATTGAATGTGTTAAGTTATTGAGGATAAATGTGAAGCCATATAATGTAAACTGTTTTGTTTTAAACTTTGTTCATGGTACATTGACTGAATTGCATTAAGCAGGATTCCCAAAATGTGACTAGGAACATTATTATTAATTAGCATTTTTATTATAACAGGTATATCCTGTTGATTTGAGTGTAATTCTGTTTAGCCATTATGAGTAACTTTCACCATGTGCTTTTGTTGACATCCACTTTTTAAGATATAATGGACAAGTATAAATTTCATAAACTAGCTCTGCTTGCTTAAGTTCAAGCTTTTTAGCTAAATAGCTTTGTTTAGTTTAGTTCCTGGAGCATTTAGTGAGTTCGCGAAGCAGTCACAGAGACCTATAAACATATAACTTGTCATATACAATTACCATAGTAGCATTCAATCTATATTTACAAAAAATTTGTTTACGTCTACATAAATAATTACAATAAAAATGAAAAAGAACTCCTAGAACAACTGAACCAAACAACAAAAACGGACAAGTCACTTAATCATACAAATTTTACTATAGACATGTTTACATATACATTGATATATTATGCTGTATAATATTGTCACTCTCGTATTTCTTTACAGAATAATAGGCCTTTTTACATAGGTATTTTCTAAGAGCAGATTTAAAGGAATTGTCAATGTTTATTAAGGCTTTTAGGCTAGAGGGAAGAGCATTGTGTACTAAAATGCATTCATAATAAGCATCTTTTTGATGGCATGAAAGTGTTGAAGCTGGTTGATGTAGATTTGCTTCTTGTCTAGTATTCTTGTAATGTATATTTTGATTTTGAACAAATTTTTGTTTATTTCTTACCTATAAATTCATGAGGAATAATATATATTCACATGGAAGAGTTAAAATTTAAAATTTCCTAAAGAGATTTCTGCATGAATGTCTGCTATGTGGACCGCAATTATTCGTGTGACTTTTTTCTGTAATAGGAACACATGTTTACTTTTAACTGAATTTCCCCAAAATATTAGACTGTACTTCATTATTGAGTTGAAATAAGCACGATAAACTAGCTTTAAAGTTTTAATTGACTCCAACATTACTAATGCACATATTGCATAGCATGCACTGCTAAGTTTAGGTATGATAAGATGAATGTGATCTTTCCAGTTCAGACGGTTATCAATTATTAAACCAAGGAATTTAATATATTTGGTTTGTAGAAGTACACTGTTATAATATCCTATCTGTAATTGTGGATCTGGAGATGTGTGAGTGATGAATTTCATAACATTTGTTTTATCTAGATTCAGAGACAATTTGTGTGCTTTGAACCATACACACAATGAACTCAGAGCCAGATTTAGTTTAATGGCACAATCATTAAGGCTCTCTCCATTTATCAATATGCTTGTGTCATCTGCAAATAGAACAGCATTTCCTACATCTTGGATAGATACGGAGAAAACATTTATATATATCAGAAAAAGAAGAGGGACCAGAATCATTCTCCATTCTGATGCATTGTTTTTATTTTTAAAGGGACAATTTATTACTACTTTTTTTTCCTTTTGTCAAGGTAGGATATATTTTAAATATTGTTTTATTATTTCATAGAAAGCTATTTTATCTATCAGAATTTCATGATTGGCACGATCAAAAGCCTTTGCTAAGTCACAAAATATTTCTCCTACAAGTGCTCTTTCATTAAATGCAGTTAAAATTTCATTAACCAGTTCATAGATTGCATTTTCTGTTAAAATTCCTTTTCTAAAGTAAACTGATCACTAACTAGAATATTGTTACTTTCAAGTAAAGCCTACTGTACATTACTTTCTCAAACACCTTAGAAAATGTATGTGAAATAGCTACAGATCTATAATTAGAGATGTTTATTTTTCTCCCTTTTTGAACAGAGGCTTCACATTGAATATTTTAGTCTCAGGAAATACATCCAATGTTTATGACTTTGTTGTTGATCTTATCATAGCCAGAAGAGGTTTTTGATTTTAGTTTCCTAATGATATTACTAATTTCTAGTGGGGTAGTGGTATCTGGTTTATATTCATTATTTTGATGGGAAATTGATGATTGTGAAATTTTTAATGCATCTCTTTTATCACCAGAATATAAATTTAAAATTATTGTTACATTAAGAAAGTAATCATTAAACAAATTTGCTACATCTGCAGGGTGTTGTATCTCTTGATTGTTAATGCTTAAGATTATTGCATCATCTTGTTGCAAATTTTTGCCTGTTTCTTGTTTTATTATATTCCAGTGATAAGTGTTTGGTAATGGAGGCCTTTTGTTTTTTATGACTTTCCTAAGCATGTAACAATACTTTTTAAAATTTATTTTTAATTTAGGGTCTTTACTGAGCGTTTGCTCATTATATAATTGTGCTTTATGTTGACAAGATTTTTTTAATTCCTTATGTTAACCATTCTCCTCTCATATAACTTTTTTTAATTTTTAGTGGAAAATGTGCTTCAAAATGCAATTTGAAAAAGTGTTAAAAATTGTTGAATTTACAATTAACATCATTTGCACTGAAGACACTATTCCACAATTCTTGTTGAAGTGTCTGCACCATTTTACTGAGATCAGCATCATTCATATCTCTATATTTTACATATCTGTAACATTCTTTGAGTTTTATTGTAGAATCCTTTTCACTATTACTTGAGCATCATGATCAGAGAGACCATTGATCAATGGAGAGACCGAATATGATGACAGTTTGTCTGAATTTACAAATATGATATCTAATTGCTGTGCTAGAGATTTTATCAATCCTGGTGGGAAAATGAATTCTATGCACCATATATTATGCAGTTAGAAGGGAATTCAATTGATTCATTCTAACACTTGCATTAAGTAATCAATATTTATGTGCCCATATAATTATTTTATGGGCTTCAATAAAATGTTTAAAAGTATCTTCAAGTTTCATCAAGAAAGTTTCAAAGTTTCCTAATGGGGAGCGATAAATGGCAATTATAATTATTTTTTGTATTTTTGCTATCCATTTGGATTGTGCATAATTCAATGTCCTGTTCTTAGTAAATTTTGATATATCTAATACTTTATATGGTATTTCCAGCCTGACTTAAATGCAAACTCCTCCATTATTTAGTTTTTTCCTTGAAGCTCCTGCTCCCAGACAATAACCATGTAATGACAATTGTGGCAATTCCTTTTGTTCAGATAGGCAGATAATATGTGGTTTTATACTGTCACAAGTTAAGCTGTTTAATGATTCATCTGTTGTACTTTTGAATCTTCTGATGTTTTGATCAAATATATGAAGATTGTTTATTGCTTGCTGAATATTCTTCAATTTTATTTCATTTTCTGTGCAATCATTATCATTTGAATTAACATTAACAGCTATTAAGTTTGGCTTGATAAATTTCTGGCCTGGTTAATGCTTTTTAATAATGTATTGGTAATTGGGGATTGAGTTCTAAAAATTTTGAAGTTAATATATATTTTTAACTTCAATTTTACAACATCCATTTGTTATAATATTAGTTCTTTCAGCCTTAAAATTAGTTTTGGAACTTGATCTGATTATAAACATAATTTAAACTGTAAAATATAGAGAGGTATTATTCATGATGGTGCATTCAGTTACTTACAACAGTTTTAAGAGCAAAACTTTTGATGGAAAAGAAATGCAGCATCAAAAACTGCACTGATATATCACACAGTTCAATGTAGTTTTTCAAATCTGTGGATTGTAATTTATTATGTATTGGAGTCTTTATTTGCAAGCGTATGAATTGTCTTTTGGCAAATTGAATGCATGGCCCATAGAACTGCCTTGTGCACCCAGAATGAATAAAGTAAATTTGATAATTTTAAGAGTAACTTACATGTTGAGAAATGTATGGCAATTGAGCATTATATCATTTGGGAATAAAAAGAGATACTAAAATAGCTTAACAATTTCTGCTAAATGTGTGCACAAATTCACAAGTAAATCTTTTGTGCACTCAGAAAAAAGTTTGTAAAATTTGTATTCTTAAATGGAGAAAGAAACTAAGCTTAGACTCAAACAACTAAATCAAAAAGTTATACTACAATCATATTGATAGTCTAAACCAGTGATTACTGAATTATCAGGGGCACAATCTAACTACCTCTATCTGTATGCAGACAAATTGGTAAAAATGCATCCTTGTTAGTGTTAAATATGTTTGCATAATCAAGATGAGGACAAACAGGACAAACCTTAACTTGTTCCATTGATGCAGCAAGTGTCTAGTGTTATCACCTTCTTCTAAACAGAAACATGCTGCCACAAGGTAACTGGTAATTCTCCAGTGTTGCCTGTCACTGTCATGTGTTATAATGAGTAGAAACTATATTTCTTGTCTATCCTATTATTAAGAATGTCTTATTGTTCATTAATTAATACATAAAAATAAATGAATAAATTATTTATTCTCACTTCCACATCAGATCTTTGTTATTTATAGGTATACCACTCTGTAAAGAAAGTGGGTCAGCACATGTGTGCCCAAAAGGAAAGAGAGAGCTTCTCCTTCTCAATTTACCATTTTGTAAAGATGGCTGATCTGGTATGCGTGGCCATAAAAAGGGAGAGAGAGCTTGCCCCCCCTCCCTTCCATACAAGAATCTATTATTCCATTTACTCTGTCTTTGAGAAAATCAAGGCTCATGAAGAATGCATTTATATTAACACAAGGACCAACAATATGAGCAATGGTTAAAATACGATTGACATGTTTTGTCATAAAAACAATATAACCGGAAGATCATTGATTGTTCATAAAATGATGCCACTCATTTTCTTTTCAGTGTATAAATGCAAATGTAACCAAAGAAACTGTTTCCCTGTTGCATGCATTGTTGAATTACCACCCAGCTGGTGAATTCAATAAAATTATCAATATAGAAATTGGTTCCCTCAAGTTTAGCAAGCTGTGTTGACTATTATTTAGCTTTGTTTTTTCATGCATTTTCATTTTAATTGTAGTCACTAACATTACCTCTAATGGAAATGTTTAATGTAACACAATACTTTAAAGAATAGTGCAGGTATATCTGCTGTTTTTTTGTTTTAAACTATTCACAGAATATGATAATATAGGTAATGAAATTGAACAGGATTATTATCAAGGTAAATGTGACTGGCTATGTTAGTATGTCTTATGGGGATGATGACAGCAGCATAGTGTTGGAGAGGAGAAGCTGAGACTGCAGGGGGAAGCGATCTTGCAGCAAATTTACAGCTATTATCTCCAACCTCCTTTTTGGTGTGGTATAGCTATAGCACTAAACATGTGCTAAAAAGATCGCAGAGACGTGATTGTTTTCCTGAGCAAACTCTGATGAGCAAACTCTCATTCCTCATGCATATCATTTCAGTGCAACATAAATAATCTGCTGGCTAATTGTAAACTCAGTTCCAGAAATAAAGGCCATCAAGACTTGTCCTATACTGTAACATTTAATTTTCCTAATGTTGGAATTTCTTTTGTTTATTCTGGAATAATTGTAGAACTGCCTTCTAATAACAGACTTGTCCATACCATCCAATTCTGTTTTATTTAGAGCTAGACTATTTTAATTTTGTTATTTTATGGGTTTTTTTTTTCTTTCTTCTTCTTCCTGTGCTAGCTTATCTTCCTTGCAAATTCTGGTGACTATTCTTGTTGAATTGTGTAATTGCTGCAACATGCTCTGTAATCTTTGTTAAAGGTGTAATTATACTGTTTGTTTTCTCGTTTTCACTAAACTTAATTTTTAAGTTACTTGCTTAACTTGGCTAGACAGCACATGTCTTTATTCCACAACATGATGAATGAATGATAAACTGTCAAGCACTGGATGGAATGTTTGTGTTTGAGAACTGGGAGTTTTAGCTTACCTTCCTTGCTGTGCTAGCTTATCTTCCTTGCAAATTCTGGTGATGATTCTTGTTGAATTGTGTAATTGTGCAACATGCTCTGTAATCTTTGTTAAAGGTGTAATTATACTGTATGTTTTCTCGTTTTCACTAAACTTCATTTTTAAGTCACCTGCTTAACTTGGCTAGACAGCACATGTCTTTTATTCCACAACATGATGATTGAACAATTAACTGTCAAGCACTAGATGGAATGTTTGTGTTTGAGAACTGGAAGTGTCCTCAGTTTGCACTAAAACCGGTTTTATTCTGAGCTTTGCTGACTACTGTCACATTAAGTCAGAATGTTTTAACAAAAAAATGAACAAATTCAATAGTTAGGTATTTTTCTATAGTTTGAAGCAAGGAACAAACACATACTTATGAAATTGGAAAAAATGAAAATAAAGCTATAGGGGACATGTTCGACTATAGTTTTCACAACTCTTAAGGTGAGATGCTTATTAACATTATTTAAAATTAAAATGGTTTGAACCCTTTGTAGTAAATATTGTTCGTATATCTGTCAATTTTATGAAACAAGTGCAAGCTTATTATGTATATTTAATTATATTATTAGGATAAGATGGTTTAGGATTGAATGCTATGATTTTTAGCATCAAAAATGTAATTTGCAATGGCTATATATCAGTAACTAAGTACAGCTCTGTTACATATATGTAGTAAAATATAAACAATGAGTATATAAATGTTCACAATTTTTTTAAAATATCTCCTGTATTAGTTCAACAAAATAGGTAATGAAATTTTAAGTTTAATTCTGAGTAATTGTTTTATTTATTAAATGGTGGTTTTTCATTCCTTTTCTCTGTATTGAAAAATAGGAATTTGTATATTTGCTTGTACATGGTCAACATATTTTTCTTTTGTTACAGATTTACATGGTAAATATATGAAACAGTTTTGCAGAGGTTTACCATCATGGTTTCTAGAAGAAGTATTAGAATGGTAAGTATCAATATATGTTAGGTAACCAGATTGCTTAACTCGGCATATTTAAAGTATACAAATATTTAAAAATAAATTAAATTTTAATCTTAAAATTAATTTTTTAATGTAGAATTCACAGTTCTGCAAGAAGATGTATTAAAATTTATTTGGGATTGACTAGCAGTAAATACTTCTTTTGGTGAAAATTCTATTTTTTGAGTTTTTATTTTTATAGTTTTGTTTCTCTGTCAGTTCAGTACATAATTACCACTAAAAGGCAGAAAGATGTATTTGTTTCTCTTCTAGCATGTTCAAGACATCTTTCAACAGTCAATAGGTAAACCATCTGACAAAAAAAAACATATCATTGCCAGATTCTACATGTTGATCTCAGAACTTTAGGGGCCCTCGTAAATACTGTATTCACAAGAGCATGCAGCGAGTGTACACAGCAATGGGCACTTTGCCAGTAAACATAATGGTCATAATCATAAGCATCTGGAAAGAGAATGTTTGGTAGAATAGTAGTGTCTGAGTGGTTTAGAAGCATTGCTCTTCTGTGTGAGCTCCTGGGTTCAAATCCCACATAACATTTTTTCCCCCTTATTATTGGTTTTATAAATATATATGTAGAACATTATGTTGTCTTAATACCAAATTATATTTTAATGTATTTTGAGTTTTATGAAATCTATGCTGACATACAAAAACTTAATCACAAATTAACATATTTTTTTACAAATAATTAAATACATGAACAGAAAAAATTATGTTCTAAAGTGAAAACACATAGAAATAAACACTAATTGATATCATTTATAAACCCTCAGCATGTATTACTGCCCTCAATCTTCCGGGCAGAGATGATGTCAAATTTCTACACCAGTGGACAAGAGGCTACAATATACCAGGCTTCTTGGATTTATGCCCCTAAACTATCTTTTGTCATTCTTAATGTGCGGGAATGCATGTACAACATATTGCATTTAGATAGAACAAAAACTGAATTAAATATTAAAATATTCACAGAGAGAGAGTGTGTGGGTGGGTGAGTGGGTTTTATGAAACTATTTGTCATAATGTGGTTACAAAGCTTTATATTAAAAAAGGGGTGAGGGTTCTTTATGCCAGGTGAACCTATGTTCTTAACCTATCACTGCATACTCTGCCCCAAAGAGGTAACAGGACGCATACTAGATGGCATCTTTAGTGCATACCATATAACACAACTGCTGCAGTGACTACATTGCCTTGCTGGTCACTTTGTGAACCACAAGCTGTAACATCAAGGACTTAGAAAAATTTTGCTTTCAAAATAAGACTCAATTTTTGTGTGTGTGCGTCCGCCTGTCCGTCCGTCCCTCTCTCTCTCTCTCTCTCTCTCTCTGTCTGTCAAAGAGTGTTCATTGAAGCTGTTATATTTTTGCTGTTTGGACTTACAATATTGTTTTTGGAGGTTTACAGTTTCCATTTTGTCCCATGTCCAATGCCATGGCTGACCCTAGTAAAGTTGCATTGTAGACCTGGATGCAATTCCAATTTGTACAAGTTTCCTAGGTATATAGTGTTTGCCAAAGATTTTCATAAATCTGAAAAGGGAATGAAATGTACCTTTATGAGTTAATTGTCTCTTTTAGACATGCATTTATTCATTGTACTTGTTGCTGGTGACAGCATAAGAATAATAGCTTTCTATGTTTGTGAAAATTGCTTATCCAACTGAATACTTTTAATATTGTTGGTTCAATATTGCAGGCTAAAAGATTAATAGTTTCAATGATTTGTTCAAAAATTGTTCTATTTAGTAATTGAGAAATGCAAGTTGCAATTTATTGGATCTTTTCAGGCCATACGTACATGAATGTATTTTCTTTTGTTTATGATGTTCTAGGTGTTCCATGACAAAATATAGTAAAATAATAGGGATAAAACTCTGCCAGCTCTGATAACAAGGGTAGAACAGATATTTTTCTAGATTTCAAAGAAAAAATAAGCTGTATTTTATGTTTATGTTTGCAGCAATTTACAGAAGTTTTTGGCTGAAGCTTCATCAAGGCCTACTTTTAGCAAGCAGTAATCTTTCAGCTGTATGTTGCCAATATTTTTAGCTTGTTTTATTATCTGCTAATTCAGAACATTTTGAACAATTATCGGTTCAAAAAGTGGTGATACTCCAGATATTATATTATATTCCAGATAAAAAACCCATTAAAATATTTTTAATATTCCATCCTGTTAGATTCCTTCCATAAGTGCTTGTTGCATTTTAATTAAAAAGGTGAATACAATCTTTTGGTTTTAATTCAGCTGTAAAGAGGGCAGTGAGTCAATGAACTCTTTCTTTATATTCCCTGAACATACCTGTCCACCTGTTTTTATTACAAGCAAGAGTGCACTGTTAAGCTCTTCTTTGCATATCTTTGACTTTAGATATCACAGAAGAGATGTGAAGGCAAATTGGCAAACTAGAACTAAGTACCTCTAACCTTATAATAATGACAGAATATATTCTAGTGTTATAGCTTTGCTCTTCCTTTTGTGATTATGCCTTGTAGATCTCTAAGGATTTTCAGTAATCATGGTGCAAAATGAAAGCATCTTGAGAAATCTTGATGTATCATGTAATTGAAGAATTGATGGAAGTTTCTTCTATCTTGGGAACTAGTCATAAGATCAAAGCTCTTGTAAGGTGGAATCTCATTGCATGCTTTAGCTTAGTTCAAATGGAACATTTACTTTTATCAATATTGTATGCTCATGATTTTTCTAGGAGTCTTGTTACAATTATAACAAAATAATAAATTTCAGGCCAAAGAAAATTGAAAATTAAATTTCTTTACATTTTCTGATAACTTTTAAGGAAATCTGAGTATGCTTACTATTCACTTTGTTCCTAAATTTTTTTCTTGGAGTTCTTAACACTTTTTGTTTTCTATCATGTCTTATTGTTGCTGGAATAGTATGTGCAAACATTATTTTAACAATCATCTCTACAATTAGCTTTTTCTCCTCTGTCATGCATTAGCCTATATTTGGCTTTGGCCCTCTGCAGTGACTGCTGTCTCCTTTACCTCTATCTTGCGATATCATTGAAGGCAGTATTGCATGGGTGTGTATAATCGCATGCGGACATCCTGATCTGCCAGTGCTATTAGCAGTAAAATCAGGCATTAAACACTATTAAAAAAGGTGCTGATCGCTTGTCAATTAGCTTTGAAAAGTGAAGGATACCATCTTTCTTATCTGGCAATTCTGAATTGTGTCATAGGCTGGTTGGATCCTGTTCCATGCCTCCAAATTCCTGAGCAAGGGCCAGGGATAAACCCAGGTTCTCCTGGCAAGCAGTCAGTGACAGTAACCACTAGACCAAGGAGACAGTCTGTTACTTTTAGACTTCTGGAAATGGGTTTTTTCCCACTTTGTCCTTTGCTGACAGTTGCCAACTTAATGTAGATTTAGTCCTTGTTTAAATCAGAATCACATTTTTATTCAAACAGTGAAAAATCCATTGGAAAATTCTAACACTGTAGTATGTTGAATATATTTCAATGCACATCTCAGTGTACCTGAATTTTTCTAACCCTATTATAATGGGCTCTGACCAGATTTAGAATTCTACTTTTTAATATAGCTAGCTATAATGGATAATTATTTTTGTTATGTTGACTTTTGGAAATGATGTACTCCTACATTCTTTGCAGATGTTGAGAAGGTATTTGACACATAAATAGAGATGCATTGGTTTTTAAATTGGGGAGCAAAAGAGTAAGTAAATTTTTATGTGGATCCAAAACCTATACGAGGGGGTTAAAATTTGTTAGTTGTGGCAAAAATGAACTTATAAGACTATTAAGCAGAAAGTAGGCATGCCTGTAACTTGTTGTTGATACTGAATTTTCTCCCTGCAGCTCTATTATTATGTTCTTTGGCATAATGCAGAACTTCAAACTTAAATTTCATACATGTCCTGTGATTCAACCACATTTCACATTGACCAGACTAGCCAGCCTACTGAGGATCAAGGACCTCCATCTATGCACACTGTTAAACTGTTGTTTCTGCTGGGTACTGTTAAGTGGGTAGTGTAGAGTTTACAAATTTCCATTGTCATATATCTCAATGTAGAGGGTAATTTTTTGCTAACTTTTTTGAGGCAATTTATTATTATTATTATTATTATTATTTACTTCTTCAATATCTGGTGGAGCTTATTTGTACATAAAGCCAATACACACGAAAATCCAATCTAGGGAATCTTAGGAAAGACGAAATGCAGGAATTGATATCTAAATGTAGTAAAATAAATGGTATGCTTAAAAAATATTTTAAATAAAATGAACCAAGAAGCATTTTTAAAATTTTATAACATCACAAATAAACCAATTTTGTTTCAGGGAAAGAAATGCTACCTTTATGATTGGGCAATTTAAAGCTACTGAGGTGAAATTTCTTAAACACCTCTGGAAATAACAATGAGAAACTGTCTGGGGAATGAATATATTTGCTTAAAATTAGGGGTAGCCAGTATATTAAAAACATTAATGCCAATTGTTTAAACAGAAAAAAATACAAGATTGAAAGACTGTTGAGTGGTTACCAAAATTAGCCATATGATACACACTTAGGGATAGATCAATAGGAAGGCCAAGAAAGAGGTGAATGAAACAAGAATTTTTTGTGAAGTAGTACCCAAATCTTAAGTAGAAGAAAAAGAAAATGCTTAGAAAGATAATATGGCAAACATGAAGTGTAAAGTGCTAACGGATGGAAGTTTAGGGAACACAATGGGTTTGTTGAAGATCAGTATAATCCATAGAATGTTTTGAAAGTAGGTGCTGAAATTGTCCAAAGTATCACCAAGGGAAATGGCTTTGTCTGAATTAGGAAGATTATTTAGTAAGGAAATAGTACATGAAAGAATTTTGTAATACTGTACAGGAATATTAAATTAAATAACAATATACTTTAAGAATGTATGATGCACCAAAGGGAAGTAGTGAGAAGTGGTAGCTGATTAAAAAGTTGGGGAAAATGTTAGAGGATATAAAATGGGGCTAGTTGAAGGAAGGTAATGTGGGAAGATATTGGAAAGAAGCAAGACAAAGATTAAAGATACTGAGAAGCAAGATAGTCTGGATTATGTAAAAACTAAGACTTCTGAACTGTAGAGTCATGGTTGACTGGAACTCCTTTTATTTCCAGAAGTTTCGTCAACTATAACTGACATTTGAAGTTTCCAAAACACTCTTCTGATTAAAATTTTTTAAAAATTGTAAATCTTTAAAAAAGTTTTCATATGGAACTAACACAGTGAAGCTCATGTAAATTGAATCGTCTTAACACTCTTCATGCTTCACTAACCTTAAAATTATATGGAACCGGTTTCAAAGATATGTTATCTCCATCTTCGGCCATGGACGACTGGTGTGAAAGGTTGTTGTTGCATAGTATCAGAAGCAATGTTCCGCTCTGGTGAAACTTTTATGAGCTTAAAATTTATATTTGCTTCTTTCGGAATGTCAAAATTCATCAAATGATCCTTATGTTTGTAGATGTAAATCTTTTCCCAAATATCCGATTCTACTGGTTCCTGTACAGCTCTCAATCATTCAACGTTTTTCTTTATATAATGATTTTCGGTCCAAAAGTGATATGCCACCGCTGATTTTTCTATTTGTTTGTATTTTAAATTCCTCATATGTTCTTTAAGACGTATCCCCACATTCCTCTTGGTTTTTCCTATGGAGATCTTATCACATTCAGCACATGAAATCTTGTAAATTCCTGCTTTTTTCTCCTTTGGGGTATTATCTGTAGTATTGTCTTTCAAAGCGTTGTTTAGACTAAATCTATTAGTGGGAGCCAATTTTATATTAACATCTTTAAATATTTTTTGAAATTTATACATCACTGTTGGATTATATGTGAATTTTTTAAAGGATATTTTTTTCTTTAACTATTGATAATGTAGTGCAATTTTCAATTCTTTTCTTCTTCTGAAATTTTTTAATCTTATTACGTATTAAGTCTTCATTAAAACCATTTAAAATTGCTATTTCTTTAA
Organism: Metallyticus violacea; assembly: GCA_030762175.1. NCBI lineage: Eukaryota > Metazoa > Arthropoda > Insecta > Mantodea > Metallyticidae > Metallyticus > Metallyticus violacea. Next base: position 48,524,099 of record CM060835.1, on the reverse strand, counting down.
TTTTTTTATACTCCATGTTATATTCTTCTTTACTGATTGGCAAATTGATCATTCTGCATATCAGATTATTAAAAATTGCATGTTTGTGAGCCATAGGATTAAAACCATTTTCTTTGATATAATTATCTGCATGTGTGTCCTTTCTATATATGCCATATTTAAGGTTTTCTTTACTTTTTATAATTTTCATATCCAAAAAAGGCAGCATATTGTCTGTTTCTAATTCATGTGTGAATTTTATATCTTTATCTTGAATATTGAAAATCTTTAGTGCATCTTCAATTAACTTTTCAATAACAATGGCAAAAACATCATTAACATATCTGTACCAACACTTTGTGGAAAGGCAGAAGTAATGTGTGTTTCAAAATTACTCATGTAAAGATTTGCCAGAAAGGAGATAAGAGGACTGCCCATGGCCAAGCCTGTTTGTTGTTTATAAAAAGATTTATCAAATGTAAAATATGACTGATTAATACAAATGTTTGTCCGATGTATGCACTCTTTTCTGTGTGTTTCATTGATTCCTATTTCTTTTAACCATTTTTGTAAAATGATTAAAAGCTTTTCTCTAGGTATACTGGGGAACAATGAAATCACATCAAACGACACTAGTGTATCTGTAGGTAATAATCTAATATCCTTTATTAGAAACCGGTTCCGTATAATTTTAAGGTTAGTGAAGCCTAAAGAGTGTTAAGACGACAGATTCAACTCTTCTGGTTGTCTATAAATGTGGCATCAACTACAATCTGAAACTGAACTGTCTTTGTGGATGAAACTTGAATTTATAGAGAGTAATAAACTCAGAGAGGGAACACAGAAATGTATAGATTGTTGTAGTGGATTTGGAAAGGAAGAATTAGGTAGTGATTAGGATTGTTTTTAAAAGTATTCTGGTGCAGTAATGCAGAAAGGTGCATTAAGTCTAGGAAACAAGAAGAGATGTTAATGCTTGATGGAATGTGAACAAACAAAAAGGATTAATAGTGAGAAAGGGTTAGAGAAGGATGGGGGAAAGGAAGATTGAGGTTTTTATTAATATTGATAACTATCAGGCTACGTAATTAATATCAATGCAAGTTATGAAAGTTTAAAGATTGAAATTATGTCAAAGACCAGTGGTAAAGGCTTTTTTGCAATACAAAAAACCTGAGGTTTATGACATAGTGCATGATTTTACTGTTTATGGTACCTATCTGTTTACTATTCAGATTTTAGGTCCTTTGTTCATTTGATTAAATTGATATGTGTTATATTTATCTACATTATATGATGGAATAATGTATAGTTATGATTTGGTGAGGTACTTACTATACTCCATTCATTCTTAGAATGGGGTCCTATGTAAACAAAACAAGTTATATCCATCTGCCAAAAAATTTGGTTCTAAACATTTAATGATGATAATTTAATAATTGAAGAGGGTAACTTATGGAAACTAGCTAATACATTTTTATTGCAAGTGTGGAATACATTTTGGCAAATTTGTTAAACATATTCATAACTTAACAAATTATTATTGAGGAAATCACTCAAATTTCACTAATTTAGTTCCACTTACTTGGACATGTTTCAAAGGCGGTTGCCTTCATCGTCAGCATGATCCCAATGTCTGCTTCCCCACGTGGTATTCAGATGTCGCTCCGTAGACTTTATGAACTTTGTGATAAGGTTACTATTGTTTGGGAGATCAAAATTAACCAAATTTTCTTTGTTTTTAGTTATGAATATATTTTCCCACACTGTCAATTCTATTGGTTTTTGAAGAGCTTTTAAGAGTTTTGGTACCTTTTGGAATTCGTGGTTCTTTTGCCAGAAATGGTCTGCTACTGCTGACCATTGTTATAATACAATAACAATAATAATTTGTTATGTTATGCTATATTTCACTGTGAACATTCCTGCAATTCAAAAAAATATTCATAACTATTTTTTCTCACCACTACTTAAAGCCTTACTTCTTTTGTGTTTATATCTATTGGAATTGAACTTTCACCATGAGATGCCATTTTGTTTTATTTTACTAAAACATTTTGTTTTATTGTGATAAAAATCATTAAAACTGTTAGTAGGCCATGGATTTTTATGAATATAAAATATTAAAGTATTATATGAATAATTACAGTTTGTTTCTCCTTTTTTACCTATGTAGACTGTGTACTTCTTTTGTGTGAGTGGAATGTCATCTGGTCAATGCCACATGATTAATGGTTACTTTATGACAGATTCTAAGAATGAATGGAGTTTAGAAAGATCTTTTTCTTCCAGAATTCCAAAAGTTGGGGTCTGCCAATATCAGAGGTTTAGTTAGCAGTGATGTTAGTACCTTCATAATTTGCCAAAGAATGTGACCAAAAAGGAAAAATATTTGGTGGATTAAATTGTTTATTATAACTTCATTGGAGGCCAGCCTAACGAGCTTTTGGCCATCCTTACTCTATGGTCTTACTCAGGTATTCAATGGGCATGTCCATCAACATGTATTTATACTTAACCAAAGAATTTGTGATTTGCTCACTATTGAACACCTTATGTGTCACGATGTTGACCATTCCTGTGCAGTCCATAATGTCTGTACTTGTCACTAGTCAATTGTATGACCTCGGAGGTTCTCCTGTCTGTTGGTTGGCTATTCTTGCAAGAGCTCTGTTCTCTTTCATGTTTTACTAAAGCAATTGCTGACTTTCAGATTTCATTAAACAGCATGTCATTGTCTCTGTTGAAGTTATGATTGTGGATTTTAATCTCTGTAGTCCCTATGATCATCTGGTTCCAGTAGGTGATGAAAAACAAGATATTATGACCTGACTCAGTACAGTGTTCAGCTACCTCTGATTTTGTCAAATGATGTAACTTAATGTGGCATTTGTGTTCATTGCATTCTTATTTCATGATTCTGCTTGTCTGTCATGTCTTAATTGTAAGACATTGTTTTTAAGTCTCTTAATCAGAACTGCTAAAAATAAATTATTTAAAATTAAAAACAAAATGTGCAAATAAATCTCTTAAGTTTTTTAAGAAATGCATTTTTCTCAACTCTGCTTAAGAAATCTGAATTTAACTTAATAAAAGACACTTTATGACAGTCATTGTTTTCCTACCATTGTGAAATTGTTTTTATCTGCTATTTCTGTAAAATATTTGTACTTCGTAAACAATTGAAGTTTTTAGCTTCTGCACATTGGTTAGTTCTGCTTGTCCAGTAATTTTGTAGAAAAAGGAAACAAGGTAATCCATTGCAATGTTCAGGAAATGCACTATATTTTTCCATCCAAGCCTCTCTGTGTTGTCTCCAATGTATGGTTTTGTATTGTCATATAAGTTGAAAAATTAAGTCATACTAAATGTAGGAAGTACACCTTAAAAAATATGCTTGACCTTTGTAGCATTTGACTGGGGACAATACAAAACATAGATGATGAACTGGAAAGTGCTTTTTACTATTTTAGTAATCAAAGTACTTTGCATTCATTATAGATTTTTATGGGATAGCAGTAATATCAGCACAAAAATGCAAAGAAATCAGTTTATTATCCTAGGCATAGTTTATCATTGCAGAATTTTCATAAATCTTGAGAAGTGTATTTTAAAATATTTGAAGTCAATATAAAAGGGTTCTACTATATAAATTAGTTATATGCAAAAAACAGTATTGCAATTCTTTCCCTCCCCTCTTACAATGAAACTAAATGCCTTAGCTTCACAAAGTGTATTTGCAATGATTTAGTGACCATGTGCTTTGTTATAATGTATGTTCTTTATTTTTTTCAGAAATCTAGTACAGTACTTACTGGGATAGCTAAAAGAATTGGAAATAAATCAAGAGGGCATACAACACTTACTGGAGTCAAGGAAAGTAAATTGAAGCAATCAGCAGCAGAAGCAGCAACAAAAAGTCAATTTAAAGAAGTGAAAGAAAAGGATAGGAAGGAAAGTTTAAAAATTGTTGAGAACAAACAGAAAGAAAATAGTGTAAAAGTTTTGACTAGAAGGTCAAGGAGTTTATCAGGTCAAGAAGACTCAAAAATTAAGTCATGTACAGTTCTTGCAGTAAAATTAGATGCAGTAAAACTTGACCTGCATGCTGCAAGTACAATTGCTGAACTCAATAGGAAAAGCTATGATAAAGATGGTATTAGAGGTGATTCTTCAAGAACAGTTTTAAGGACTGTTACTAAGAGGTCACCTTTAGAAGTAGAGAGTGGATCAAGGAAGAGCACTCGAGTGAGAAAAGCTACAACTAAAGAGTTAAGATCAATTTTGGTTTCCAGTACCAATTCTAATTCAAAGTCAAATAATAATGCAATATCACCATCAGAGAATGCCGGGTTTGTCAGTGAAAAACATTCCCTTGTCAAACAAAATGATAAGAATGTAAAAAAATATGCTAAATCGAAAGAATCTATAAGCAAGAGATTTAAGATGGACAGTAAGGGAACATTTTTTTCTTCTGGAGTGGTATCTTCTGTAAAATCTCGCAGTAAAGTTGTAAAATCAGAGGTAAGTCATTCGATATCCTGTACTGAAAAAAGTGGTAGTGTACAGTTAGGCAGTGTTGCTGCAACAGAAACTAGTAAGTTACAAAAGGATATGGTTACTGAAGAAAAGTTAAAAAGTGACAATATGGAATGTGTAAGATGTGGCTTAACACCCTCTCAATTCTTTGGAAAGGATTCTGAACACAATACTATTTGTTGTTTTTGTTCTCTGGTAAAGCCTCCTCAAGAATTTCAAGCATTTCTCCAGCTCCTAAAATTAGATTGTTGTTTAAAGGTTTTAAATAAAAAGAACCAGAATACCATGAAAAACAACACCAATGATCGCACTACTTTGCCAAAAAAGAGGAGATGTGAACATAACTCATCCAGTAATGAATTGTTAGGGAGTTCATTTGCAATGCAGGTTGAACAGCAAAATACTGTTTGCATAGGTAATTCATATACTAAAACTATTAAAGACAAAAATGCAGGTAGAGCTCACAAAAACCAAAATAGCCAAATTTCAGTGGAAGAGAACAAAAACACTGTAAGTCAGGCTTCTAGGCCTATTAGGCAACAAGGAAGTTCGACTATAAAGGTGAGAAAAGCCACAACCATTTCAAATAAATTGTCTAATTCAGTTGCTGCAACTCATGTGAGAACAAGTAGGAGACTGTTGGAGAAAAACTTTGCTCTTGTAAAACGAGCTGCAAAAATAAATGCCAAACAAACAACAGCCAACATTACCTTGCAAAAATCTATTAAAAGAAAAATGTCCCCTCAGAGTAGAGAAAACATGGCAAAAAAAAGGAAATTGGTGGAAAACACTGAAGTTAATTATCAGAAAAATAAAGTTGAAGTACACAAAAGAGACAGAGAGCATACATGTAATTCTTGTAATTCTTCATTCACAATGCAGTGGAAATTAAAACTTCATGAGCTCACTCATTCTGATAAAAGTTATCCAAATGTGGTATTACGGCAAACTGAAATCAGAGAAAATATTTCAAATGAGTCAGAGAAAAGTGCAGAAGAGTGCAAATCTGACTATAACCCAAACAATGAAAACCTTAAAGAAAATGTTGCAGATACAGAAAATATAGAAGTTCAAATTTCAGAAAGTGCAATACAGCAGGCAGATAATTGTGAAGGAAACCAAGAGGGAAAAAATGCTTCTGATGATGGAGTAAATAGTAAGCTGACAAATGATAAAGCTTTCAGTTCATTAAACAATTGCAAGGAAAATGTGAATGTATTGGAGTGCTCAGGAACTGCTGAAGAAGAGAATGATGTTTGTAAGCCTATTTTGAATGTTGAACAAGATATTGCCAGAAAAGTAGACAGTAATCAGGAGCAAAATATTGAAATTGAAGTCGCTAGCACAGAGATAGTAAATAATAATACTTCTGGAGATACAGAAGGAACAAACCCTCAAACAGTTGAATTGAATTCCTGTAATAACCCAAGCACATGTGATGGTAATACAACATCTAATTTGAGTGATACTGATAAATTAACTAAAAGCAAGAAAGATATTAACAGTGAGGAATCTGATCTGAATCAGAATACCTTTAGTGCTTTAGAGGGTAAAACATCCAAAGATCATGAACTACAGCCTCATAATGAAATAACTGAAAATGATGATGTAAAAGCAAAAAGAGAGGATAATGTAATTGAGCAAAGCAAAACTTTTGATAAGACCCTAGAAAGAGATGATACTCATGCGCAACTAGTAATACAAACTGTTGTGGAAGAATTTAATGAAACAGAAGGAGAAAAAAATGAAAATGTGTGTCACTTTGCTAATGAGGAATCAGAGGTCATTACAGCAACTAAGGAGATGACTGTAAATACGGAAGAGCATTGTGAATTAGATAAAAGCAATGAAGCTGATGTTGCTCAAGGAAAAGCTAAAGGAGCAAATGATGAGATATGTGAGAGTGATAAAGTGGAAGAAAACTCAAAAATTGAAGAAATATGCTACGAGGAACATACTGCTCTTAAAAGCAATTCAGAACATTGCGAGAAAGAAAATGTACAGAATTTAACAAATGGAAAAGATGATAAAGATTCTGTGAGTAATGCAAATGAGGAGAGCAGTGAAACTGAAAAATTAGAAACTAAATCATTGCATTGTGATGATCTTACAAATACAGATAATAGAGTGCTGTCAAAAAATATTAAAATAAAAGTGAGTGGCACTGAAATTGACAATGGAAATAGAAATGCTTCTGAAACTCCGAGTATCAGTCAGTCAGAGAGCATTTGTATAGATAGCATATGTAAGCAAAACGGAGAAAAAAGTAATCTAGAGGTAGAGAATTCTGTTGATGAAAATATGAAAGAGCTTTATAATCAAATGAACATGATTTTTGAAGGAGAATCTGTAAATGAAAATGTAGGAGGAAAAACTGATATTACAAAATCAGCAGATGATTGCCACTTAAAAGATACTGTTGATATTTCTGGTGAACAAAATCAGGAAATGAAAACACAAGAAGCAGAGAATGAGATACCTCAGGCACAAGTGGATTAAATAATCTCATCATCCCAAGAAATCATGTAAAGCCTTCTGAATAAATAAATGTATGTATTTGCAGTTCAAAGAATGTGCATGTAAAAGGAATTCTGTTTATGACTTTACTCTGGAATATAACAACTTTTTGCCAGATATGAAATGGCACCTTAAAACTCATGAAACAGGTTTAAGAAATGCAGAAATCACATACTTATAATGAGAAGCATAGTAAGTTGTCTTCAATATGATGTCGATGTGTACAAAAATAAATTAAAGAAATTATGCTGCACATGCTTGTAATAAATAGCATGATTATTGATACCATGAAATAAAAATGAAATGGGAAAGACTGAGTTCATTTTCAAGCAAAGCAGATGTTAACTAGCAAAGCAGACGTATTATATGTACACAATTTGTTCTTTTAAAGTAGTCCTTGGAGCACGGAATTTTTCTTAATAGTCTTATTTTTCTCAAACTGAACCATTTTACTCTATTTTACTCTGTGATAGATAAAAATATAGGTAGCTTAATTAAAGCTAGTGCCATTGCATATTCATTTACGTTAAAATAAAGTTTGTGAAACGTGTTTTGGCACCATATTGTTATTTCAAGTTAATTTTGTATTTCAGACATTGTTTATATCTCATTCATGTGAAATGTATTATGGAAAAAATGCTTAAGAACTTTGAAAGCAGCCAGCATTCTTAAGAGAAATATTTACTAATTGTTAATATTCTCATTTTTTATTCATGAATATGAAAGTTGTAATTTTTATACTAGAAAAACATCTAATTGGACAGAAGATAATCATTTTAAGAATTTCAGGAGTTTTGTGAAGCATTTGTAGAGTAAATATAATTAGTATTTGAATTAGTATGCTTATAAGATGTTTGGCTGTTGAGTGAATTGCTCATAAAAGATTATATTATTTTCTGTTTGGTTAGATTTATTGGTTGCATTTTATTTTTAAAGGGAATCATTCTTTAATCTTAAATGAATTAAATTTTGTTAAAAGATGTATTTGTGTACATATTCAATAAAAAGTTTATATACAATCTACTTTAGAATACAATTTCTTATGTTTTCTTTCTCTCTCTCTTCCCCCTTCTCTTTCTAACCAAAACTCCATCTAGTATTATGCATTATGTCCCCTTGTTACATTTTTTAAAACTGCCACATTTGTTCTAGTAGCCCCCGTGTGTAACATATCATGTTCAATGAATGCTCATTAGTTGAAAAGAAAGTTACACAAACATCTGACAAAGGAAAATAAAATGACTTTTCACACCATTTAGAAAAAATACTTCTTTTTTAATGATGGGTGAAGAATCATGAACTAGTAATAGTATGATATCAGTTTTGTTTTCTCCCAGAGTGTTATACTTATGGGCAAACATGCCACTCATTAGCTGGCCAGTTGGGTCTCTGTGATTATTGGAAAGTTAAAAAAGAACAGGCATTACTTATCAAATTATCAAAGAGGTGTTGAAACTGCCCGCCTTCATTCTCCACACATCTTTAGGAAATTATTCATCACTTTATTTAGTTCATTTTGAGAAATCCAGACAATTTCCTGATGAATATTTTCTTTGAGTTCTTGTATAGTGTGTAGGTTTGTCTGGTACAAAAAATTTTTTAATTTACCTCAGAGATAATAATAGCAGGCTATTAAATTGGGGAACGAGGAAGTCACAAATCCATATTATTAACGCTTTTGTGTAAACACATTGTGAATTGCTCTCTTGGCATTATTTGCAGTGTGAGCAGTGGCAGAGTCCTGTTGAAAAAATGCATGATCATGCTCTCTTTTGGTTAATTCTCTGAAAAAAGGTGTTGTGTGTTATTCACATAAGTAACACAATCAACTGTAAGCTCAAAAAAATTGTCCCTTACACTTTATGTGTACTGTCAAATTAAGAAATGAACAACACAGCACACACCTTGAAACAGCTGCACTAAAACTGCAACAAGTAAAAAAGCACAGGCTTGCTTTTAAGGCATAGTAACCGAGTGGGGCTCACTCATAGGAAAATCCTCATGCCAAAGGGGAAAACACTGATCACAGTGTAGTGTTTATTACATAAAAATTGTTAATGTTTATGAAAGTGGATAGTAAGCGTTTTTGTGATTCCAGCACTAAGATGGAGGGCTCAGGTTTTTATACTGGTTGGAGTTATCAGCTGGGAAAGATATTTTTATGACATACTTTGTCTAAAGGTAAGTACAAGATAAACTTAGTCAGCAACTAATCTAGAACTCACACTATCAGGTCATTGTTTTGTTTTTCCCAGCATGCAAATTGGTCCAGTAGCTGGGAGCACAAAGCACAGCTCCTCATACCCATCCTACTGTGCAATCAGCAAATTACTGAAAATGGGCTTCTGTTTTTCACAAAAGATGCAATTCTTCTTTCCCAAGGTTGGTAGACTATAATACATGCAATTTGTTAGTCTTGTATGGATGAAATGTTAGCAATTTTGTAGCATAATATATTGATGCACAGTTGACCCTGCATTTGACAACTGTTCAAGAAGTTTTTTGGTGATTGTTATAATCAAACAATGATACCCCGTTTTTTCCTTTGTTAACACATGATGCCTCCTCTTATTTTCTTGTTAAATACTGATCCTATTATTCCAGGCTTGTAGTTTTCCTGGTAGGAGCATTCATAGAAGTTATTCTCAGTTTTCCATGATGATGAGAGCAATACACACTCTCAAAAGCACCACCACGGGTGGCCGAGGTCGTTAAAGTGCAGACTTATGAGCAGGAGGTCTGGGGTTTGAACCCTGCCAGGACCATCCTCCCTGACTGGGGTTTTTTCCAGGTTTTCCTCAGTCATAACTGGCAAATGCCGGGAAGGTACCCTAAACTTAGGCCTGGAACGCTTCCTTCCTTAAAAAAAAATCCTTTCACAATATATCATTTCATTTCATGTATCATCAGTGTTCACCACCTGTGGTGCCTCAGTAGTAAAAACGAGCGTTAAACACTACTAAAAAAAAACTCAAAAGCTCGAAAAATATTCTTCGCTCATCTGGCTGATCTCCTGAGAAAACTTCCACAACAGATTTTGTTATGAAATAAGATTATCCGGGGATAAACCCCCAGAAGTTATTGAAATTCTTGAGTTACCAAATTCATTTCTTAAAAAGTTACAGCAAATGAAAAAGTGTTCTGTACTAAATCTTTGAACCATTGTAAACAGAGAAATGAAATGCAATAAAACAGTAAGCCTTCACTGTTCTGAACCTAAACATGCAATTAATGGCCTTATTCTCCTTGACTGTCAGTGTGCAGCTGTGATCTACCAGCTTGAATCTGGGTTGCATACAGAGAAAAACAAAATTACCCAATATAATCTCATTTATTGCTCTGGAATCTAATTGTGTTTGGCATGATATTTTAAAAGATTAAAAAGTAATTTATGGGGTCCTCAGAATACAAGTAGTGCAAGCCAGGAGCTTAAAGATAAAATCATTGTAAATTCTTTCTGTATGAATAATAATTATGGATATTAGTTAATGGTTTGGCTGTAGCTGGCAAATCATTAAACCGATAAGTCATTTTATCTAAAGAAGAGTGAAGCAAGTCCATCTCATTTGCAATGTGCTGTTTACTTTATGATGTGTTAGTTTGTTCAATAATTACTATTATTTTCATTTGTATGATGAATTCAATAATTATTTGAATGCATAGTGAGGAAATGTTGATACCTGATGCAACTTGATCCTCAAGTAATATACTGCAAAATAAGGTAAAACAATTCAAGAATAGCTATGTATTGGTTATTTTATATCTGATCTATTTTATTGTTTTAAATAACTCTGCAAGTGTTAAAACTATTTTTATATTTCAATAATTTCACTCCCATTTCTATATCATGTTTCTCTCTCCAAAAGTGATGAGCAACCGCTGATTTCTCTATCTGATTGTACCTGATGTTTCTACAGTGTTCCTTCAGCCTGATTCCAATGCTTCTTTTTGTTTTTCCAGTATATACTTTGTTACATTCTGAACAGTTGATTTTGTATATTCCTGGCTTCTTCTCTGGTATTCTATCATCACCAGAATTGAACAGATTTTTTAGGCTAAACTTGTTCACTGGGGACAAAGTAATCCCAAACTCTCTGAGTATTTTATGGAATTTTTTGGTGGCCCAAGAATGATAAGTGAATTTCATGTGAATGGTAGATGGTAGATGGATGGTATTAGTTCTGACACAAAATTAAGTGTATACTCAACTATGCTGGGAACTTGTCTTTCATAATTCTTTTAAGTTGACTCATCCACCATATTGGACACGGTAAAAAGTTTAGGACAATAAACAGGATGACTTACAGAAGGATTTAATGTTAAATAAAATGTTAAGTAACAAGAGTGCAGAAACATCCAGAAAATGGGAGGATTTTTAGGTAAAGTTAAAGAGAAGTGGGAACAAAATAGTTAGAAAGTAAAAGGAGGTTTCTTACAGTCAGACAACCATGTGGTTAATGAGATAGGAAGCTGTAGTTTGGAGGATGCTAGGATCTGGAGTAAAAAGACTAGGTTAATAATGTATGTGAAGATATATTTGTTATTGTAAATTGATATATTGTAATAAATTGCAAAGTTAATTGTAGAATAAATTCTTAAATATATAGTTACCCTTTATTGCAATATACTTCTCACATCTTTAAATTAACATTTCAGCCCCCCCCCTTCCAATAGTTAGAAGTCTTGTCTGCAAAATGGGCATAAACAACATCCATCACTTCTTTGTCACACTTAAATTTCATTTCTCGAAGGTCCTTCTTGAGTTTTGAGAAGAGGATATAGTCGCTGGGAGCTAGATCTGGGCTGTAGGGTGGATGGTCAATCTCCTTGAGGCCACATTTCTTCAAGAGCTGTGTGCATAGGCTCGTCATGAAGAAGGTGCACACCACCACTCAGCATTCCTTGCCTTTTCTTTTTGATGGAAGCACATAGTTTGTGCAGTAGGCCAGCATAGTACTCCCCATTTATTGTGATGTTCCTCTCCTTGAAGTCAATGAAGAGTATTTCTTCACAGTCCCAAAAGATGTGTAGCCATGATCTGAAGAAGTGGTGCTTCGCCAGATTTACACCACTCTATTGATTCTCTTTTTGAAAGGGATGATACTAGAGGACTATAGTTTCATCTCCTGTAAAAACGGTTTTGCAGGACTTCTCTCTCGTTGCCACAGCAGAGCTTCTTCAAAAATTCCTGACAACAGAAGATTCATTGTTGATTTTGGACTGAGGAAAGATGTTTAGACATTCATCTTGCACTAACCTTATTCATGTTTAAATGTTCATGAATAATTTGAAGGATTGTTTGTTTTAGAAAGACCCAACCTTGCTGCTATTTCTGTAACTTTGAACCACTGGTCTTGCATAATTTCTCCTTCCACAAGAGCAGTGTTTTCAGGAGTGAGCACCACCAAGGGCAGGCCTGTGTGCTCTTCGTCTTCAATTCTTTCTTGACCCATTCTTATGGTAGAATATAAAGGGGATGCTTCCCCATATACACCGTCCAGTTGATGTTTAATTTCATATGGAGTAAGTCCGTTTGTGAAGAACATAATAACAGCTTGAAACTCAATTTTGAACATGTCACAATCCTCTACACATAGCCTTCTTTATAAACTATATCTGAACAACTGAACACAGCTTAGCGGAAGTTACAGCTGCAATTATTTACTTAAGAGATAAGGTATGACACCAGATAAGGATTTTGTGAAGGCGATAATCCTTATCGGCGTGGCTGGAAACTGACCCTTGTATATTGAAATAATTTTAAATGGCTTACGAGGGGTATTCTAAAAGTTTTTACCCTGACCAAGAAAACACAAGATTTAAGAGAAATTTTTTTATGTTTGAACATAATTGTCCCGTAAATTGATACATTTAGTCTGACTTTCTAACTTTTTAATACCACCCTTGCATATTGAATTAATTTTAAATGACTTACGAGGGATATTCTAAAAGTTTTTAGCCTGGCCAAGAAAACACAAGATTTAATATAAGTATAAATGTTTTATTTTTCAACATAATTGTCCTGTAAATTGATACATTTAGTCAAACTTTGTAATTATTTAATACCCTCAATAAAATAAAGTTTGTCCAACTGTGAAAAATAAGCATCTTTTTTAGTTTCAACCTCCACATTTGATGTGAATCTTCATCCACCCAGCTCTTTCTTCAGGTTTGGAACAAAAAATAATCTCTGGGAGCCAAATTGAGCAATTATGGTGGAGTGCGAGTACTTGAAAGGAAAGTTCATGCAGTTTTGTAGCAACAATCCCAGTGGTGTATGAAGGCACATTATCATGATGAAAGAGGGCTCTTGTTTGCAAGTTGTGGATGTTTTTCCTGAATAGCATCTTTCATTTGGTCCAGTTGTGAAGCGTAATATTCCCTGGTGATGGTTCTGCCCTTCTGGTAGTAACCTAGCACCATATTATGAGAATCCGAGAAAACTGTAACCATGACTTTTCCTGCAGATGGAACAGTTTTTGCTTTCTTTGGTGCATTTTCAGCTTTTACCGCCCATTGTTGCACTTCTCCTTAGTCTCTGGCGTGCAGAGATGTTTTATCTACTGTTATGAAATGTATGAGAAACTCATTGGAATTGCATTTAAACAAGTCTAAACATTCTTGCAAAATATTCATTTGAATGTGTTTTTGGTCCATTGTTAACAAAAAGCACACACATTGAGTGGAAAGCTTACTTATACCCAGAACTTCTTGTAGAATGTAGTGGACATAACACATCAAGGTCTTTACATTGTCAGCCAACTCGCATACCTTCAATCAGAGATCATTGAGTACAAATTATGAATTTTTGTCACAATCTTTCATAGCAGTTTTGGGATGCCCTGAGCACTCATCATCTTGAATGCATGTACAACTACGATTAAATTCTACAGCCCACTTTTTATCCATCAAAGGGGAAGTATCCTTTATTGTGGTAATTGCTTTTGTATTTATGTTTTATCCATTTTGTAGAAAAAAGTAACAATAGTTTAAATGTAAATTGGAACTTACACAGTGAAGCCAATCATATTAATGGATATCATTGTATGATTCAGTTGAACTACACACTCTTAAAGCTTCACTTACTTTTCATAAATGTATGGAAACGGTTTCGAGAACAAAATGTTCTCGAAACCGTTTCCATACATTTATGAAAAGTAAGTGAAGCTTTAAGAGTGTGTAGTTCAACTGAATCATACAATGATATCCATTAATAACAATAGTTTGTTTACACACAAACAGGTGACTAATTGATGCATCTGAAACTTTACAGTATGCAATCAAATTATACTTAACAACTATCATAGCAGTTAGGCAATCTTAACAAGATCTCTGAGTCAGGCTGAAAACTTTTAAAACACCCCTCATATTATCTTTACTTAATGGAGCTGCAAATGTAGTAATCTACTGATGTAATGCCCAAATAGAAAAGTGTAGAAAAGGAGATTCCCCAATAAACAGCAATGAAGGAGGGAAGCTAAGAATATAGAAAGCTAGAAAATTAATAACCAAAAACATCAAAGAAACAATGGACAAGTTTACACTATCAGGAAAGAAAAAAAACATTTTCTTCTAAAAACTATTAACTGTTGACTAAAATGTTTCTCCAGAATAACAGAGGAATATGGAGTCTTTTTGATTTCTTTTGGCAACTTTGGAACTTTTCACAACAACATCCTTAAAACTCAAAGGTAAAGATCACAAAATAATCATGGAAATAAATCCACTTCATTTACATATTTTCTACAAATAGAAAATATTTAAATATGTAATATCTGGGTAATCATACTTCCCCAAAGATGCAGACTTTAAAGAAACAAAATCGGGAAGTAATTCCACATTTATTCACCAACTAATTTGGTGTCCATTATGAAAGAATCTTATAAGGAAAAAAAATTCCTTTTGAAGTTGTTGAAACAAAGCAGGGCTTTCTATGCACCATGAAATTGGAAGAGACTATTACAAACTGAAAGGAAACTGTTGATGTGCATAATGTGGTGGACTGGTTTGGATATGGAAAGGAAAGCACATTTTTTCTAAATTATAAAACCAGCCTAAATCCTAAAACAGATTTCTTTGAAATAAATTTAGCAAAGACTTGCATTCTAACTACCAGATAATTAAGAATATATTAGTCACTTCACTGTATTGGTTCCGACACAAAATTAAATTTTATATTTACCAGATAGTTGCTTATCTACTGACAACAACATCGGATTTCTGAAAAAGTTTAATCTGTTCATAATTGCTAGTTTTAATAATAAAACACCATTGAATGTGTGTGTGTATAATTTATATTAAAAGATGAAATAAGTAGAAAGAGAAGGGTCAGAATGAGAACTATAAAACTGAAAGGAGGAAATGAAAAATGTGTAATGTGTGGATTAAGATATAAAAATTGGCACAATATTTTAGATTGCAAAGATACTTGAGGAATGGTTAGAAATGGAGAACTGGGCCAATTTACAAAGGAAATAGTGCAAAAAATGCTGAATGTGAAGTTAGAAAAAATTATAAGTAAATGGCTGAAGAAAATTAAAAAACATGATTAAGAAGAGGGCCAGAATTATCTATAGGTATTGTAGAAGCTCTAATAGCTTAAATAATTAATTTAACTTACTGGGACTTTAATAAACTCAGCAATTTAATCTATGATGGTGTCGTGCAACTTAAAAAGTTGAATGGTTAAGGGTTATTTAGATGTAGAGAAAGGAGGAAATTCTTGTCTTTAGGACTTCCATGGGGGAATCTCACCTTAGTCAGAAGATGACTGGAATTACCAAAGGCTCTGGCCCCACAAGCAGCAATGGAAAATATAAAAGTGTAAATTATTTAGTTTGTTTTTAATATTTTACTAAAATTGTATTAATTAGATTCTATTTATATATTAAAAATATTAAGTCTACACGTAAATTTAGAATGGTAGAAATAAATTCATTCATCATACTACCATTCGTTCCTTCAATTGACCACCCATCTTCAAGAATCTTCGAACAGTGACAAATGATCACCCGTCACAGCTTGTGACAGTTAATATTGAGGATAATGATAAAATGTACGATTAACCTGTATTTCTTTTTCAGAAAAGTATTGTAATATGTATAGTTACTACAAATAGAGAATTGTTATAATTATATAACAATTGAAAATCATATGCAAGTGATCATTTAAATGTAAATTAATAATATTGCATATGATATATTCCATCACTTTCAGGGGATAAGTGAAGCAAGCTGAGTGATTTATGTTTCATTATTTAATCTTAACCATTAATTTTTTCCAGATATTTATATTCATATGATATTGGTAAAACCATAATCTATGTTTATAAATAAATGAACATTTGATTAATAATTGTGCATCTGATATATTTTATTTAGTTTTTCTAAAACAACGAATATCTCAATAAGTTTTTGCCTTTTCTTTTAGAAAGCAGAGAGTGATTATATAGCTATTTTAATAACAAATGCACTTTACCTTCATGAATATTTCAATAATATCCATAGCACTGGTCAGCAAAATTGTTAAATGAATGGTATAGAGCATATTTAATAGATTTTTAGCCCTTAAATTGAAAAATGTTAAAATATGTAGTTTGGTTGTTATTTTGAAAGTACAGCTTATTAACAATAAAACTGTAAAAGAGATATAAACAACCTCAAATACAAAGTTATCATATCTTTATTATTGTTAAGCAAGTGTTTATTATGTCATACAATTACTGGTGGTGAAATTTATTTGGACAAGTTTGAAGGAATGATGTAATGGCTAGTCAGTACACCTTGCCTTGAAGGTATAGGCTTTGACTCTCTTTTTTCCCTCTTCAAGGGGTACTCCTGCTTTCACAGTAAATTCTCAGTATTAGATTAGCCACTTATGTTATTAGAAACTCTCTCAGAAAAGTGACATTCATTTCAAATGATTTGGGTAAAGTTTGCATAAATTTGATCACAAAGTATATAAAAAACTTGGTCAGTGACAGGAAGAGATCAATTGAACGTGTTCACTTTAGGAATCTGCGTCATTAATTCTGAAGTGGTCATACCCATTATTGTAACATGGGTGACTGCTGCAGCATGATTTAGTAATTATTAAAGTGTTTTGTTATATACATGGCATTGGCAAATATTTATGTCAATAATGATTATTTAATAAATGTGTTACATAATTCATATAGATTCATAGCAGAAAACAAAACATTAGAAACGAAAGGGAACAATTCTTAACATGTAGTTAAGGAATGTATGCATTCTTGACTAGTTAGGAGAATACAATAGAATATGGTTACAATTTTAAATTATAATGAATGATTTAAATTATTGGGAGCTTACTTGGTTTTCTGATTAAAATGTAAATATTAAAATCAAATAAATTCCATGCTTTGTTGAAATAGAAAATTAGAACAAAAAAAAAACGTATAATATTTTACAAGAGGAAACAATCATATTATCTAATAAAAGTTATGTAACTATTTACAGAATTAACAATAATACCTACATACATGCTTTACTTGTTCAAAAATGGCTTATACAGTCTATTTATCAGACAAACACTCTAGGCACACATTGGGGATCATTATTTTCTTCTCCGCTCTATCTTTTGTTCTCTTCTTCATCTATTTCTTTTAGCCACTGAAGCCACTGATTTGGCTCATTCGATACTTGAGACATAGCAGCAGAGAAAAATACTTTAAAGCCAATAAATTTTCAAGTAGCCGCATGTTGCTATCCAAATGAACAAACTTTAAATATCATGTGAACAATTTACAGCACTCTAGCAAGATTAAAACACAGTTTAATTAAAGTAAAAAAGTAAGCCACTGAGAAGTACACCATTGTCAACAACAATGGAAGAAGGCAATAAGAGGAAATACAACAATGGATGACTATTGTCTACAGGAGGGTTAAAAAACATAAACAAGGGAATGAAGAAATCCTTTACTTAATTAAAGAACACTTGCTCAGCAGTGCATAAACACTTATCTAAGATTTGGGTGTATTTCTGGAGCATTGTTTAGCAGACGAATATCTAAAAGAATTAGTATATAAATGGCCATAAATTTCCTTCATGATAAACTATCATTACAGGAGGATTTACAGATGAAAAAATATTTGCAATTGAACAAAGTTATAAATAAAATAACAAAATCATGTCCGAAGATTTCAAGAGTTCCCAAATATACCATGGTAAAATAAAAATCCATTTCTGTCAAAAGGACAAATTAGTGTCTGAATATAATACGACAATGTCGTAAGGAAAGTTGTTAAACATTTACTCAGACTATATTTCACAACAAATGTTAGATTTTTGAGATCTTGCATATGCTTGCTCAAGTGATAAAATCTAGAAATGTCAAATAAAGAAAAGGCCACAGAAGAATTTTCATAATAAAAAAAAAGTGCCAACTGTAATAATATGCTTGCAAAGGATGAAGTAGATATTGCGTAATTATAGTGAATTTGCTAAAATTCTTATGTGTTAGCAATAAATAAATTTATTTTTGAATTTTGCTCACCAATTTCATGTTAATTCGCTTTATTTGGTTCAGGCAATAATCGCAAAGTTTAAATATGCAGGTTAGTGTTATCAAAATTTTAAAACTTATAACTGATGGCTTATTGAAATATGTAGTCCAAAATTGAATTTTCTTAGTCAAACCTGACTTTTTTATAATATTGAAATAAAAGACATACAGGCTATTCTTGTTCATACTGAGTCATTGACATAACTAATGATAAAACTCTATTGTCTCTCATAGGCAATTCCTCATATTAATAGCACAGCTAATATAAATAATATTGAATCCACTTATCCTCTCCATTTGTATAACCAAAACAGCAAAAATAAATAAAATAGGAGCTTTGTAAATTTTTTGTATTGCAATTTCAATGTATAAGCACAAAGTACTTTATTTTATTAAAATGAGGCAAAAGACACTGATGAACAACTATGCCCATTGCTAGGCTAATGCATAAAAATACAACACATTTCTATTGTTGTTAGAACTGCATAAACTTTATACAATTTTCAGATCTTTTAATTGGTAATTGCATAATTATTATAGTGTATTACATATCCATGCAAGATCAAGCTGCAAATAGTGATTCACAAAGCATTCATTAACTTTAAAAGGAATTATGAAATCCTCAGTATTGAAGAGTGTTATTGTAAAGAGGAACTTAGTAATTTTGATCTTAGATTAATTACGTATAACTATTAGATTTATTTGACAATTTACTGTATAATATAAGGTAATGCTTCTGGTAAGGAAAACTGTCATTGTATATTTGTACTGATATATGCTGTATGTAAGATATTTTATGGCTAAGAGAGTGTTGAATAATTCACTTTTTCTAAACATTCATAATTGAGTAAGAATGTATGAATACTTCATTAAGTACAGATTCCACCAATTATCATATTTTTAATTAGATGTTATCAATATTATTTCCTGTATCCTTTTTCCAATGAATTCTCTGCTAAACATTTATCATTTTTTGCTGGTAGCATTTGTAGGCATAACTCTACTTTATAGAATGAGGTTTTAACTTCCCTTTATATATTCAAAATGTTTCATTCAGTCTATTAAGTGGCATGTCATAAGAAAATCACAAATCTAAAAATGCCTAGAAATGTTTCAAAGAACCCATAAAGTAACTGCCTTGTCCCCTTTTGAACTTGAAATTGCTTAAGAGGTGCCTTGTATATTTAATTATTATTATTTCAAAGTAAATTTCCTCTCTTCAGCAACTTATGCAATGCAAACCTGATCTTCCAAACTGAACTATACTGAGACATAAACAATTTTTATTTGTATATTTTACTTGTTTGAGCTGTAGGCATAATGTAAATTGAAACTACAGAATGATGAAAGTTAAACTTTCCGTAGGGTCATACACTAAAGTTCACTACTACCAAGTGAAAAAATCAAGGCAATCTTCTGCAGTACAAAACAAATATCTAGATACATTTAAACCCATTTTTATCATTTCCAAGGAAAATAAATCTTAATTTTATTAAGATCCTTGTACCATTGAGTCGAACTACACACTCTTATTGGCTCCACATGTTGAAATTTAATATCATCAGCTAACTGCGGACTACTGAATAATTCTTTATGCTTTGGGGATGTATATTTTGCTCTGGTGGAAGTGTGATGAACTTAAAAGTTTGTTTTCATCCAAGGAAGTGTCTGTATTTATAAATGTAAATTTTCTACAATGTTGCTAACTCTGTAGGTCCTTGTACTGATTTTAATAATTTTGCTTTATTAGCTAAATCACGGTTATCTGTTTGCTAATGCTGATTTCTCTATTTATTTGTATTTTACATTCGTGAAGTGTTCTTTTAATTGTGTGCCTATGTTTCTCTTTGTTTTTCCCATATAGACCTTTTTGCATTCTACACAACTTATTGGTAAATAACTATTTTTTTCTTTGGTGGAATACTGTCATTAATATTAACATTCAGGAGATTTAATGTTTAAAATCTCCTTAATAAAGCAAAATTATTAAAATAGTACAAGGACCTACAGAGTTAGCAACACAGAAGAAAATCTACATTTATAAATACAGAGACAGATTATTGAGCTTCGACTCTCCCCAGGACGAAAACCTTATTGAAGTCCATCATACCTCCAAACTTTAAGTTTATCACACTTCCACCAGAGCAGAATATACATCCCAAAGCATAACAAATTATCCAGCAATCAATAGTTAGCTGATGATGTGGACAAATGTCTTTGAAACATGTACTAAATTGATACAAATAAGTGGAGCCAATAAAGAGTGTGTACTTTGACTCAATCATACAATGCTCTTAATTATATGATTAACCTCACTGTACAAGTTCCGATTATCATTTCAAACCTTAATTTGTTTGTTCTAGCAAGTTCTACATGTTCAACATGCCTTTTTAGGAGGTGGAATGGGATTATTGCCCATATGTTGGTCGATAATTTTGGAACGGGAATTATTTTGTGGGTGGTTTATTAATTATTATAATTGTAATTGAACGATTGGATGTTCTTCTTGTCTTGCCTCGGCTCTCGGAGTCATGAGTTCGATGCTTCCTAACTCTCTGGTTCCAGTGCAGAGGATAGGATCTCAGTGGAAATTTGGACTGTTTTTAATGACGTAATGTCATTAGGGAGGGAAGGAGATTGTTCACTGTAATAATGAAGTTCGGCACTTGTTGAACATTTAATTTATTTTACAACTTGGAAGGTTTTGGAACATGCTGTGCTTCGGTGGATTATAATTCGCTGTATTTACTCGCGTATTTATTCACTTGAACACGATTGTGGCTATTATTACTGTTACGTGGCACTGCCTGACTGACTCTCGCTGATTGAACGATTTACTTTAACTCTTCGCGACGGTTTTAACTACTCTGCTTCCTGTCGCGACTACCTCAGCACTTCGAAATAAAACAATCCAGAATAACCTACAATGACCTAGAATGCTCTTAGAGTGACCAACTTCTGATCCCGTACTCCAGTTATCTATAACATCGCCACACCTCTCGCTAAATTAAATTCCCTCGTTTATTATCCTATTTCCGAGTTATATGTTAACCATTGGCTATCTTCAGATATTTATTGTGTCGCTAAGTTCTGCTCATTCGTTGGTTTTTATTCGATGCCCATAGGCTAAAATTATTTTCTCCCCCTTCTGATCTACTATATCTTCCCACACGCTTGAGTTTTCCAAGAACGGCCTATCATGAATTTGGGTACTTTCCTTACATGCTTGATTTCTAAAGTAATATCTTTTTCCTTCCTTAGTTATAGATAAGTCTTGGTTTCTACGAAAACGCGTGTCTCTGCCCGCAGTAATTCCTTATAACCATTCCTATCCTCTTACAGTGCATCTGGCGCCTGGGACTGGCGAGTGTCCGAGGGTTTAAATGGGCAATGCTTAAGACCTTCCCAGCTAAGGCTAATGTCCTGACTTTTTCTCCGACAAGTGATAGCATGCCCCATTCCTTTTACAAAAACATAAGACATGATATTTCAGAAAGATAACTTGAATATTGCTTGCTAGTAACAAGACATATCTACACACATACACTAATACATATAATATTGGGGTCCTCCTCTTTAATTGCAATATTAATACCCCCTTTTTTTTTTGAGTAGTGTTTAACGCCCGTTTTCACTACTGAGGCACCACAGGCGGTGGACACTGATGATACATGAGATGAAATGATAAATTGGGAAAGGATATTTTTTTTTAAGGAAGGAAGCGTTCCAGGCCTAAGTTTAGGTACCTCCCGGGCAGTTGCCAGTTATGAAGACTGAGGAAAACCTGGATAAAACCCCAGTCAGGGAGGACGGTCCTGGCGGGATTCGAATCGCAGACCTCCCGCTCACGAGTCCGTGCCTTAACGACCTCGGCCACCCGTGGCGGTATTAATACCCTTGATTATCTGAAACAAGATACAATTATTATTATTATTATTATTATTATTATTATTATTATTATTATTATAGTAGTCATCATCAACAATTATAATTAAATAAGAAATTTGAGACAACACTTGCTACTTCAAAATGCCCCCGTTCAAAACGTATTCTCCTCTGGGGAATACCTTTTGATACTTAATGTCCTTATCATTATACAATTATATATCTTGGTCTCTAATTATTGTTATACCAATTACTGCACCTTTGATTTTTTTGACACTACCTATTTACATTTTTCTACCCGTATTAATCTCTTCTTGAGAGTCTTTCTAGGGTTCATAGCTTGCATTATTTCTCTTATTTTTAGCTATTCACACGCATGGTATGTTATTGGTAAAGATGGCTATTCATTTCACTCCTTTATTCAACGCTGATGACCTGAACTGTTAAAGAGCGTCCATAAATAAATCAAATCCTTTATTCTCACTTACTAGCTTTATGGCCGTTCTTTCACTGCGCAACACTTGGGCGCTATATTGCCTTTTTAGCACTATTTCGTTTACACTATTCACTTTATTCATTAAGCACTTTACATGAATAATATCTTGACCATAATGATCGTTCATTAATTATTGTGCTTTTTATTTCTTATCTAAACTGTTCTCTTCATAACCTATTCTTACATTACTCATTAATGGTGTTATTACAAGCTGATTACTAACAATCTATGCTGCTATTCCAACAACCATAAACTAAGTCTACATCCTAATACAATTAAACAATTGACAATTAACCTTGGTTCGTAACAATACTATGGTTCACCTATATTATACAGGATAATCATTACGATTGAAATTAATATTTTAAATTCATTCAGCTCAATATCTGTGGAAATTATACATAATTTAATAGTTATACTGACAGTCTGTCCTTAAATCTTATCAAAATATATCATAGGCATTTAATTATTTTATGTTTTACGTTTTCTTGGCAACTATGTTCTTTGTCATTCATATGTTATATTGCATTTTATTAAAATACGCTATAGTGTCTGCTTTTACTATTCATTTTATCGAAATCTTTTATCTTGTAAGTTATGGAACATTTAACATTACATTTTATATTTGATTTGTAAATTTATTCTTTGTTGATTAGATACCACGTGACATCTTATAAAATCATTTTGTAATCAGTTTATTACTTAATCTTTTTTTCTCCAATGTACTTTATATGATACTTAATAACATTACACTGTATTAATGATTCTATTCATATCCGTATATCTATCTGAAAGAATTTTTATCATAGCAATTCACAACTGATTTTGACTATATTACTATTCATTAAATATCTTGGATCTTTTTATAAAGGTACCTTAGGTAAACGCTACAGTGCACGAGAATTATTCATCGACGAATTCGTTATCTTCTTTATCTACTTAATTCATTTTCTTCCCTTATTACCATTATTTATCTATTGTTAGTCTTTCACTTTATCATAATTCATTATTTGCTCTTCACTTTAATAATAGCGTCACAATTAATGGATTCCTTCTCGTTACCTGATTCAGTTTTACTCCTATCTGCTTCCTTATTGAACGTCACCTGCGAATATACTTATTCCTTCATCTCATGTGAAAACTTCCTTTAACACGATTCTATTTATTTCATTATTGCTTGAACCCTTTAATTCATAACTATTTACTTTCCTATAGATTCCCTCTGTAATGTTACTGAAGTCTTGTTAAGCTTTCATTTTATATTGAATTATCTCTGACTTGATTGCAACTATTTTGTTCTTGACTATTTTAATTCACAATTAGTTAATTTCCTGTATGATCTCTTAACGTTGATATGTTATTTCCTAATATGTATGCACCTGTGCAATATTTAATTTCCTTTGAACTGATTACAATTACTTTGTTTCTTTACTCTTTTAATTCGCAATTATTTGTTTTTCTATCTGGTTCTTTAAAGTTGTTAACAATCGTATTTAATTTTATATTGAAAACAATTTTGTAATTATTTAATCTTTTTCCACTTAAACTGTTTTCATTGTACATTGTTTATCTTCTTAACTGATTTATTTGTCCTATAACTAACCTGCTTGCTTATCTCTATCCTTAACATTTTTGAATTACAATATTTTTCCATTACTCAGTTATAATTTACATTTACTTTCATATCTTATCTACCTTATATTTACATCTATTTACATGTTCAATCTTTTATCAATCAATTGCTCCTTTCTTTTTACATTCTGGTATTGATTTCTCTTAGGGGTCCGAGTTGAACGTTATTACACCATGAGGGTTTCCATTGGCGTGGTCCGGTCCTGGGTTCGCCTAATTGTTCTTTCGCGTATTCGGATGGTTTCCGAACTCTTGTATTTATGCAATTTGTTTCGGCATGCCGCTCCACAAGTGGGGTCTCAAAATAGTTATCTAGATTTTCCTAATCTATATAGATTTCTGCCCCTGTCCCGAAAGGTCTTTGGTTCGAACCTCGGTCACTACTTTGTTTTCTTTCTACTTTTTCTTGACACTCTGTCTGCTCCCGACTTCTACATATTTCTAGTTTCTTATTTTGTTCTCCTTCTTCTATACCCGTTTCCTTATCACTTATCGTTTGCCCTTCTGGTTCTAGTTGACTTTTATTTATTTCCCCTAGGTTCTCGCTATTGTCTTTCTCGGTCTCTATTTGCTGCCTATCATATGTAAGTCCCCTGAATTTTCTTCTAATTCCCTGTCTATATCTATACTAGGTTCTACGTTTAATTCCTGGTCCTGTTCGCGGATTCTAGTCTGCTCAATTTGTGCATCTTGAGTTAAATTATTAACTTCGCTAAGCGTTTCTATCTGAAGCTGCTTTATCTCAGTTTCAGTATTCTTTTCTAGCCTATTAAATCTATCAATCTGTTCTTTTAGTGACTGATTGATCCTCTCATGCGTCGTTCCCATCCTATCAAATCTATTACCTGTTTCTTGCTTCGTCTGCTTTGGCGTTTCTTTTAAAGATCGTTTGATGCTATCCCCTAGTTCTTGCCTCATCTGCTTGAACGATTGTTCGACGACAACCTTTAGTTGTCTCATCTGCTCTCAAGATCCTTCCAAACCCTTAGTTCTATCATCATAGTTATTAATCTATCATCCCTATCTATACTACTCAGATTTTTAGTGGTGTTGCATGCATTAACTTTATTTTCATTCCTTTGGATTAGTTTCTGTTGATTCGTTCCTTGCTCTATCACTGCGGGCTCGTCAACTAACAGTTTGTTTTCTACTCTGTTTTCAGCAATTTTTGCCTATAACTTATAATTAACATAAAATGACTACTGCAATTTTCTTATATAAATTAATTTTGCAGTTCAGTTTTTCTCTACCTTATTTCTGCTTTCTCGGTTGTCGGTCGTATGATGTTCTTGTAGTGGGGTCTGGCTATAAGCTCTTGTAGTATGTTCAGTTACCAGCTCTGCCGATGTTTGCTCCTCCTCTTAAACTATGTTTACGGTCGGTCTCTTCGTGCTGTCGGATGATCACTTGCATGTGCTGCCCACCGTAGTTCTCCATGTTGTCTCGGCCGCTCGCTCGTATCCGGACGTCAAAGTTCCATATGCTCTCGGGTTCTCCTCCTGGTCTGCGAAGTTGAAGTTCTCTTCTTCCTCGGTCACGACTGCCGAATTTTTCTTCACTGTCCACGAATGCCGGATATTTCCTTCCCTGTCCACGAAAGCCCCAAAGTTGGTCGCCAATTTTGAAACGGGATTATTGCCCCACGTTGGGCGCCAATTTGGAACGGGAATTAAGGTCCCACACGTAGGTCGACAATTTGAAACAGTGTTTATCGTGTTCCAATGCAATGGAAATGGAATGGTATCTTAGAGGAATTTATTATTGTAATTTTAATTGGACAATTTGATGCTCTTCTTGTCTTGCCTCGGCTCTTGGAATCATGAGTTCGATGCTTCCTAATTCTCTGGTTCCAATGCAGAGGATGGAATCTCAGGGGTATTCTGGAATGTTTTAGTAACTTAAAGTCATTAGGGGGGGGGGAGATTGTTCATTGTAATAATGGAGTTCGGCACCGATTGAACATTTAATTTATTTTACAACTTGGATAGTTCTGGAACATGCTGTGCTTCGGCAGATTATAGTTCGCGGTATTCACTCGCCTATTTATTCACTTGAACACGATGGTGATTATTATTGGCATTACTTTGCACTGCCTGACAGACTCTCACTGAACAAACTATTTACTTTAACTCTTCGCGATGGTTTTAACTATTCTTCTATCACATGTTGGGGCTGCTTCCCGTCGCGACTGCTTCAGAACTTCGAAATAAAACAATCTAGAATAATCTTGAATGACTCAAGAATGAATGACTTTTGATTGCTGTAGAAATGACTTAGACTGACTTTAGAATGACTTAGGCTGATTTTAGAATGACTAACCTCTGATCCTGTATTCCAGTTTTCTATAACCTCGCCACGCCTCTCGCTAAATTAAATTCTCTCGTTCATTATCCTATTCCCGAGTTATATGTTAACCATTGGCTATCTTAAAATATTTATAATATCGCTAAATTCTCCTCATTCGTTGATTTTTATTCGATACCCATTGGCTAAAATTATTTTCCCCCCTTCTGATCTACAATATCTTCCCACGCTTGAGTTTTCCAAGAACGGCCTGTCATAAATTTCGGCACTTTTCTTACATGCTTGATTTCTAAAGTAATATCTTTTTCCTCCCTTAGTTATTGGTAAAGTCTTGGTTTCTACGAAAAAGCCTGTCTCTGTCCGCGGTAATTTTCTTTTGACGGCAAGTACAGTTATATATATTTCTAGCCTTTTACAATGTTATTACCCCTGATGCCAAACAGGTGTCAGCTAGACTGTCCGTGAGGGTTTTAAAAAGAGTAAAGCTTAGCCGAAATATCTTTTTCTCAGATATTCTTATTGCTTCCGACAAGGATAGCATGCCCTTTTACAAAACATAACAAAGTCACATAGGCATTGTCAATCATTGGTATTATAGAAAGATAACCTGAATATTGCTTACTAGTAACAAGACATATCTGTACATACATTAATACATATAATACTGGGGTTTTCCTTTTAATTATAATATTAATACCCTTGATTGTATAATATACAATTATTATTATTATTATTATTATTATTATTATTATTATTATTATTATTATTATTATTATTGTAGTAGTAGTAGTAGTTGTCAGAAGTAATAGGAAATTTTGGGACAACATTTCCTGCTTCAGAGGCTTGGCCTAAGTTGAACACTGGCTATAAGAAAAAGCAAGAAGTGAGCAACAAACAACTTTTCTTTTCCAGGAAAATGAAATATTTAAGAAATTATTCAATATAAATTGTTTATGCTCTGGAAATATTAAAAAGGGAAAGAAAAAATAAAATAAAAAAGTAAAAGGAAACAAATTGCGTAGTATGTAATGAATATCCCAAATTCTACTCTTCAAAAAATAAAGCTCCCCCCCAAAAAAAAGAAAAAAAAAGAACTAGTGCATCTTAAAGGCTCACTTTGTCCCAAAAAGTAAATATTAGAGTAACAACGTTTCTAAATGACCAGAAAAAAATGTGCATCTTTATATTAAAATGCTAGCTGATGGCTGCTATGATGGCAGCTATTTTTTTGGGATTCTAATAGGTAGAAAGTCATAACTTACCAATCCACAGAGATAGCCTCTCATTTTTTCTTTGACAGTTGAATACAGGCAAAAATCATAGAGAGCCAGATTGGACAGCATAGCGGGCATATCACACCAAATCCTTGCATAAATTCTATTGTTTTCAAAGAGGTGTGCACCAAGGCATGGTCCTGCTAAACCAACAATCTTGCAATCCAGGCTCTGGTCTTTTGTGTTCTGAAAAACTGCATCAATTGGCAGTGATAATTTTGCATACCTGAAGTGGAATGCTTGCAATGTGACTTCTTGCTGAGAAGAAAATGGCTATCACCTTCTGGCCTATACTTGGACATTGCTTAAACTTCATCAGGGGGTCATCATTTGGGAAGAATGCATCTTTGATTGCAAGGCATATTGATAAAATCTTCCTTTAAGTCATTCTTGGATTGTTCTTCACACATGTGATGTTTTCATCTGTGACTGTGACTATAATGCTGGATGCTCCACATGCCCATCTAAACTCTGCAAACCAGTTATAGACTTTTGCATGTGATGGAGCAGACTTGAACATATCAATGTAATTTTTCAAGGCATTTTTGTTGACTCAGCCTCACTTATAACTGTAAAAACTATTGTACGAAAATGTTTTCAAGTCATCTTCATATTAGAACATCAGATAACAAGTGCATGCCATAATTAACATTTTGCTACAGCTCCAACAATGGGTAATTTCTACTAGGATTACTAATCGAGGCACTCTCTTTCCAATTCTGCCAACAGGAAACATACCTCTCATAGCTTCTTCAAATCCTGAAAATTAAATAGCTACCCTCATTTAAGGCAAATCAATGAGCATTGGTAACAGTGTGTATTTTTCTTGCACCAAGCATGCACAATATTAAGATATTGTATACTGCATATATGGACAATTTTTCAGGCTATGCGTTTGAAGAGTTCTCTGGTTTTATTTCAACAATATAAAATATTTGGATACAATTTGGGAATGAAGCCTTGATATGATTCATTTAAGAACTTTTGAAAAATAAGACATTTTTAAAAAATTCTGTTGGAACTCACACAGCGAAGCTTGTTAAATGTAAATTATAATTAATCTGTCATCTAACATACTCTTATGCTTCACTTACTTTTAAATACGGTAGGACTGGTTTCAAAGAGACATCCTCTCCATCTTCAACCAACTTGATGACTCTCAAGTTCGTCAAATTGGTTGAAGATGGAGAGGATGTCTCTTTGAAACCGGTCCCACTATATTTAAAAGTAAGTGAAGCATAAGAGTGTGTTAGAAGACAGATTAATTATAATTTACCTTGATATTACATTGCATGCAGTAAGGTTGGTTATTTTCTGAATATGGAATTGCTTTTTATAAGATATTTTTTCTGTAAACAATTGGCACCAAGGCTGAATTAACATAATTTCTTCTGGAAATCTGTACAATCTAAGTTTAGTATTTGCTTAAAGGAAATAAGTAAAGTTATATAAATGGATACTCACATAACACAATTTTATATTACCAATTAGGTGCAAATCTCAAATACAGGTAAAGAATTTTATAACATATTTCTTAACACTATATTGCTTCATCTTTTCCCAGAAGTGTTACATCACCAGCATTTTCAGATTCTGTGTTATAGTCCCTGCTACCCTCAGGAAATGGCAAATGTTCTGCCTCCAAAAATGAAATGTTAGATATTTTCCAATGAAGAAGTTTAGTAAATGCTTGAGAATTTCTTGGATTGTCACATTGACGGATTAGATGGACATATTCTGAAAATAATAAAATGAAAAAAATTAGGAAGGTCTCACAGTTGTCATTCTTCATGCACAAGTTCATAAGGAAATTATAGCAATTATTCATTATAAACTGCATTCTACTCTTAAGTTGAAATGTGATATAAAAATAGTTTGCTTAATATATCACTCTAATCATGCTTTTGTTTACTAACACGTGAATCATTCTGCTCAAATGTAAATTAGAAAATTAGAGGATATTTTGGGTCTGTTTAATGTTAAAACATAAAACCTTTTGAAAAGTCAGCCTTTTTCTTATCCTGTTGAGTTTGAACATTTGGGCAGGCCATACTTGTTTGTATAACAGTTCATAAGATTTAGATTTATTAACATTCCATAAGTTCTTACAAGTGTTAAAGACTTCACAACATTAAAAATGTCAAGTTTATAGAAATATCTTACATGCTATTGTCAAGTATTATAGTGAATACAATATATAAAATAATAAAAAGTCAAAAAATAAAGTATTTTAAACCTATATGAACACAATCTTAAAAGTTCTTGACTGAGTGCGATACAATTGGCCAAATAGTTGTTTTTTAAGTTGGTGCATCTGTCTTTTAAACCAGGAGTGGGCCATACTGAACCAAACTAGAGACTTGCAGTCCACTTTATCTTGTTTCTAGGCAGTGGATAGCAATCCAGAGTTATCATGCCACTGATTGACAATGCACTGGGATCCTTCATTACTGTGCTTTGCGGGCGTAATATAATTCGAAATTGACTCAGGGTGATCAAATTTTTCTGAAGCATTCATTTGAAAGATCAAGCCCTGTTTCAAACAATTTATTTAATTTAGCTTTCTAAACATATTTGCTCAGAGTAATATGTAAAATGGAATAAATTAAATATGCAATTATAAAGTTGTTGCATAAGATTATTTAAGCCAAAATAAATTCATACCAAATTTATAAAAGTTTATAGGAACTCTTTTCTCTCATGTTTAAAGATTAAAAAATGGACTGCTGAATTTAAACATAAAATACCAATCTTGAAGATGAGCCATGTAAAGGATATCCAAAAAGTGTAACCACAGCAGAGCTCATTTAATGATATTAGATTCCAATGCGTTAAAGTGTTTAATATTGCTGAAGCTATAGGTATTTCAAAGGGATGTTAGGTTAATTTTACATGAAGAATTGCATAGGAAAAAGCTTTGTGTAAGATGGGTGCCATGCTTACTAACAGCAAATCATAAATGCATTCATATGAAAATATCACCAATCTGTTTTGAGCATTTTAACAGTAGCAGAACTGATTTTTTTTACACCAATTTGTTATGGATAGACTTGGATGCACCATCAAACACTAAAATCATAACAGCAGTCAAAACAGTGAACAGAAGTAAACTATTCAGTGCCAAAGAAGACAAAAATCAGTTCCATCTCCAGGAAAGGTCATGGCATCGTCTTTTGGAATACTAAAGGAATTTTACCAATTCATTATCTTCATTATAACAGGAGAATACTATTCCAATCTTTTAAACCATCTAGATAAAAAATATGTCATAAAAGATCCAGTTTGCCAAGGAAAGAGAAAAATGTTTTTCATTAAGGCTATGCATCTACTCACAAAAGCATTTTAATGTTGGGAAAATTTATAGGTTTAAAATATAAATTGTTGGAGATCCACCCTACTCCCCAGATTTGGCTCCTTCTGACTTCAATCTGTTTCCATACTTCAAACTCCTCCTTGCTGATCATCATCAGGA
Organism: Metallyticus violacea; assembly: GCA_030762175.1. Lineage (NCBI taxonomy): Eukaryota > Metazoa > Arthropoda > Insecta > Mantodea > Metallyticidae > Metallyticus > Metallyticus violacea. The sequence goes on along the minus strand of CM060835.1, from coordinate 48,492,477 downwards.
AATAATTGAAACTACACAAGCGTATTTTGCTGACCTTCCATAAATCACTTCAGAGATGGGATGTTGGCACTGGAGTATTGTTGGTATAAATGTGATAACCTTAAGGGAAGTTATGTTGAAAAATAAAAATAATATAAATGTTGAACACTTGTTTCTTGATTGTTAAATCAAGAACCTTTCAGACTGCCCTCATGTTTTGAATAATAGCCAACATACTGTGTGTTCACCAAATGATTAATGTACCTTTTTACAAAATCACTCTTTGAGAACAATATTAAAGTTTTACTCTCATTATAATTTTTATAGCTTAGTGTTCTATAATTGAATCATTGATAATAAACACCTTTTTGGTATATGTCAGCAATAAAGTAGGAATTTGTAAAATTTTGTTGATCTAGTATTTATGCTATAAATATATTAGTTTAATCTGAATTTTTGCTGATTATTTACAAAACATTATAAGAGAAAATAATATATTCACATGAAGATCTGTAATCTTTCCAATAAATTTCAGCATTAATATGTGCTATCAGTACTATAAAACTTTTTACAAAAACAGGAAGATGTACCTACTTTCCATCGAATTTCCCCAAAATGTAAGCTCAACATTATAAGAGAAAATAATAGGTTCACATGGAGATCTCTATTATCTTTCCAATAAATTTCAGCAATAATTTGTCTATCAGTACTATATATTATTTATAAAATTTTTTACAATAATAGGAAGATGTACTTGATTTCCATTGAATTTCCCCAAAATGTAAGCTGAACATTATAAGAGAAAATAATATATTCACATGGAGATTCTAATCTTTCCAATAAATTTCAGCAATAATAAGTGCTATCAGCACTATATATTATTCATAAAACTTTTTACAATAACAGGAAGATGTACTTTCTTTCCATTGAATTTCCCCAAAATGTAACTTCGTATTTGAGCATTAATTTAAAATAAGTTAAATAAACTTAACTATAGTGTTGTTAATGACCTAAGAAAAATGCTGGTTTCCATTCACTAAAAATATTTACAACATCAGTATTTGTAAAGAGATAAATGCTTTTCAGAAGATAAACTGAACATTTGTACAAGGCTCAAAAACTGTATAACATATATGACTTACCAGCTAACACTCTATGGCCTGCAGCAATAGCTGCCAAGGTACGGCTTTGTTCCATTTCTCCCTGAATGCCAAGCTGATAATATAAAGTGAAAGAAGTTTCCAAATAAGGTTTGGCCAGATGTGCAGAGTCCTGTAATTTAATTCATTGAACTTTAGATCTCTACATGCAACAAAAATGTTTGCGTTTCTTTTATTAAAACTGAACCTGTATTTGTATACATCCATTATGAATGTTGAAAGCTTTTGCATTGGTTCATATTGTGGGGCACCCAGAGAAGAAGAAAAATAGCACAATTAGTACTGCAAAGTTCTAATAATTTTACATGATTACATTAGTTTTAATATTTCAAACTTAATTTATTAGTTCTGCAAGCTCTCTGTATAAGAAAGAATTAATATCCTTGATGTAATAGAATCTCATGTAATGTAATATTCTTGAATATCTCCTAAAGCATGTACAGGCCTAACAATAATTGCACATTAAACTTTTTCTGTTATATCTATGGTCTCATCAACAATGTAAATGAAAAAGGGACATTGTTAATTTCTTTGTCTGTATAACACTGGGTTTCTTCTTGAATAAATTTTCATTAGCTCACTCTGAATTATTTTTTCCATTTACCTGAAGTAGCCTATTTGCCCCAATGCTCTTTTAGCTCTACAATTCCATTTAATATTAAATAAAATATAACTTAACTTTCCAGGATTATTTAAATCATCTGATTCCAAGTGCCCCCTAAGGGAAAGTTCTCTTTTGCATTATGTGATAATAGCAATGATTAACCTTTTTAAAAATCTCCCTATTTTTTATCACTTCTTCATTATGCTGCAATTTTAATTATTTACTGTGCTCCTTAAGTAAGTCACAGATGTTGAAAATTGTTTAGACAAAATTTTAAGAAAAATATAAGAAAATGATTCCTTTCCTTCACTATATAAGATTATAAGAACAGGCAACAATTTGGAATATACAGAAAGGATATGCAGACTTAAAACTACATAAAGGCTAGCGACTTTAAACCCACAGCACACAACATGCAGTTCTGAACAGCTTAGCACATAGACTTCTTAACATACCCATGAACGAGTTTGAATACAGTAAAGAGTACTCACATGTAATACAAAGAGCAAAAAACCAATGAGTATGACTAAGAAATTGTAGACAAGAAATTCCAAAAAAGAGAAGAGATTAAAACAGGTTACAACATTGACAGCAAGAAAAGAAACTACCATTCACAGGAAATTTACTTATTGTCCTTGGGCAAAAAAAAAATCCAGCAAATACTCAGAGAGTTCGGTATTACTTTGGCCTCAGTGAACAAATTTAGCCTAAATAATCTGCTCAACTCTGGTGATAATGATAGAATCCCTGAGGAGAAGAAACCAGGACTCTGTAAAATCAACTGCTTGGAATGCAACAAAGTATATATTGGCAAAACAAAAAGAAGATTGGAATTAGGCTCAAATAACACTGGAGAAACATCAGGTAAAATCAAATAGATAAAATAGCAGTTGCACATCACTTTTGGGGAGATAATTGTGTAAAAATGGAAATCAATTTATTGAAATTCATAGATAAACCTTTTTAGCTAGGAATATAGGAAAAAATGTTTAAAAAAGTATGAAGATAAGGAAGGATATGAACTTTTACGATGCCAACAGAAGACAAATTAATCCATAAGTTTATAAAATGTCCACTAGAGCTACATCAAGTCCATCCAACCATCAATGAATCCAGCAGTTGACTCTATCTGATGCAATGGCCTGTGAAACTTGTTCTGTATAATTCAATGGTAAGAGAAGCATAAGAGTATTAAATTGACTTACCAGTTAATTAAGAATATAACAGATAAACTTAATGTGATTTTTATTTGCTTTATGTAAATTCCTGACTTAGATAGGTGTTTTAAGTCATCATACCCTTCCGTGGACCACACTTTTTTAATTGTGCTTAGCAGCATGCAGGGCTTTCAAAGGCTTCCACATAACCATTATAATTATTGTCCAACTTGCTTTGAAATCCTTCTAGTTTTCTATTTTGGTGTAGGGTAGAATGATGCAGTATTTTACAAGAATTATAGAGAAAAGGACATTTAAAAGGCTCTGTAAAAATTGAGAAATTCATTTCAACAGTGATTAAAGAGTAATGTATTTGCATAGAAAAACAACTGAAGGTTTAAGCTTATATACATTTAACAAATTTAAGAACGAATTATAAAACATGTATTTGTTTTAACATTTAATTTAATTATATTATCATAGTAACATACCATAATTTTGAACATATTTAATGATAACATAACAGAGCCACATTCGTGGCATATTAGATTTTCCATTATTTTGATATACCATGTCTCGGCTTATCCTAACAAAAAACTATGCTTTGCCACTGCAGACAATATAATAACTGTTGTACCCTGAAAAATTTCTTTGATCAAATCTATTTATTTTTAAAAATTATGACAAGATTATTATACAAATAATACTATTTGCCCACAAATGTTTCTCTGCAGAAGAATACAAAGAATACCTGTTTCCATATCAAATATTATCTGATTGTTTGGCATATTCTCAGAAACCTATCTATTATTTGGGCTGAGAGGGCCATTGAATGATTAACCAATGAATAGTTGTGTATAAAAGCTGCAGTGAAATTAGGCACATATTATTTGTGAATTATGTGCAGTTTGATCACCAGACTGATAAGCAATCAGGAACAATCATGCATGAACCATTGTGAAAATGCAGGTGTTAATATATATTATAACTAGTAGATATTAGGATCCTTTGCATATTTAAGCGTTTGTTATATTATCTGAGCAATGTTATATTATCTGTCTAAAACAAAATTTTGTATATTCCTTAAGAATAAATTGGAAAATAGAAACCCTTAGCTTGGTAAGATCTTTTAGGACACACATTTTAAAATAATGGGGGGGGGGGAAACACAATATGATAGCCTTATTATGTTATTGTGTAAGTTTGCACATTAAATTTTAAGGCCCCTGAAATAATTTCTACAATTTTAAACTTTGGAAATCCAGTAACTGTTTCTGAGGGCAATCCACATTCAAATTCTGGGGGGAGGGGGAGATTCTGCATATTAATTTGGAGAAACTTAATTTAAGATCAAAGCCTACAAGATTTAGGGGCTTCTTATTCTGCATTTAGCCAATTTAAAACTCTTTTGCTATTCTAATGACAATGAATAATATATAGAGCTAGTATGAGCATGCAAAAGCTGACAAATTTAAGGTGGAATTAACAATAGACCTCCAACAGAATTCATGTGTAGACTAACTTATACATAATTTTTGTATAATCCTTTGAGAATTGGGTCTGTCAAAACAAAACTAGAGTAAACTCATCTAAAAGATATTAATACTTCACAGCAAGATAAAAAATGGGTAGTCATAAATACAAAGGGAAAGTTCCTAAATATTGCTGATCATAAGAATGCTGTAGCTAGATTTAGGATTATATTAGCACATCATCTATATATGATAAAAATATTATTAGATTTATGTACGTTATGTAACACATATCATGAATGCAGAACCCCTACTGCATTGTGGTGCCCTTAGTAAGGAGAAACAAAGGGTATAAGATGTAATTAGCCTACATTGGGAAGTAAATGGTATAGTTACTAATATCTGGGTCATTGAAGATTTTTTATAAATAATGTTTAACACTCATTTTTACTACTGAGACGTGTTAGGCTGTGGATACTGGTGATGCATGAGATGAAATGGTAATTAGTTTTTTTTTTTTTTTTTTTTTTTTTTTTGTGGTAAGAAAGGAAGCATTGCAGGCCCAGGTTTAAAGTATGTCCATAGCATTTGTTTTTTTTATGGGGAATGAGGAAAATCTGAAGTCAGGAAGAACGGTCCTGATACAGGAATCAAAAACCCCAGACCTCCTGCACGCAAGTTCATGTCTTAATGACAGTCTATGTTGGTGTCATTGGATCACCAATGTGTAAACCAACCAATAGTATCAACTAGCATGAAGCAAGCAAAGCAGATTGATAGTAATTCTTTGTAAGTATAGGATTACTGATTTGTTGATTACCATATATTTCTGTGGTAGCTATTTGCTTGCAGTGATATTGATATTTGTCATAGAAGGGCTTTGATATGATTCTCATATCATTTGCTATTGTGAAGGTATTAATAAAAATGGCCAAAGCTCTAAGTACCCTTCTCTACTACCTCCACCACTACTATAACTACTAAGGCCACTATAAATAATATTAATACCACTACCACTAACAATTACTGTATCAAATGTGTTTTTGGGTTAGCTCCTCATTCTCTCATTTGATTCTTTCATATATTTAGAAATATGGAAAAATATACAGACTAAAATATATAGTGTTTGGATTCTATGTCATAGTTGCTTGGAATATTTGTTTCAAGAAAATGAGACGAAATAAATTTTGCTTTATGAAGGATAATAGCTCTAAAAAGGTGTATTATCTTTTCACTTTTATAAAAGTAAATTCTCTGCTTTTATCTACTGATTAAAAATGAATTGTAATATTGCAAATAGAAGAAAACATTTCTTTAAATAGACTAATCATTCTTACCATATTAAGATGAAATTCTCCTAAGTATCGATTGACTGCTGCTAATAGATCTGTCAGTTCATTTGATTCAACAATACTTTTGAACATTTCTAAATGATGAAGTACTTTTTCAAACTGTCCAAGCCTGTAACACATAAGATAAATTACCAGAATAATATGTTGAAAAAAAGAGAGATAAAGGAAAAAGAATTTATGGCTCATTTGTTTGAGGGAGATCAGGTATTTTTTAGAGTACATTGGGCTGCAGAAGAGATGCGATATGATATATTATATTTTCTGAGGATATAAGCAAATATGACTCCAGAAGAAATGTCAATACGAAATTCTATTGTCTTCCAAGGATGTAAGTACGGTCTAAAACTTTTTTAAGGCCAATTCTTAGTCCTGAATCACATTCCTATGATATGTCCACGTGTCACTTCTGATGTATGAGCAATGGCATTTTTCAAACGTTATAGCTTATTTGCATATTGTTATTGAAGACATACACAAACGAGTTAAATTATATGAGAACATAATAATAATAATAATAATAATAATAATAATAATAATAATAATAATAATAATGTTTATATGCAAGGCCTTCTGTATTTCATATTTAATTTGTTTTGTGAATGAAGTCCTTGTAACTTTCAAATCAATAGTGAATTTGGCTCTGCATGGGATAGTTTTCAGCCTCCTGTGAACCTCCTTCAAGATGCATTATTGCTGATTTTTTGCCAGTGATGAAATCCCATAGTTATAATATCCATCCATAATATCTGTAATAGCTGAAGCTATTGCTTCTTAAAAATTGCATTCTTGATTGAACTCGAGTGACAACCACTTACCAGACCATTATATTCATCATATTACTTCATACATAAATGTATGGTATCATCATCATCATCATCATCATCATCATCATCATCATCATCATTTGCTCTTAAAGTCTCTTTCTGTTCTTATTTTTTGTTACCGGAAATTAACCTCTTTTGAATAAGGGGAGTAGCAGTCCTAGTCTTATGCCTTTTTAATGTTTTTGAGCTTTTTTTGTTTTAATTTTGTTTTTATACCTCCCATATATTGGCTAGAGGGTGCCCTCTTGTTTCATACAAAAAAAAATACTACCAGATAACAGCATTAGATTATCATGTAGAGGCAGACATATCCCTGATAACAGTAATGACTTGAAATTTTTATGAATAGGAAAAATTATTACAAACAAAAAATTAAAACAAATAGAATATTCATATTTATTCCAATAAATAATAAAACATTGAAAGTGAATGATTCCATACTGGATATATTTATAATTAATACTTTGCCTAAATCATTTAAATTGGTGATGCCTCTAGAATTCCAGATTTTTTTGATCCAGAACAGCAAACATTGCCAACTGGAATTTTACTTAACCACAGACACCTACACATCTATGAAACTTCACTATATATATATTCCTAGAAAAACGTAGTATCATATTTTTTTCCCCCCACAATGGCTTAAATCCTAAAAGATTTTTCTAAAAGCTATTCAATCACATTCACTTGTCATTATGTGTATAAAAACTAATAATCACAATGCCTTTAGTGACAAATCACAGTGACCTGCTGTAAACATTATTGCAACTAAAATATAAAACCAATGTATTTCAACTTGCGCTTCCCCATTTTCTTGACAAAAGACCTTCCTTTTTTTAGTAGCAGTTTGAGGAGAAACCCTACAAGCTTCTCAAAAACAGCACGAATAAGCTGTGTCTCTCCTACCTCTGTAACTCTCTCTTATGCTCATAGGTTGTAGGAAAGCTGCTACAGTTTCTTAACCTTCACATAAAACATTCATAGGCAATCTGTATATGTCTTCACAACAACTATTTTAATAAATTCTTTCAGAATTCATTTTATATATAAAAGAAAAAGAAGCAAAACTGAATTCATACAAATAGAAAATGTTTAGCACTAATCAGCTTAGACTTTTACAATTACAACAGGTACTCAAAATGCCCACCATCGGCGTCGATACACTTCTGAGTACGTTGAACTAGTGATTGAGTAACGTTTGTGAAAGAGTCCGCAGCGATTGCAGCACACACTGTTTCAATTTCTTCCCAAAGCTCTACCAGTGTAGCTGGTTTTCTACGGTGTATGAGTCTCAAAATTGACTCGAATGCATGGAATTGATGCTCGCGTTGGGGTTTTGTTCTGACACACGTCTCAATTGCCTTTTAACTCCAACAACATTCTCGGTTTTTAAATGCCACTTCAAAATTGCTTTCCGCTGTTCAAACGATAACCTTGGCTCCATTTTGTTGTAGCAACGCTAGCATAACGAATGTACGTCACATCTGTTTACAGAACACCATACGATAATCTTGGTTTCACTTGTTCATTGTTGATTTACCTGTCACGTAGCAACTATCATAATATATGCGAATCACATCTGTTTACAGAACATCATACTACACATTACTGCCATTTTCGGTCCAACTATATATTGAAATATATTAAATAACTATCTACTGTGAAAGGGTGCATACATTTTTTGCGCCCTCGGTATATATAACTTTAGGACATGTTTTAAGGGCAATGGCTCCCATCATCAGCTGTTGACTGACCACTGGGTAACTTTAATCGTGTGAAATCTCTTAAAATCATCATGGATGGAAAAAGAAATGGCCACTGAGTAGAGTCATTCTGTTCTGCTGGCACAAACGATGACTACACACTTAGGAAATAAACTGCAAGAGGTGAAACATGCCCTAGTTAATTGGATTTTTAGGGATGGAGGAGGATATTCCAGTACTTAAGCCTTGCTCAATGGCTGGCCCTTTGTGTCTACACCTACAGTGGAGGTAACTTAACAAGGAAGGGGTCAAGGCGAGGGAGACACTGTAGAGTCCCTGACATTGTTTCGAGATAGTTCACTCCAACCTCCTTACAAGAATTTCGATCCTTTCAGAAGGGCCACCTCCATACCAAACGCCGGAGCAGAAACATTTCCAAAGCTCAATCTACTGTCACATCGCACCAGTTCATCTTCCCCTGGCACTTTTGACCTTGTAATAAAATTAACGGAATGAAATATAAAATGGGAAAGCGAAACATTCGTGGAAAGGAAAGATTCGTCCCAGCATTCGCCTAAGCGACCAGGGGAAACCACAAAGAGGCTTAAGATCAGGATGGGCGACCCGAGGGGATATGAGCCCAAAATCTCCCGAATGTGAGTCCAAAGCACTACCATTTGAGCCACATCTCCCTTTAGCTGTAGATCTCTTCTCATAAGTCTCATTGGGAAGATGTGGTTCTTGGGCACAGGACTTCAGCCACCGTCACCTATTTAAAAGCGACTCTGCTCCATCTAGTGCACATTGTGACCACCCACTAATGGAATCCAGTCCTTTAATTAATGCCATCAAGCAATAGGGTATAAAACACAAAAAATATAGGGTATAATTGAGAAAATACGTAAATGCTAATTAATAAAATGCACTCTCCCGCCACAGGTGATTAAAGAACCGTGCCAAAGAAATAAAAGTAATATAAAGCATAAAAAGTATTAAAAGTAAATTCTTATTATTTCATATATTACAGAGTGAAATTAAAACAACACGCGTTCTACAACAGTTGTGTCTTCTGCCAGTACCCCTGCGAGGGTAATCAGCAGATATAGGGAAGCCCGAAAAGGCTCATATTGATGGATTGGATCCTTTGGATATTTGTGTGTTCTGTTCAACGTTTGTGTACTTGGACTTCAGATTCGAATTTTGGCGCAGTTTGTCTTTAGTCATGTTAAGGGGATTAAGGGCCGCTGCAGTTGAGCGCTCTAAAACCAGACTATGCTAGGTACTTGCTACTTTATCCCGGATGAGTTATCTTTATCATCCTGCACCCTCACACTCAAAACAATATGGAAGTCAAAAAAATATGACCGATAAACGTTTTCTTTTGGAGATGACTCATGTTTCTTTTACTTGATGAATCTTATGTTATACATTTACAAATAGCTTCATAGAGGGGAAGAAAACAAGCTTTGAATAAAAACACGAGTGTTAAAATTTATATAGTGGCAACTATTTTATCAGATACATAAAATAGACACTTTTTTTTTTAATTTTAATTTTACTGTCCTATATAGTCACCAGTGTTGTGTATAGTCCATTGTCATCGAAGTGTAAATCGTAGCACGATGCTGAGCCTGTCCTATTTATGGATCGAATAGAGCGGCCTGAAGAATGTATGAAATATTTGAAGCGAATGCCACTAAGTGGTTCCTTCATCTTAGCAATCAAG